>LR749863.1:541992-641475 GCA_902729485.2 Mus minutoides
AACTTACTAAACACATGAATCTCAAGAAGAATGAAGTTCAAAATGTGGTCTCTTTGCCCCTTCCTAGAATTAAGAACAAAGCACACACTGAAGGAGTTACAGAGATCATGTGTGAAGCTGAATCAAAAGGATGGACCAACCAGTGACGGCGGCTGCCAGGGATCCCTCCCATAATCAGCCACCAAAATAAGCACTATAGGATATGCCAGCAAGATAATGCTGAAAGGGACCTGATATAGCTGTCTTGTGGGAGGCTATACCAGTGCCTGGTAAACACAGAAGTGGATGCTCACAGTCAGCTATTAGTTGGAACACAGGACTCCCAAGGAAGGAGCTAGAGAAAGTACCCAAGGAGCGGAAGGAGTCTAAAACCCTCCAGGTGGAAGAATAACATGAACTAACTAGTTCCCCCTGCGCTCATGTCTCTAGCTGCATATATGGAAGAAGATGGTCTAGTTGGCCATCATTGGGAGGAGAGGCCCCTTGGTCATACAGACTCTACATGCCCCAGTACTGGGGAACGCCAGGGCCATTATGTGGGAGGTGTGGGTAGGGGAGCAGGGCGGGGATGTGGCAGGGTAAGGGAAAATTTCTGGATAACATGTGAAATGTAAATGAAGAAAATATCTAATAAAGAGAATAAAAATGAAAAAAAAATGAAGCAGAGAAGAAATGTGATAGAGTGTTTACAGTACAGGTCATTATTTTCAATAAGATGCTTTGATAGTATGTATGTGTTTGTGCAGGGGCTTGTAAGTGTGGAAGCCAGAGGTCAAACTCAAGGGACATTCCTCAGGTACAATCTAGTTTTACTTTATTAATAATTTTTTATTTTTTGATAATTTCATATGAGTACTTACTATATATACATCATTTCTACCCAAACCCTCCCCTCCAACTTCTACTGTATCCCCTCTACTCCACCACTCCCTCTCAATATCATGATCTCTTCTTTAATTATTATTGTTATACACACACACACACACACACACACACACACACACACACACACAATCTTGAGTCCATTTAGAGTTTTTCTTTGAGTGAGAAAGAGCCTCTCATTTGGCCTGTGGATCACCAAATAAAGTATTTTTGTTGACCAGTAAGCCATAGAGATACACTTGTGTTCATCTTCATGGTGCTGGAATCACACATGTGTACCACCACATACAGCTTTTTTCCCTTTTAAGCAGGGGTCTTGGGGATCTGAATAGCAATCACTTTACTAATTGAGATATCTCCCCAGTTCATTCACTCAGGATGCTAATACTCCAGGAAGCATCTATACCCTCAGGAGGGTGAGTGCTTACTTGGTGCATCAGATATATGGCACTGATGTCACTGTGCTTAAGTAGAATGAGCAAAGATGAGAGTAAAAGGAACCAACCCATGAGTGTTTTCAGAACTAGTGGGAATATATCAATTTATACTATGAATGCAATGGTGGAATCATTAAATAGATTTGAGCACAAGAGTATTATCATGGGCTGAAATGTGTTTTCCCATTAGTATATCAGAGTCCTCACCCTGAAGACATAGAATGTGACTAATTTTAAAGATATGTTCTTTAAAGAGATAATTGCAGTAATATATGGTCATTAGGATTCAATACTTAGACATACTTGATAAGTTATTTGTCCTCTTTGAAATCATGTAAACCAGTATGTCTTTCTGAAAAGAGGAGATTAGGACACAGATCAGTATAGAAGAAAATGGCCACATTAAGATTCAGGGAAAACATGACATGTACTAGCCAAGGAGACATGTCTTAGAAGGAGCTAACCCTGAATACATCTTGATGGTGGACTGCCAGCCTTTAGGATGAGGAGAAAAATAATTTTTATTGTTGGCATTTGATTAAGGCATCCCTAACTAATATAAGTGGCATAATTAGGAAAAATCCAGTTGATATGGGACTATGGCATATACTAGTAATCTTGTGGACAGTAGCAAACAGAATCAAGATGGTGGAAGCTAAGGAATACATAGCAGGTGAATTTTAAAAGAGAGAATTTAGGATGGTGAAATGCAACAAGAAGTTTGGGATGGTAAACTCCAACCTAGCACATACTAAGCAGGCAAGTTTAAGTTCTGCTTCACTTCTCTTTTCACTGAAGCTCCACAAATCTACACTGTACCTGCCTGCCTCACAGTAATGTTGCAGGTTAAGTGTGATAAGGGCCAAGGATATGTCTACTAAGGCAAATTGTAGTTTATATTTAGCCATAAATGGAAGCAAAAAGTTCAGACTACCTTCATGTGTGTGGCAGAAGAAAGGGATAATTGATGTGGCTCAAACTGCTAACTGTGCACCCAAATCTTATTTCCTTTCCTTTAATGCTGATAAAATCATGGCTGAGCAAGTAACTGCCCACCTAACCAACATGTTCAGGAATACTTTACACTTATATACTTTTATATGAGTTCATCAATGGTAAGGGAATGTAAAGAAAAGATGTTTGTCATTGCAAGAACTGAATCCTAAGGCCACAGTTTTTCTCCTTATACTCTTCTCCCTTCCTGCCAGTTGGAATTCTTGATGGTGGACACACATTGAATTAGACAACAACAATTCCATAATGAATATTCAGGTAAAACTTGGAAAGAACTTGGATTCCTAAATGATTACAATATGTAAGAATCACTTTTCAAACATGCTTCTCATTTCAAATCTATTGGGTGTGAGAGAAATAAACTACTTGTTATTTCAGCAAGGATACTAGTGGATCTATGGTATAACAGCTTAGTTTTACCCTAATTAAAATTTTTATAAGAAGAACACCATTGGAGCAAACTTTTAAAAATTATTTATTTATTTATTTTTACACTCCATATTTTATCCCCCTCCCCTCCCACCTTCTGCCTGCTCCACATCCCACACCTCCTCCCCACCCCACCCTATCTCCACGTGGATGTCTCCACCCCATACCCCACCTGACCTCTATACTCCCTGGGGCCTCCAGTCTCTTGAGGGTTAGGTACATCATCTCTGAATGAACACAAACCTGGAAGTCCTCTACTGTATGTGTGTTGGGGACCTCATATCAAAGGGTTCAATGAAACTATTTTTGTACCATCACCTCTATCAGGATGCAGATATGATCAGCTCTCTAAAATACCTCTTCTGGTTTGTTTCAGTAATTGCATGGCCCAAGCAAATAATTATGCTATAGAGGCTTCTTAACACCATTTTAAAAAGTACTTGTTTTATGTTTTATATATATTGAATATGTAAAGTATGTATTATTTTGCATATGGCCTTCAAAATTAGATCATGTTGCTTGCATGTCAAGTACTCTTCCCAACTGAGCCATCTTTTCCATCCCCAGTTGTTGTAGAAATTTTTAATCCCAATCCAGGGATTTTTAACCCCACCTTTGACAATTTAGTTTCCAGATAAAAGCCAGGCACAACCTTTATATTTACAATAAGCCCCAATCAGAATTAGAGATGGGAAAATATATACACTCAATGCTACTAAAATCTATTTTCTATCCATAACCCCAAGTTATTACTTACTGTGTTTTATCTGGGCTGCTCTTAATGCCAATTGTCAAGGCCCCTTGACCTTTTGATCCTATGGCATCTTCCTCCTCCATTTATCTTTTCTCCCCTGTTTGGAGCATGGGGGGGTAGTTTTTAAGAAGCTAGCTGTGGCAATTTTTGCCCAGTTTCTGCATTACCCAGTCTCAGTGTTATCTGTCCAACCTATGTGTTGTCTGTACAATCCAGTCTCTGTGTTGTCTGTCAAATCCAGTCTCTATGTTGTCTGTCCTGTCTATGTATTGTCTGTCAAGCCTTTGTGTGATTAATCACTTAGGGTAGCCTTTTTGAACTTGATTTGCATGCATATTTTGGAGAAATCAGTAACTAAGACAGTCTGCGAGAATGAATCACCTGGGCTGCTTGCTCTGTGAAGGCATTCATGTCTCAGCTGATAAGAGGTTTTTCTGGGTCAGATCTAATTTTTATAAGTTTTGTTGGTAACCATGTTCTTTCATTCCCTGTAGATACATAAGTATAACCACATAGCTATCTCAAAACTATTGCAGGTTTCCATTCTAATGTTAACACATCCTTATAGTATTTTGGTTGGCCTAGTTCCTCAGTTGTTGTTTTTTTTCCCAATAACCTCAGTTTTTCCAATAACCCAGTGTCTCTCAGCTGCTGTTGTTCCTTTTTCACCAACATTAAGAAATTTGCAAGTTAACAAAGCATTATTTAGTCTGTCCCTGGGGGTTCTTTTCTCCCTTTTTGTTTAATAAGCAACTCTTTTACAGTAGAATTGTTTTTTTCTATATCTGTTTGTCCTGTGGGATTGTATTATATACCAGTAACATACTTTATATTATAATATGCAAAGAATTGCTCCAACTTATTGGATATATATGTAGGAACATTGTCAGTTTTAAAATATTAGCCCAAACCAAACAACAACAACAAAAACCATACAGAATACACAAGATACAGTCCACAGAATTCAAAAGGCTCAAGAAGCCTGAGGATGCCTCAGTTGCACTTGGGAGAGGGGAGGGAAGGAGGGACTTGGGAGGGAAAGTGGATGGGGGGGCACTGGGGTATAGAGGGGACCCTGATCTGGTTTTGGGTGAGGATAAAGGACTGAAGCCCTGAGGGCCAGCAGAAAGAATGTAAACAGGCAACCTCAGGAAATAGGAGGTTGGGGAGATCCCCCAGAATGAACCAGAGACCTGGGAGATGAGAGACTCCCAGGACTCAGAGGGAGGGATCATTGATGAAATGTCTGACAGTAGGGAGAGGGAACTTATAGAGCCCACCTCCAGCAGAAAGACAGAACATGAAGTGAGGGATCGGGTTGCCATCCCACAGTTACACCTCTGACCCATAATTGTTCCTGTCTGAAAGAATTACAGGGATGGAAATGGAGAGGAGCCTGAGGAAAAGAAGGTCCAGTGACAGGCCCAAAGTGGGATCCAGCTCAAGGGGATGTCCCAAGGTCTGACACTATTACTGAGGCTATGGAGAGCTCATAAAAGGGGATCTATCATGACTGCCCTCTGAAAGACCCAACAAGAAGCTGAAAGAGGCAGATGCTGATATTTGCACCTAACCAATGGACAGAAGCAGCTGACCCCTGTTGTTGAATTAGAGAAGGCTGAAAAAAGCTGAGGAGAAGGGTGATCCTGTAGGAGGACCAGCAGTCTCAATTAATCTGGACCCCCTAGATCTCTCAAACACTGGACCACCAAACAGGCAGCATACACCAGCTGATATGAGGCCCCCAACAGACATACAGTAGAGGACTTCCAGGTTTGTGTTTATTCAGAGATGATGCACCTAACCCTCAAGAGACTGGAGGCCTCAGGGAGTTTAGAAGTCAGGTGGGGTGGGGGTTGGGGATATCCATGTAAAGATGGAGTGGGGTGGGGAGGTGGTGTGGGATGTGAAGCAGAAAGGGGGTAGATGGGGGGGCAGGGAATGTAATATGAACTGTAAAAAATAAATTAAAAATAAAATAAAATTTAAAATTTCTCTGTCTATATAATTCTGGGTTACATAGGACTTTCACATTCAACTTACTTAAGAAGCAACAAACTGAGCCAGGCGTGGTGGTGCACGCCTTTAATCCCAGCACTCAGGAGGCAGAGGCAGGCGGATTTCTGAGTTCGAGGCCAGCCTGGTCTACAAAGTGAGTTCCAAGACAGCCAAGACTACACAGAGAAACCCTGTCTCCAAAAACAAAAACAAAAACAAACAAACAAACAAAGAAGCAACAAACTACTTTCCATAGAGAATGCACAATTTTAAATTCAGACTACTAATAAATTATAATACATATATAAGTATATATTTTCAGGTCAACTTTTCTACAGCTTCATTAATACTTGCCATTTCAAATTTTAAGAATTATAGCCATTGGGTTGGATAATCTAGATTGTCAGTTTGTCTGTTGTTTGAATAACAAAGGAGATTATAAACCTGTACTTCTGATTGGGAGTCTGAGGACAGTTCCAGAAAGGATTAGCAAACCTTTACCTATTCTGCTCATGCAAGAGTATTATAAAACAAAAATGAAATCAATTATTATTACAGGCCATGATCTTAGTAACAAATATGGTAAAGGAAGTCCAGGCTATAAAGGACCCATTGGTTGAAATACCTTATTAACTATTCTTAAATATGTTACCATCCTCCATTTTTCTGATGTTTTGATTTTTACAACAAACACAAGGGAAATTCATGGACTGGTAGACTCTTGTATATGTTGAGCCTCCAGCTGCTCTTGAGCTAGTTGTTCAAGTGCTTGCATTTTGTTGTTGATGTTGGTGTCCTCATCATTGTTGCTGTTGTTATGGACTAGTGCTCTTGCCATACAGGTCGGTTTGATAACCATTTTAGGGGAAAGGCTGTTGGTATGTTAGCAGTGGACCCTTTTATAAATTTAGAACTCAATCCCTATGATATCCTGTGTTTAAATAATAGGCACAGCTTGTGGTTGTTTTGATCATCTATATCAGGAGCATCTACCCTATCACCCTTAATTGCTTCATTCGAAAGGAAGGTGCCTTGAGAGGAGATGGACAATGAGCACATGGCCAGGAGAAACAGTAATAATCTGAGGTAGACCACTGGGGAGGTAGCCAGGCCAGCAGTTAGAAGAGTAGATTTGGAGTTACCCCCTAGTAATTGTCAAAGCCAAATAAAAATCGAGGATTCTCCTGGGTCTGCCTCCCTGAGGCAGCTATTGAGATTATATACAGCTATTCTTAGATGTTATATGTGTGCTAGGGGTCAAATTTAGATCCTCATGCATATCAATCATTTTTACCAACTGAGCTATCTCTTCCATCCACAGTATACAAATGTATTAAGATACATTTACTTATATTTATTAAGCTTCTTCAGCTCATTTTCATCTTAGGCATCTGTATTTCTTTTGCTGATACTTAAAAATTACTTCTATGCATTTAAATTCTAAAAAAAAATAGAAATATTTATACATTCTATGTATGTACTATTGAGAATGGTATAAATATTTTCTACCATTTTGTGTTATTTTAAATCATTTTTCCTGCCCTCATGCTATGAAGATGCTTTTAGATTGTATTCTGAGAATGTCGGATTGTATTACTCACATTTGGATGTGTAACTTCTTTCGAATTGATTTATATCTCATATTTATTAGTGTGATATGCATATCAATTTATTTCATACAAATAGATATCAAATGGAGCCAACATTGCAATAGAACCATCATTATAAATAAAATTACAATATTTGTGTGGATTAACATCTGGTGTCTATTCAGATGGGTTGGTTTGGGTTATTATATATTATATCTTGTAATGTTATCCAAGACTGCTCTTCATCAATACTGCTTTGGTTATAATTGTGCTTTTGTATCTCCATAAATATGTTAAAATTTTATTTTAGGTTTATACACATACTCATGTATAGTTTGTGCCCCTGAAAATTTGATAGGAAATTATGTTGAATGTATAAACCATTTTTAGGAACATTAGTACCAATAAATACATATTTATATATTTTTACTTTTTTGCTCTTGTTTGTGCACTCGGAGGGCTTGTGTTATTGAGTATAATGCCAGAGGATGCCAGAAGACAGAGTTATAGGCAGATGTAAGCATCTCACTTGGATGCTGGGAACATAACTCAGGTATTCTGCAAAAGTAGTACCTGCTCTTAACTATTCATCTCTCCAGCTCACATATTTATATATTTGATTTTAAAAAATAACTAAAGAAATCACAGCAAACTAAAATTCTTTCAAGTGATAAATGTATAAACAAAATGTACTATTTCATGCAATAAAATTTTAATGGTCATAAAAAATGTAGTGTTCTATCTTGCAACATATATGAACTTTATAAACTTTATATTAATGTAATATAAGACAGTCAGAAAAGGACTCAGACTATACTATAACAATATAAAATGGCCAAAATAGTTTATCTGAGGGTGATATTTAAATGACATAGAACAATGATTACACTCTTTAGAATATGTAAAAAATGTGCATTATAAAGTTTAGGTGGTTTAGCTTGCAGTATAGCAACTGTACCTTACTAAATCTGTTACACTCACAAATCACAGTCTTGCTTTAATCAGTTTCTTGATTGTTTACATAATGAACTCTCATAAATGACACATTCTCCAATAACATATTAACAGAAGATTTCGAGAATTTGTGTACACAGTAATTCAATAAACCTGTATGTACTTTTTCTAGTGAAGATTACATATTTTGTGTACATAGAAGAGTACACTCAAATATTGAGATGGACAGAAAGGTGGATTGTATTAAGATTGTTAACTCTCTTCAAAATCCTTATAATTTCATTGTTTTTTATTAGATATTTTCTCCATTTACATTTCAAATGCTATCCCCAAAGCTCCCTATACCCTCCCCCTGCCATGCTCCCCAACCCACCCACTCCTGCTTCCTGGCCCTGGCAGTCCCCTGTACTGGGGCATATGATCTTCGCAATCACAGAACTATTTCCTGGCCAGGACTCTAAGATAAAAGATGAGTGATTTTACTTTTCTGCCAACTAAAACATGCTAGTCATAGCCATAGAACTTGAGCCAGAAGGACTTTGGCACCATTCCATTAATTCTATGAACGAAAATTGCTGACCATCTTACTTCTGAATAAGCATCAGAGAAGCACTAGAACATCTCACTGTTCCCCCTCCTGTTCCCTCAGCCCTGTAGCATTGAACTTGAGCATGTGGGAGGTGTGAGCTGGTATAGTGTTTGAAAGTCAAGAGAGCATTTCTTTGCCTCTGATCACCCCCAACCAAGTAAGAACTTAGCAAACTGCAAAAGCTGGACATTCTCACCCAACTATGACTTTTTTAGAGGATATATGACAAAGATCATGTAGGTGATTGAGCAATGCAATCACTCTATGATTAAAAGAACATCACGACGATTCATCCACATGAAAGTTCAGGGAGAGAGTATAGGGGAATTTGGGGATAGCATTTGAAATGTAAATGAAGAAAATATCTAATAAAACTAAGAAAAAAAGGGGGCTGGTGAGATGGCTCAGCGGGTAAGAACACCCGACTGCTCTTCCAAAGGTCCTAAGATCAAATCCCAGCAACCACATGGTGGCTCACAACCATCTGTAACGAGATCTGGCTCCCTCTTCTGGAGTGTCTGAAGACAGCTACAGTGTACTTACATATAATAAATAAATAAATCTTAAAAAAAAAAAAACTAAGAAAAAAAAAAAAAGAAAGTTGAACCCCCCTATAGAAATGCATATTGGATTAAGTGAGGGAAGTGAAGTACCACATGGCTGAAGCAGTGAGAGAGGATCACAAGCAGGGGACATTTTCTAAGTAGGCAAACAGATGAAGCAGCCCTTGAATTCTTGTGATCATCAGTCAAAGTGAGAAACTTATTAAGCATGAAGATTCCTGGGCTCTGCCCTAGGCATTTGACAGACTAGGCATGGGAAGGAGCTCCTGTTGCTCCTGGATAACAAGCTTACACAAGTATTCCATTTTATAGAAGAGTGAGTTTAACCTCAGTAAAGAAAAACAGCTTTCCTAAGGTTTCAAGCCAAAGCTACAGTGCTACATTTCCAAACCTAATTGATCAGTTCTAGTCATAGAATGCCCTGTCTGCTCAATCCAGAGACATGGAACTTATCACTGTATCCATCTACTTAAGGTCTTGGGGGGGGGTGTTACCATTTATTCAAGTGCCTTAAATATTGGAGGATCTATATGAAAAGTTATAATCAGAGAAGATCTTGGTGTTGAGAATCCCATAGCAAATGCCAGCTCTCAGAACAGTCCTTGGCCAGTAGTCTTTTAGTTCCCCTTCTATTACCCAGGACTTTGTCTAGAACTCTGTCATCTTTCTTTGTGAGCCAGACTCCTTTCTCTTAACAGATGATGTGCTTGGCTTAAAGTCCAGACTAGTTCATTGGGAAGGCCTTTACCCCCCTATCCAGACCAAGAAATGCTGATTGACAACCAACCTAAATTTGTAATCCAACTCTATGTTTTCAAGTATTGTTTCTAAACCTAGATTCATAGTAGCAACAACCCTAAATCCATTCCTGTACATTTAGGACCTGAAAGGCTCTCTTATGCATCCTCAATGAACAATGTTCAGTTTACATGTGGGGACAGCCTTGCATTTGGAGCTTGTTTGGGCACCACTTCAAAGAAGCCAAATCAGTGTCTCATATAACATGTCAGTGAGGACAGTTTTCCAGCTGTCCCCTATTACATTTTGCCTTTGAAAAGGATACTCTTCTCAGACTGCGTACAGGGCCATTATGTGGGAGGGGGTGGGTAGGGGAGCAGGGCGGGGATGGGGGAGGGTATGGGGAAATTTCTGGATAACACTTGAAATGTAAATGAAGAAAATATCTAATAAAGAGAAAAATATTTTAAAAAATCATGCCTAAAAAATTTTTAGTATCTTCAAAATTTTTGTACATTTTGATCATCGATTCTTTCTCACCCTTAAATCTTTCTATTGTCCTTCCACTTCACTACTCATTCAACTTTGTATCCTTTTTTTCTTCTACCATAAAGGCCAATTTGTGCTTCCCAGATATTCCTGGATGTATGGTCTTCCTCTAGACTGTGGTTGGCTTATCAAGGACTATGTTTGGACAGAAAACTGAGAAGCACCTGAAAACATGTTGAGCATCCTTAATCATCAGGGAAATGCAAATCAAAACAACCCTGAGATTCCATCTCACACCAGTCAGAATGGCTAAGAGCAAAAATTCAGGTCATAGCAGATGCTGGCGAGAATGTGGTGAAAGAAGAACACTCCTTGATTGCTGATGGGATTACAAGCTGGTACAACCACTCTGGAAATCAGTCTGGAGGTTCCTCAGAAAATTGGACATAGTACTACTGGAGGATAAAGCAATACCTCTCCTGGGCATATACCCAGAAGATGTTCCATCTAGTAATAAGGACACATGCTCCACTATGTTCATAGCAGCCTTATTTATAATAGCCAGAAGCTGGAAAGAACCCAGATGCCCCTCAAGAGAGGAATGGATACAGAAAATGTGGTACATTTACACAATGGAGTACTACACGGCTATTAAAAACAATGAATTTATGAAATTTCTAGGCAAATGGATGGATCTGGAGGATATCATCCTGAGTGAGGTAAACCAATCACAAAAGAACACACATGATATGCACTCATTGATAACTGGATATTAACCTAGAAACTTGAAAATATCCAAGATACAATTAGCAAAACACATGAAACTCAAGAAGAAAGACCAAAGTGTGGATACTTCGTTCCTCCTTAGAATGGGGAGCAAATTACCCATGGAGGGAGTTACAGAGACAAATTTTGGAGCTGAGACACAAGAAAGGACCATCCAGAGACTGCCCCACCCAGGGATCGATCTCATAAACAGCCACCAAACCCAGACACTGCTGCATATGCCAGCAAGGTTTTGCTGACAGGACCCTGATATAGTTGTCTTGTGTGAGGCTATGCCAGTGCCTGGCAAATACAGTCATCTCTTGGATGGAACACAGGACCCCAATGGAGGATCTGGAGAAAGTACTCAAGGAGCTGAAGGTGTCTGCAACCCTATAGGTAGAACAACAATATGAACTAACCAGTACCCCCAGAGATAATGTCTCTAGCTGCATATGTAGCAGAGGATGGCCTAGTTGGCCATCATTGGGAGGAGAGGCCCTTGGTCTTGCAAACTTTATATGCTCCAGAACAGGGGAATGCCAGGGCCAGGGAGTGGGAGTGGGTGGGTTGGGGAACAGGGCAGGTGGGGAGGGTATAGGGGACTATTGGCATAGCATTTGAAATGTAAATGAAGAAAATATCTAATTAAAAATTACTCTAATGAGCATATTGTACAGAACTAACAAATTATTCAAAGCTTTTCAATTAGGAAATAAATAAATAAATAAATAAATAAATAAATAAGCAGCTATCAACTTCCAGTAGCTCCTGTCAGAACTGCTATGAGTTTATTTATCCTACTATGTCCAGCAGACATTGTTTCCTTGTAGTCATTCACTAAGTAGTCATTCTGACTCTTATACTCTTTCTGTTCCTTCTTCTACAATGATCTCTGAGCCTTGAGAATAGGGATGTGATATAGAGTTCCCATTTAGATATTAATCACCATCTACTACAAATTGAAGCTTCTCTGGTGAGGGTTGAGAGATGCTTTAATCTCTAGGTATAATGATAAGATATTAGGAGTTGATTCAATGTTATATATATTTAACAGAACAATAGTAATAGGTTCTCCCCTAAGGCCTATGGCTCGTCCAATAATGGCGCCAGATATTAGATTCATCTTATAGAGTGGGCCTTAAATTGAACAAGAATGTGGTTAGCTACTCCCACAACATTCATGGCACAACTGAAATTCAAGCACTCCAGTGGGATTCAGAATACAGCAGAGAAGATATGTATATGTTCCATAAAGAATGCACTATACATGAAGTAAAGATTATCAAAGGAAAAAATTATTGTGAATGTGAGATCTCTCTCTCTCTCTCTCTCTCTCTCTCTCTCTCTCTCTCTCTGTGTGTGTGTGTGTGTGTGTGTGTGTGTGTGTGTCTTTTCTAGGAGTCAAGCTCACAGCCTTACAGAGTTTAGTCATGTCCTCTACCACTGAGCTGTATCTCTAGGCTTTATGTATATGCATTATCTTTTGTAAAATATGTACTCATGGCTTTTGTCCATTTTTAAGCTCAGATTACTTTTTAAAATTTATTTTTACAGCTGAAAAGTTCATATATATTGCTAATATAAATTCTTTGTCAGATTTATGTAACAAGAATATTTTATTTTACAGTTTACTTTTTTCCTGATTTGCTTACCTTTTTGGGTTTGGGATTTTGGGTAGTTTTCTGTGGTCTAGGCAAGCCTCAAACTCACTAAGTAGCGAAGAATAACCTTGAACTCCTGATCCTGATGACTTCCCCTGCCAAGTGCTGGGTTTATAGGTATATACTGCCATACCTGGTTCTCTCCATTTTTTAAAATAAAGTCTGTGTAACACAATACTTTATATTCCAACATAGTATGGAAATACCAATACACAATAAAAATTATACACTGAATTCTACTCCTGCTTTTATTATATTTACTCTATTAAATCTGTCCATCCTTCTGTATATCTATTAGTTTATCTTATTTCTGTGTGCATTTTAAAGCAATTTAAAACCCAGAGTTATTTCCTTTATTAATCATTTATTAGGTATTGTATTGGCTAGAATTCAATATTTCTACAAATATAAAACACCCATACTATGAACTGTACAAATACAAAAGGTGTATCATTGGAGGTTTGAGAAACCTAAGTAAGCCATTTATATACTCATAAAGATGCTTAGATGCTTTCCCTGATTTTATGCTTGTTTGTTCAAAAATGTCATACACTGTGTAGTTTTTACTTTCTTAATTTTTTGAGAATTTTATACATAAATATTGTATTTATATTATTTCCACTCCTTTCTCCTCAAACTCCTACTGTGCACCTCCATTCCTTCTCAAATTATGACCACTTTTGTTTTTATTATTGTTTTATACACACACTTACTCAAATGTATCTGCATTTAGGGTTGGCTACTTGGTGTAAATAGTATGGCTACCTAAGCAAGACCGGAACAATGGCAAGACAAATTGACATGCCAATGTGGATGGATGAAGAAACTCTCAGAAGGCCCTACCTGTAGATGAAGAGGTACAGTCAATTAATGGCTTCAGTCATCTCTAAGGACACAGTTTTACTTTTGTGGGGGTAGTACTGGGGAATCAACCTAGGGCCGCACATGAACTAATCAGTGCTATAACACTGAACTATAAGTTTCAGCCCTCTTTACTTTTCATTTTGAGATACTTTTCATGAAGTTTCAAGGCTGGCCTTAAACTTTTTCTGTACTCCAAGAGGCCTTGAACTTTTGTTCTTCCTTCCTCAGTCTCCCAAGCAGTTAGAAAAAAGCCAAGCACTTTTATTCAGTATGAAAACAGTTTTCCTTGCTTGGCTTTGAAAGATGTACTACAATTTTGTGTGTATCAATACCACTTGTTCTCATTGTCAGGTAGATTTCCATTGTATGAATAAAACAACTTTTGTTCATTTAGTCTCCTACCTATGGAAAATATTTGAAACAAAAACATTTTCCAAAGAGAATACACACACACACACACACACACACACACACACACACACACATAATGGAAAACCACATCACAAATAGTTCAATATTAGTTGTTAGTGAAATGTAGAATTGAACCAAAGAAAATGAAATACTACCAACTCCACAGCAGAATAGTAAAGTGAATAGCCATTCATGTAACCACCTCTCAGAATTATACATTGCATTTCTTCTTGTTAGTTAAGACAGGGTATCAAGTATTCCATCATAACCATGAAATTTTGATCCTTCTACTTCCACCTTCTGTATGTTGGGATTAAAAACATGCACTATCCTATCAGTTTTACACAACATTGGTGATCAGACCCAAGGCTCTATATATGGTAGGTGAGCATTCCACAAACTGAGCTATATATATAAGTAGTTTTGTCTTTTGTGGGTTGTTTTTTAATATAGCTCTAATTTGAAAAAATATAAAAAGATGTTTTTCTGATTCATAATATTATATACATTTTATTAATTATGTTTTTATGAGCAGAAAATTTTAAAGTTTGTTTTGTTACAATTTTAATGTTTCTAATTAAAAAGGAATTATATTACTTCCTACATTTCCTATCTTCAGCCTCTTCCAGATACCCTTCCACAACCACTCCCAAACTCCCCATTCTGAAATTAATAGTCTCTTTTTATTTTATTATTATTGTACAAGTATATGTATGGATGTGTATACATATATACAGAAATACAACCTGTCCAGTCTGTTCATGTTGTTTGTGTGTTCATGGTTTCAGGGTCGATAACATTGTATTGGATAATTAATAAAGCAGTTCATTCCTAGAAGAAGATAACTCTCCCTCTCCTAGAAGGCATCAGTCACTTAGAGTTTTTGTCTTCAGGTGTAATCTCATGAAGTTTTCCTCCTTCTTCCTTAGGATGTATACTGATATTGCCATTGTTTGATCTTGCAACAATTTCTAGGAAAGACTGTTTTCTGGCTCTTATGATCTTTCTGCTCCCTCTTCTTTTATGTTTCTAGAGCCATAGGTGCAGCAGCTGTGATACAGATGTATCTACTGGGGTTAGGATCCCCAATATTTGTTGTCCTTTATATTTTGTTCACTTGTGGTTTTCTGCAATGGCCACATATGCTACAGAGATAGCCTCCTTTTACCAGGTATGGTAGCTACCTACACTTATTTTGGAGTACAAAGGTAAGATTTTGAACATAGTATTTCTCTCTATTCGTAAGAACCTTTTGTTTGTCTAAGTAGGCTCAGGGCTTGGGCACAGGCTCTGCGCACTCTCCCCGAGGCCCCTTTGGGACTCCCTGGGCTATCTTGGGACCACAGGTGAGCAGCTGAATGCAGCATCTGTTCCGGCCCAATCCCCTGCTACCTGAGACACCAGCCAGGAGAGTGATAAAGGCCCAGAGCAGGACAGACTCTCCCTTCCGGTCTGGTCCCTTGCACCCCGCACCAGCTCAGGGCTCGGGCACAGGCTCTGCACAGTCTCCCGAGGCCCCTTCGGGACTTCCCTGGCTATCTTGGGACCACAGGTGAGCAGCTGAACGCAGCATCTGTTCCAGCCCAATCGTGTGCTACCTGAAACACAAGCCAGGAGATTGATAAAGGCACAGGGCAGAACAGACGCTCCCTTCTGGTCTGCACGAACACCAGGTATCCTTGGGCAGAGATGGCAGGAGGTAAGCATAAGAACAGAAGCAACAGAATCCAAGGGTACTTGGCATCACCAGATCCAAACTCACCCACCACATCAAGTCCTAGATACAACAGCACAAAAGAAAAACAGGACATGGAGATAAAGTCACTAGTCATGATGATGATGGAGGACTATAAGAAGGAAATGCAGGAAAACACAGATAAACAACTAGAAGCATTTAAAGAAAAAAAAAAACTTAGAGAGTTACAGGAAAACAATACCAAACAGGTGATGGAATTGAACAAAGCCATCCATGACCTAAAAATGGAAGTAGAAACAATTAAGAAAAACCAAAAGGAGATAAACCTGGAGATAGAAACCATAGGAAAAAAATCAGGAACCATAGATATGAGCATCAGCAACAGAATACAAGAGATAGAAGAGAGAATCTCAGGCACAGAAGATTCTATAGGGAGCATAGACAAGACAATCAAAGAAAATGCTAAATGCAAAAAGATCCTAACACAAAATATCCAGGAAATCCAGGACACAATGAGAAGACCAAACTTAAGGATAATAGGAGTAGATGAGAAGGAAGACTATCAAACTAAAGGGCCAGCAAATATCTTCAACAAAATAATAGAAGAAAACTTTCCATACCTAAAGAATGAGATGCCCATAAACATACAAGAAGCCTACAGAACTCCAAATAGGCTGGACCAGAAAAGAAATTCTTCCCGAAACATAATAATAAGAACAACAAACGCACTAAATAAAGAGAGAATATTAAAAGCAGCAAGGGAAAAAGGTCAAGTAACATATAAGGGCAGGCCTATTAGAATTACTCCAGACTTCTCACCAGAGACTATGAAAACCAGAAGATCATGGACAGAGATTATACAGACACTAAGAGAACACAAATGCCAGCCCAGACTACTGTACCCAGAAAAACTCTCATTTACCATAGACGGAGAACCCAAACTATTCCATGACAAATTCAAATTCACACAATATCTTTCCACGAATCCAGCCCTTCAAAGGATAATAACAGAAAAATACCAATACAAAGACAGAAACTATGCCCTTGAAAAAGCAAGAAAGTAATCCTTCAACAAACCTAAAAGAAGACAGCCACAAGAACAGAATCCCAACTCTAAAAACAAAAATGACAGAAAACATCAATTACTGTTCCTTAATATCTCTTAATATCAATGGACTCAATTCCCGGATAAAAAGACATAGACTATCAGACTGGCTGCACAAAAAGGACCCGACATTTTGCTGTCTACAAGAAACACACCTCAGGAAAAAAAGACAGACACCACCTCAGAGTGAAAGGTTCGAAAACAATTTTCCAAGCAAACGGTCCAGAGAAAAAAGCGGGGGTAGCCATTCTAATATCAAATAAAACAGACTTTCAACCCAAAATTATCAAAAAAAAACTGAGGGGCACTTCATACACATCAAAGGCAAAATCTTCCAAGAGGAACTCTCAATCCTGAATATCTATGCTCCAAATGCAAGGGCAGCCACTTTCATTAAAGAAACTTTAGTAAAGCTCAAAACACACATTGCATCTCACACAATAATATTGGGGACTTCAACACCCCACTCTCATCAATGGACAGATCCTGGAAACAGAAACTAAACAGAGACTCAGTCAAACTAACAGAGGCTATGAAACAAATGGACTTAACAGATATCTACAGAATATTTCATCCTAAAAAAAAAAGCATATACCTTTTTCTCAGCACCTCATGGCACCTTCTCCAAAATTGACCACATAATTGGCCACAAAACAGATCTCAACAGATTCAAAAATATTGAAATTGTCCCATGCACCCTATCAGATCACCATGGACTAAGGCTGTTCTTCAATAACAACATAAGAAGCAGAACACCATCATTCACTTGGAAACTGAACAACACTCTACTCATTGATACCTTGGTCAAGGAAGAAATAAAGAAAGAAATTAAAGACTTTCTAGAGTTTAATGAAAATAAAGCCACAACATACCCAAACTTATGGGACACAATGAAAGCATTCTTGAGAGGTAAACACATAGCTCTGAGTTCCTACAAAAAAAATGGAGAGAGCTTACACCAGTAGCTTGGCAGCACATCTGCAAGCTCTAGAACAAATGGAAGCAAAGTCACCTAAGAGGAGTAGACAGCAGAAAATAATCAAACTCCAGGGTGAAATCAACCATGTGGAAACAAAAAGAACTATCCAAAGAATCAATCAAACCAGGAGCTGGTTCTTTGAAAAAGTCAACAAGACTTTCAACAAGACAAACCCTTGGCCAGACTCATTGGAGGGCACAGGGATATCATCCGAATTAACAAAATCAGAAATGAAAAGGGAGACTTAACAACAGATCCTGTGGAAATTTCAAACACCATCAGATCCTTTTACAAAAGGTTATATTTAAAAAAATTGGAAAATCTAGAGGAAATTGATAACTTTCTAGACAGATACCAAGTTCCAAAGTTAAACCTGGATCAGATTAATGATGTAAACAGCCCTATATCTCCTAAAGAAATAGAAGCAGTCATTAATAATCTCCCAACCAAAAAAGCCCAGGACCAGATGGGTTTAGTGCAGAGTTCTATCAGACCTTCAAAGAAGACCTAGTTCCACTTCTTCTCAAACTATTCAAAAAAATAGAATCTGAATGTACATTACCCAATTCATTCTATGAAGGCACGATTACTCTGATAC
This sequence comes from Mus minutoides, assembly GCA_902729485.2. Classification (NCBI taxonomy): domain Eukaryota; kingdom Metazoa; phylum Chordata; class Mammalia; order Rodentia; family Muridae; genus Mus; species Mus minutoides. The sequence goes on from LR749863.1 coordinate 560,511, forward strand.
CTAAACCCCATAAAGCCTCAATAAAGATAGAGAACTTCAGACCAATTTCCCTCATGAATATCGATGCAAAAATACTCAACAAAATTCTCACCAACCGAATCCAAAAACACATCAAAACGATCATCCATCATGACCAAGTAGGCTTCATCCCAGGAATGCAGGGATGGTTTAATATATGGAAATCCATCAACATAATACACTATATAAACAAACTCAAAGATAAAAACCACATGATCATCTTAGATGCTGAGAAAGCATTTGACAAAATCCAACACCCATTCATGATAAAGGTCTTAGAAAGATTGGGAATTCAAGGCCCATACCTTAACATGATAAAAGCAATCTACAGCAAACCAGTGGCCAACATCAAACTAAATGGAGAGAAGCTGGAAGCAATCCCACTAAAATCAGGGACCAGACAAGGCTGCCCACTTTCTCCCTACCTATTCAATATAGTACTTGAAGTCCTAGCCAGAGTAATTCGACAACAAAAGGAGGTCAAGGAGATACAAATTGGAAAGGAAGAAGTCAAAATATCACAATTTGCAGATGATATGATAGTATATATAAGTGACCCCCAAAACACCTCCAGAGAACTCCTAAACCTGATAAACAGCTTCAGTGCAGTAGCTGGATATAGAATTAATTCAAACAAATCGATGGCCTTTCTCTATACAAAGGATAAATGGGCTGAGAAAGAGATCAGGGAAATATCCCCCTTCACAATAGTCACTAACAATATAAAATATCTTGGTGTGACTCTTACAAAGGAATTGAAAGATTTGTATGACAAGAAATTCAAATTGAGGAAGATCTCAGAAGATGGAAGGATCTCCCATGCTCATGGATTGGTAGAATCAATATAGTAAAAATGGCTATCGTGCCTAAAGCTATCTACAGATTCAATGCAATCCCCATCAAAATTCCAACTCAATTCTTCAAGGATCTAGAAAAGATAATTAGCAAGTTCATCTGGAATAACAAAAAATCTAGACTAGCAAAAACTCTTCTCAACAATAAAAGAACCTCTGGTGGAATCACCATACCTGACCTCAAGCTGTACTACGGAGCAATCGTTATAAAAACTGCATGGTACTGGTACAGCAACAGACAGGTAGATCAATGGAATAGGATCGAAGACCCAGAAATGAATCCACACACCTATGGTCACCTGATGTTTGACAAGGGAGCTAAAACTATCCAGTGGAAAAAAGACAGCATTTTCAACAAATGGTGCTGGCACAACTGGCATTTATCATGTAGAAGACTGGGAATTGATCCATTCTTATCTCCTTGTACTAAGGTCAAGTCTAAGTGTTTGAAGGATCTCCACATAAAACCAGAGACACTGAAACTTATAGAGGAGAAAGTGGGGAAAAGCCTGGAATATATGGGCACTGATGAAAAATTCCTGAATAAGACAGCAAAGGCTTGTGATGTAAGATCAAGAATTGACAAATGTGACCTTTTAAAGTTGCAAAGTTTCTGTAAGGCAAAAGATACTGTCAACAAGACAAAAGGGCCACCAACAGATTGGGAAAGGATCTTTACCAATCCTAAATCTGATAGGGGACTGATATCCAATACATATAAAGAACTCAAGAAGGTGGACACCAGAAAATCAAATATCCCCATTAAAAAGTGGGGCACAGAGTTAAACAAAGAATTCTCAACTGAGGAATACCGAATGGCTGAGAAGCACCTGAAAAAAATGTTCAACATCCTTAATCATCAGGGAAATGCAAATCAAAACAACCCTGAGATTCCACCTCACACCAGTAAAAATGGCTAAGATCAAAAAATCAGTTGACAGAAGATGCTGGCGTGGATATGGAGATAGGGGAACACTCCTCAACTGTTGGTGGGACTGCAAGCTTGTTCAACCACTCTGGAAATCAGTCTGGTGGTTCCTCAGAAAATTGGACATAGTACTACTGGAAAATCCTGCATTACCTCTACTGGGCATATATCCAGATGAGGTTCCATCTGGTAATAAGGATACATGTTCCACTATGTTCATAGTAGCCTTATTCATAATAGCCAGAAGCTGGAAACAACCCAGATGTCCCTCAATAGAGGAATGGATACAAAAAATTTGGTACATTTACACAATGGAGTACTTCTCAGCTATTAGAAACAATGAATACATGAAATTCCTAGGCAAATAGATGGATCTGGAGGGTGTCATCCTGAGTGAAGTAACCCAATCACAAAAGAACTCACATAACATGTACTCACTGATATGTGGATATTAGCCCAGAAGCCTAGACTACCCAAGATACAATTTACTAAACACATGAAACTCAAGAAGAATGAAGTTCAAAATGTGGTCTCTTCGCCCCTTCCTAGAATTTAGAACAAAGCACACATTGAAGGAGTTACAGAGATCATGTGTGAAGCTGAATCAAAAGGATGGACCAACCAGTGACTGCGGCTGCCAGGGATCCTTCCCATAATCAGCCACCAAAAATAAACACTATTGCATATGCCAGCAAGATAATGCTGAAAGGGCCCTGATATAGCTGTCTCGTGGGAGGCTATACCAGTGCCTGGCAAACAGGGAAGTGGATGCTCACAGTCAGCTATTTGTTGGAACACAGGATTCCCAAGAAAGGATCTAGAGAAAGTACCCAAGGAGATGAAGGGGTCTTCAAATCTATAGGTGGAAGAATAACATGAACTAACTAGTTCCTCCTGTGCTCATGTCTCTAGCTGCATATATGGAAGAAGATGGCCTAGTTGGCCATCACTGGGAAGAGAGGCCCCTTGCAGACTTTATATGCCCCAGTACAGGAGAACGCCAGGGTCATTATGTGGGAGGGGGTGGGTAGGGGAGCAGGGCAGGGATGTGGGAGGGTATGGGGAACTTTCTGGATAACACTTGAAATGTAAATGAAGAAAATATCTAATAAAGAAAAAATAATTTAAAAAAATTACTTTTGCCAGTTACATACATGTATAGAACACATATTGTTCTTAGTTACCTCACATTACTGTCTTCTATCACCATCAAACTCTGGCTATAATAAAAGGCTAGAGGATGGAGAAGAGTGCTATTAAGTACAGTCTTCTAGACATGTTGGTCTGGATTGGAGGAAAGGGTCTTGCCATGTAGCTAGTGGAGCCTGGAGCTTATGATAATTCTCCTGCCTCAGCTCCCTGAGAGGTTAGTTTACAGGAATACACTAATATTCTTGGTCATTTATATGACTGTGAACGTCTCTCAGGAGTATTTTTAGTGTGGCCACCTATTACTTGTAGGTGTTTTGTACTGTTTTGCTCTTGTTAAAGATATGTATTTATTTCTAATTGTTTACAGCTAGCATATACAATTTCTATTTATATATTGGTCTTGTATTATGCTATTTTATTAAATTTATTTATAAGTTCTATTAAGGTAAGTTGTGTTGGTTTTAAGTGATAGTCTTTACAATTTTCTTTGTATAAAGTTGTCTGTAAATAAAGACAATTTTACATCTTCCTTCAATCATCCATGCTTTGTAGTTCTTGTCGCATTGTATAGGATTGGCCAGAAGCTGTAAAAGTGAAAATAACTTGCCTTGTTCCTAATACTAGGGGAATGCATTCCTGTGTTGTATTAAACTGGGAAAGCTCTTTTTTTTTTAAAGAAAACTGTGTGTCTCTGTGTGAATGGCACGTGTGTATGAGTACCTTTGGAGACCAAAAGAAGACATCATATGTCCTAGAGATGAAGACACAGGTGATGGTGAGCCACCTGAACTAAAATCCAAAATGTGGTCCTATAAGCCAATAGCAGGCACTGTTAATTGCTGAGCTATATCTTCTGCCCCCAAAGTGTTGAATTTTGTCAATAATTATTATTTTTTTCATGTTTTAAGTGTAGTCATACATAATGACTAATTTTTTAAAATAGAGACAATGTTTCCCATTTCCCTGATCTATCATCAATACCTAGTAGTTCATTAAGTAAGTAAGGCCTCATGAGCCACTTTCCTCTCTGTAACTGATGACTGACAAAACCAGTCTTGTGCCTCCCCACAGAGGTGGCAGCAGTTGCTGTGAGTTCATGATTAATTACAATGAATATATGGAGTCTAGAGGATAGCATTTGAAACTCTAGATATTAGCTTCTGATTCTAGCATACCCCTTGTCCCTAAGTCAACAAGAAGTTGATATGCTACCCCCAGAATAATCTTGCCACTATTGCACAATGGACACATTTTCCCCAGACAGTAGGGTTTTTGGTTAATAGGGTTCAATTCGGCTAGTACAATGATTGATGCCCACCCCCAGCAGCTTTCATAGCACCTTCCAGCACTTTGAAATCTAGACAGCAGGGGTGAAGTTTCTAGCTCAGTTCTAGCTTCCTTTCTTCATATCTTATAAACTGAGGTATTTGATTCCATCAGCACTAGGACCCTATTCTCTAGTTATCTAGTGAGCAATCGAGAAGGGGTCTGAAAAGAATTGTTGTGGTTTAGGAGAGAGTCTAGGTGTTAACTCTGAACACCTCCAGTAGAGGAAAACCCACATCAAAGCCTTGAAATTGTTTCTAGCCATGGAGGGTACCTTCCTTCAATTCTTCTTTTGCCTTTTTGTTTGGTTTACAAGCTCCAGGATATCCCTCTATTGATTTGTTTCCCCTCATTCTTTACAGCTTGTTAAAGTAGAAAAATAGATCATTGTAGTTTTTTTAAAATAATTTTACTCATTATATTTTTAAATTTGTAGATTTGTTTCTAAATATCTATGTCTCACAAATTTTATAGTATTCCATTATCACTTGATGTATAGTGTCATTTAAATAACTTTTAAAACTTAGAATACATAGTAACATGTTTCCTTAAGGCATCTATTTTGGTTCAACCTCTCCTGTGAACTCATTAGTTACTTTCCTACTGCTGTGGTGAAAACAAGGTGACCAAAAGCAACATACAGAAGGAATAGTTTATTTGGACTTATGATTCCATAGGGATAAAAGTCCTTCATGATAGGGGTATAATACTAGCAGGTATAGGAATCTGAGACCTCATATCTTAACCATAAACATGAAGCAGAGACTGAAAGTTCTAAGTGGCTTGAGACTTTAAGCTCTCAAAGCCAGTCCCCAGTGATGTACTTCCTCCAGCAAGGCTGTACCACTTAACGCTCCTCAAACAGTGTTACCAACTGGGTACTAAATGTTAAAATATACAAGATTATAGGGGACACTTTTCATTGAAATTTCTAAGAACACCCATCTTGTATATCTTTTTGTACCTACTCCTGCCCTTGTTCCCTTCTATCCCAGCATTTCTGATTCTATTTTCCTTTCCATTATGTCATTTAATACCTCTCTCTTCCCCACACTGGCTCTTGTATAGTTTCCTGAGCTCTAACACACTCATTCCTACATAAACACACTAGTTGGGGTTTTGGTTATATGGTCTATGGTTCTTGAAGGTATCATTGTCAGCCCAGATGGAAAGTTTTCATTTATACTACATATAGATAATTTCATACAGAGTTAGGTGTATTTTACATTTTTATGGAGGACTTGGGGCTTAAACTCAGATTCTCATGCTTGCACAGCCAGCCAGCATTGACCAAGTAAGCTATCTTCTCAGCTGCATGGGTTCCCTTACTTCTTCCTGGATAAGAACACTGAATTTCTCAGGCTCTGATGTCATTATGAAATTGACCTCTAGTCATTTTTGTGTTAATCTCAGCAAACTGCTTTACTTACTTGCAGTCTGGCCTTTAGCTAAGAACTTATGAAGGTTCTCCATGTGGACCCACAATTCCTGTGGGTCCCTGTTTTCCCTATAGTGCCCTATCTCACAGACTCTAGCCACTCTGTACACCCTTACCTCTACATTCTGCCTTCTCATTCTATAGGAAGGCCATATTCTGTTTTCATTCTAGTTTACTACATGTAGTGAAGAATCTTCTCTAGGCAGAGTTCAGTGAACCCTGAAGCTTATCTTGTGCCCCTTTCATGCCTGTTATTAGACAGAAAAACTTGCTGTTTTTCTAATGTCTGAAAATTTTGGTCTTGTGTTTTGTATTGTGTTACAGTTGTTAATAATGGAACTGTTGGTGGTACCAGTTATTCCATAACAGCTGTAGAATAAATATGCTTTACATGCTTTCTATTTTCAATAACCAGTCTGACTGCTGTGGTAAGTGCTGAGAGTGTGTGAGTACAGGCAAGAGATAACAGACCAGAGTAACTACAATGTAGAAATTTACTAAATTCTGATTATATTTTAAAGCTATATGCAAGTCAATTTTGTCTTTATTTTTAAATTAACAGGCAAAGTAACAGCTTTTCTTAATGCCATTTTCATACATAGATTTTCTTTCTCCTTCCCTCATTGATTTCTCTTCCTCATCAAGGATTTTGAATTAAGCAACTTGTACTCATCAAGTCCCATTGTATGTGGGAAAAGCTGTGGGAGTTAGCCAGAAGTTTGGTTTGGTACATTTTGATTTTGCAATATATACAAAACCTGGTGTTTATGTCAAATACGCATTTGGGTATATAGGTGTACAGTTTGTAAAGAAGAGTAAACTAGCTTTATAGTATCTAAAGCTCCAACAGGCAGGAGTTGGTGATATATAGATCATATTTAAAGTCAAGAGGCTAGAAATGAGTATAGATGCTGTAGATCAGTATAGACACAAAGAGGAGTGGTTCAAAGACTGCTTCTTGGATCCTTACAACATCAAAAGTTTAGGCTGGAGAGTAAGACAAAATGAAAAGAGCCAGGGCTGTATCAGGGGAGTAGTAGGAAAACTAAAGCTACATGGTAACTCAGAAACCAAGTAAGAAGTGGATTCGGCCAATGTTAATAGTGATGGGTACTATCAATAACTCATGTAAAGTAAATTTTGAAAGGTCATTAATAAATTTAGTTATCTAGAGTTCATTTTGACTGTCAAGAACAGTTCTTGTGGAATAAAAGCATGGATATGAGGATGGAGAGGGAACAAGTAGGCTTGAGCAGATTTTTAAAAATGATGGAGTTTTAGGTGGTGTATTCCAGGAACATAGATAACACTATTGGCAGTGTAGAGATAAGGCAGTACCTGGTAAAAGTGGATCAAGAAAATATGGAAAAAATATTTTTATGTAAAGTGGAAAGTTAACAATGGGGGGGGGCGGTAAAGGGAAGGGGAGATATGGTGTGTGAGTAGAAAGACTGTAGGTGAAACACAGACCTGATGAGAAAAGGGACCAAAATTATGTATCCAACCCAATGGAGTGCAAGACCCTGCTGAAATTCATTTTGTCTTAATGGCAAGCCAGACACTTTAATTCATTTTTTAGTTTTCATTTTCTTTGCTCAAAATTTGTGTTTACTATATAAGATGTATAGCTTATCTGTAGGAAGCTGCCTGTGCTAGGACCGGCAGGGCAGTGCCGCTGCCCTAGCTCCAGCAAGGCCGTCTGGCTCCAGGAAGGCCGTCCGGCTCCGGGAAGGCCTCCTGCTCCGCCCCATTACAAGATGGCGTGGGACCTGCAGGCTGCCAGGGAGGAGAGCCTACTGCGCATGCACAGCTGTCTCTTCAGGCCCTCCTCAAGCAATAGCCCCTCCTGAACAGGCAATATGCTAATGAGGTGTGGCTTGTGGCTCCAATGAATGGGCAATATGCTAATGGATGTGGCTTGTGGCACCAATGAACGGGCCACATGCAAATGAGGTATAGCTTGGTGCACCAATCCGCAACCACTACTACACCCTCCCCCCTTCCCTGGGAGAGTATTAAAGCTGCAGCTCTGCTGCTGTCCAGGGTCCTGGGAATCTACTATCAAGGTGCTCCAGAATAAATCTGACTGAGAAGAACCCTGTGGTGGCGTGACTTTCTTGCTGTTAGAGGGAGTCTGCCAGCACTTATCAAAAGTATAAAGAAAATAAATGAAATCTTCACAATCCTGTTCATCAGAGAAATTCACTGCTAGCTTTTGAACTTTTCCCTTCCACATATTTTCAACTATTTGTGTGCAGGTGTTTATGCAAAATTGGAAGAAGAATGGATGTATTGAGTTGTAGCCTAAGATTTCCACTCATTAGATGTTGACTGATTAGAAATTCAGCACATGACAATAATGTAGGCTTCAAAAAGTGTGAAAATATAAAAAATGAACATAACTACATTAATCTCCTCATCCAAGAATAACCACTGTGGGAAGCCAATTTCAAGTGGCTGAATCTGACTGTGTGTGGTTTATTCTTAGATAATCGAATTCACTCCTGTTCAGCTTTCTTGCTATCCTTTAATATAAAGGGACTAGAAATCAGACTCAAATATTGCTTAAAAGATCTCTTTTGTAGTTTAGTATTGTCTCCTATTTTACAAACTCCAAAACCCAGGCAAGTTTGCTTCCTGTTCATAAACAAGCCTACCACTTAAGTCTCCCAAACATTGAATTATAACCCACTTTACTAAAGCTAACCATTTTCTCCTTTGTATACTGAACAGTCTCCATTTCTATCTACCCTTGCCCTCCCTTCACCTAGCTAGCTGGCTATAAAGCCCTAAGTAACCTGAAGAGAGTTTAAGGAAGGCAAATTAACATAGAATGAAAGGTAACTCCTAGGGGACCTGGGAGGTAACAGCATGAAAGTGCTTATTCCAACAGGTAAAATGCCCTGAGGTCTTTCAGCAGATAGGGAGGATGCCTCATTCGTTAAATTATTTATTTGTTCATTTATGGTTAAAGGAAAATAACAGTTATTTTAAGAGCTGGCTGCAGATTGAGTATGTTGGCCCTAGAGGAAATTTGAATTTTATAGAAAAAAATCACTGTTTATAAATCATCTTACTAGTATCACATGGCCACAAGGATCAGCCACTGGGCACAGATGAGGTGGAAGAGGTGAAATTAACAAAAACTGAATTTCTTGGCAGAGTTAAATAACAGGTGTTTTTCCTTTTTATCTTGTAATCCAATGAGAATGAAGTCTTGGAAATCTAGAAATGATGTAGATTTAGAGAAAGGTGGGAGAATTTTAGACAAGATGAGAACAAAGAAAATAGAAACCACAAGACCTTACTGTGAATGTGCCCATGGCACTGTGCATTCCCTGGAGCCAGAGAATATGCTTAAGTCTTATTTGCTACTATCTTGGTCTACAACCCATCTATGGTACTCACTCCAGTTCAGAATCATCATAATTGTTATCACTCTCACCGTATTTGTTAAGGACATAAAATTACTTTGCTGTTTAATGTGCATGGCATCTTTTAATGGAAACTCCATGGAGCAGAAGATGCTTTCAGGTGACAGAATAACTTGTTTAAAGTGGTTTAGGTAGCAGAGGGTAACAGAAGGACCTAAGTTTAAGTTTGCATTGTAAAACAATAGTAGTCACACTTTTGTTGTTACTTGTGCCATGCTAACACATTTTTAAAAAGCTCTCCTAGAAACTTGAGTATTTTTTGCTAATTACAAAATAATCCATCTGATAACCTCGATACTATTAATGTTATGTAGCATGTTTGAAACATGAATTCTAAAGAAGATTTTCTTAAAACTTATTAGTTCTAAAATTTTAATAATCTTACACAGAAACTTGTTACTTCTTTTAGGTATAAGACACACTTATGCAACACTGATGAAATACCTCATCCCATATTTCCATTGGGATTTCAGGTTTCTATCTTATCTGACTTCCCTATCAAAGGTTTGTTATCAGATTGGCTGAGCTATCGATATCCATACTTTCTTATCATTCATACTTACTTGAATAGCTAATGCTATCTTCAAAAGAAATATACCATTTCTATGCAGGAAAATTTTTCAGGCACTTAAGCTTTGTTAGGAGGGTATTACTCATTTTAATAGGTGTGCTATGTTATCAGAGCTTTCCATTTCTCCTGTAACTATTGATATTGAACACAACATCTTTTCATAGGTTTTATGAATGGTCTTAATATTACCTTTATGGAAATTTCCACACGGTTCAATCATTTAATGATAGATAATTTGTTTTATATTTTAGGTTCTAAGAGTTTGTTTTATATTTTAGTCCCCAGCTTCTTTGTTTTATTGATTAAGTTATTTACTTTACATCCTGATTGTAGCTTCCTTTCCCTCTTCTCCTCCCAGTCCTTCCCTCTCCCCTCTCCTCCACCCCCATTTACCACTTCTCCACTTCTCCTCAGAAAAGGGGAAACCTCTCAAGGATATCAACTGGCCTTGGCATAACAAGTTGCAATAAGACTATACACTATAACCTCCAATTGAGGTTAGACAAGGTAGCCCAGTTAGGGAAAGAGATCCAAAGGTAAGCAATGTAGTCAGAGACAGCATCTGCTCTCACTTTAGGAATTCCATTTGAAGATCTAGAGTACTGGGAGAGACCACTGGATGGGGTTGGGGGAGGCATCTCTGGAAAAAGCTAGAAATCTACTGCAATGGAAACTCCCAGGAATCTCTGAGGGTGATCTTAGCTAAGACTTCTAGCAATGGAGGATATGGAGCCTGAACAGGCCATCTCCTGTAACTAGGCAAGACTTCCAATGGAGGGACTGGGACACCAACCCAGCCACAAAACCTTTTACCTATCATTTATCCTGCTTACAAGGTGTACAGAGATAAATATGGGGCAGCATTTGAGGAATGGGACAACCATTGACCACTTCTTAGCTTCTTAAACTGTAGGTCACAAGGTCATATGAGGTCACATAATGGAATGTCTGAGTTTGGAAACATTTGTGAGCAGGAAAATGTTTCCAAATATGCAACAACCAAGATGTAATTCTAAGTCAAATGCTAACAAATCCCAGGAATTACTGGCAGTACTTTCCCATGGTGCATCCTATAATTTCTCTACAGTGTTCTGGACAGGGAACATGCACACTGAACACTGAATGAGCATTCAATGAAGACCTTGAATGCTGCTTGAATGAAACAGGTAGAACAGACTGAAGGCCATTAGCTCCTATGAATTCCAGTATTTTGACTGCATGTACAAAATTTTCTGCTCTTAGAGAAACATAATGGTTTAATTAAGGAAAAATAAGACCTATTATGTTATTGTCATTCCTTAGCATATAAAATCAAATGACTGTACTTTTGTTTTGCATCGTGATAAAATGCTTAGTCATTTGAAAATGCTGTTTGAGTTGTTGATTTGAGTTTCATAGAAAAAAGTTATTAAGCTTACTGAACCCACTTAGTACTTCTTGTATATGCATGGGTATTAGGGCAATGTACTGGAGCATAAATAGCATTTTAGGGGTCACATCCCCAGAAAAAAATCTACTCCCTTCAGAGCAACTGTTCATTGTCAATAGCTCCTCATCTAGGGGTGAGAGTTCATAAGAGGCTAGCTAGTTTGGTCTTATGCAGGTCTTCTGCATGCAGTCACAGCTGCTGTGAATTTATGTGTGCAACATCCCTGTCATGTACAGCAATTAATGTTTGGTGGCAGACTGTAGGTGACAAGCTCATATGAGGTCACACAATGGAATGCTGGAGTTGGGATTCTGGCTTTAATATCTTTGTATCCCCTCTTCTGAGATGAGAACACATGAAGATTGAAAAGAAAAGTGATAAGGAAGAGGTGAGAAATTGGATATGAGAAAATAGAAGATAGATTTTTATCAAAGCACATTATATGTGTTATGAACTTCTCACTACAATAGTAATAATAAATTGATGTATTAAAATAAAGAAAATAGAAGAAAAATGAAACAGAAGAACTCCATTCAAGGTCACTACATCAAGATTTAATTCTGTGTAAAGATAAGTAAGAATCCACCTTATTAGTATAAATTGTCCTTTGTCTTTAATAAATGATGCATACCAAAGATTTTTTAAAATAAATTTCATTATGATTTATGTCTTAGTTAAGGTTTCTATTGATTTGATGAAACACCATGACAAAAAGCAATTTGGGGGGAAAGGACTTACTTTAGTTTACAACTCTCAGGTCACATTCCATCCCTGAGGAAAATCAAGGTGGAACAACCTGGAGGCAGGAACTGATACAGAGAGCATGGAGGAATGCTGTTTACTGGCTTGCTCCCCAATGGCTTGCTTAGACTGCTTTCTTACAGAACCCAGAACCACCAGCCCAGGGATGGTACCACCCACCATGGGCTGTGCCCTCCTTCATCAATCACTAATAAAAAAAGTGCTTTACCCAGAAGTCCTCTGCTGTATATGTGTTGGGAGCCTCATATCAGCTAGTGTATGCTGCCTGGTTGGTGGTCGAGTGTCTGAGAGATCTCTGGGGGCCAGGTTAATTGAGACTGCTACAGGGTCGCCATTTTCCTCAGCTTCTTCCAGCTTTTCCAGGAGTTTAGAAGTCTGGTGGTGGTGTGGAGGTTGGTGTGGAGTCATCCTCAAGGAAACAGGGGGTGGGGAGGAGATATGGGATGGAGAACAGTCAGAAGGTGGACCCAGAGAGGGATAAAATCTGGAGTGTAAAAAATAAATAAATAAAATAAAATAGAGAGAGAGAGAGAGAGAGAGAGAGAGAGTGCCTCACAAGCTTACCTACAGCCCAATCTTATTATGAAGGCATTTTTTTTAAGTTTGATAGTCCTTCCAAAATAATCTTAGCTTGGGTTAAACGAACAAACAAACAAAAAAATCTAACTAGCACAGTTTGTTATTAGTAAATGTTTGCTTTATAGTACTGTTTTAAAAACCTATGTACTTGGGGTCATGTAAATTTTCTCTGGTGAAAAGTGCTTATGAGAGAGAGTAAAGTATTTTGAAAGTTTTGTTTAAGATATATATCTTTGTCAGACACATAAATATTTTTTCTTTCATGTGGCAAAAAATAGTGCTTTCATATGTTGTGAGTAGTAGTATAAAATGTTCAAATGACTTTGAAATCTGACAGTTAGTTAAAGAGCTAAAATAATATACTATATGACTGGTAATTACTTTTTAATTAATTAATTTAATTGTTTACATCATAAACACTGCTCCCCCTCCTGATCCCTTCTTCACTCCATCCCCTCTCCCCTTCTCCTCTGAAAGGGTGGAGTCCTCCTGGCTATCCCCCCACTCTGGGACATCAAGTCTTTGCCAGATTAGACACATTCTCTCCCACTGAGGCCAGATAGGGCAGACATGAAGACTGAGCTTCCTGTATGACCAGTAATTCTACTCCTGGTTTGAAGCCAAGAGAAAGGCAAGCGTATGTTCATACAAATATTTGTACATGTATATCCATAAAAGTAATACTCATAATGGTCCAAAGTATAAACATACTTAGTTGATTAATTGATGGAGAACCATGATTTGAAACGTTCATTCAACCTAAAAAGTAATTAAGTACCAAACCATGATTGCTCATGGATGAATTTTGCAAACATGATGTTAAGAGAAGGATGACATTTGCATAACTGCATATCTATGATATTCCTCAAGTAGGCACATCCATAAGAATACAGTTTAGTGATTGTTTAAGGCAAAAGGTATACTTGAGGCAAACTGGAGACTGACAGCTAATAGGAGACATATCTACACTTGAAGAGAGAAAAAATGTTGTGGGATTAAATAGTGTTTACACAAGCACTTTTTTTTTTACTATGATTAAACATTCTAAAGCATACTTTCAAAACATGAACTTGTTATTTTGTGAATTATATTTAAATAAATATGTTATTGTTCCATCCCTATGCATCTCCTGTCCTATTCTGCAAAGCACAGACTCAGGATTGTTTTATGGATTTAAAACTGAGCCTTGATAGCAGATCTACATACTGACATATTCAGAGGGCAAATTCCTTTCTCATTTTAAAATATAAAGGCAGAGAAACAAATTGTGTCATCTTGCTCATGCCATAAGTCCACATTGTGTGACTCACATTAAAGACTGCTGAATTTGTTCTTAATCAAAGCCAGTTGTCAAAATACCCTGTGAAATAATACTACTACAATTCCAGATAATAAGTAACAGCTGAACATACAAGAATGGAAGGGGTAATTGATAAGGCAAACCTGTGATAAATTGGGACTAAGTACAATCCAAAGCAAGGTGGGAGGATTCAACCAGAAGGTTCTTTAACACAAAGGAACAAGTAAAGCTGGATGCTAGCTTAGGCAGTTTTATAGGTTTAATAGGCAGAATACATGGGCAATTTATTCTCATGAATTCTACTTTGTACACATGTGTAAATTTGTAAGTGAAGTCCCAAGTTGAGAGTAAAGCAATATTAGGCAACGGAGTTAGAGGTTTGAGGATGGTAGATAAGCTTTAGCATAGATATGGATCAATGAGAAGGGTTATTGAACAGCGTTGATTTTTAGAAGTTTGACATAGCATTGGATGACTGAAGTCAACATTTCTGCATTTAGAATGAAATCAGCTTCCTTTCAGTGGAATTGTCTCCAAAATTATTCATATGCTGAGGCTCAGGTACAGGCAAAGCAGATTTTTCAGCTCATTCAGAGCAGACAAACAATTGAGAGCCAAGAGAGTCCAGTCCAAGGCATTGACCAGGGGCTGAACAAATGAGCTATACAAGCAACGCAGGCTAAGGCAGAGGAACAAGTGAGATGACACAGTTGAGAGAAATGGTTTGCAAGCCCAAAGCTGGAGAAGAACGCTCACAGTGGAGAGCACAGCTCAAATCCTGAAGGAGAAGAGTTAGGCAGTGGGCAAGCTGGGATGAAATGCAACACTGGTTCTGGAGGCAATAACAGAGATTCAGAGGTTAGAAATTAAGGAAAGACTGGTATGCCTAAGTGACACAGTATTTGTACAAATGGATATTTCTTATTTCTTGCATTTTATTTTGGAAGGCATGGGAATCATCGTGTGAAGTAAGAAGTTTTCCAAAGAAATTTTTAAATACCAAACATAGCATGTGAAGAGAGTGACTTCAAAGCATATTTAGGAGGACTATAATGAAGGCATATGTTCAAAGGGAGAATGAAAGGCAAGGTGTCAGGCTTTGGAGAGAGAAAGCAAGCAAGCAAGCAAGAGGCAGGGCAATAGTAACATTAGTCATGAGAATGCAAACAGCATAATAAAATGTGAGAACTCTGAGCAGGAAAGTGTCACAATTCCAGAGATTCTGCATCGCACTCATAGATACTATATTCTCATCCATGTACTGAAGTTCAACTTTCTGCTCTAAATATATTGTAAGTATCTCCATTACTACAGAGATGAAGTAGTAAAGACCAGAAAGACATGGACTTACTCAACATTCATCAAAGGTAATGTCAGACTCAGACTGCCTTCTGTCCTCTCTAAGTGGGCCACCTTCCCACTCCCTTTTAACCTTTCAATCATTCTTAAAGAGTCCTATAAATTATAATTACCACTTCCTATTTTCTGAGTGCCAGAAAAATGAGGTGTGCGGTGATACAGTCAGGTTGGTAAGTAGGAAGAAATTATGCTTGGTGGACATTTCAGCCAATAAAGTGCAAGAGAAATAATTCTGTTATTCTGAGGCTGAGATACAAAAGGGAAGCTGGATCATGAGCTCTTAGAACCCTAAGCTTTCACATTAAACTGGCTGAGCCCAGTCTCCAGCCAACACTGCAGGAGGCTTATGTCATTCTGTGACATGTCTCTAGATCAGTCCATCAGCCCTGGGACTACTGTTGGAGGATCCATATTAATAAAAGGAATCTCTCAGCTGAGCCCCACAAATCTGAAAGCTCTGTGAGCTCTAATATAAGAAAAAGGCAGGTGGGTTCTTAGATTAATTTATTTCATTTTATGTGCATGAGTGTTTTGCCTGCATTCATGTCTGTGCACTATGTACATGCCTAGTGTCTATGGAGGCCAGGATAGGATAAGGGATCTCCTGAAATTAGAGTTATGATTGGTTGTAAACTTCCATTTGACTACTGGAAACCAAACCTAGGTCCTTTGCAAGAGCAACATGTACTATTACCTACTGAACCAAACCTTCAGCATGAAGGCCTCTCATTTAATCAAGTAAATTTTGGGCTAATTTGTGGTACAGCTATAGCTAATTAGGACACAAACCTAGAGCAACAAATATAGTCCTATTGTAATATTTTGAAACTGTGCTATAGTCTGATTCTCACAATAGTCTACTTTGTGGTGTTGGCAAGAAAGGCTTTCTCTGAGTGGACCTTTACTTTCCTACTCCATCTTTGCTCCTGGCATTTTATCTATTTGAACTACCTTTCTCATATCCTCAGCTGAACTGTTGTCACTCATCCCTGGAACACCAACATCAAGGTGGGCTCTCTAGCCTCCTTTACTGATCATCCTGGACTAATTAAGCTCCTTTGACTTGCTACCACAAGTATTTTGCTTGCCTCTTCCATGTAGAACATTTTCCCAGGAACATAACATTGTCAGGCTTACCTGGTCATTGATTTACAGTAGTGGGGAATATGTTTACAAGATTATATTCTAATGGATGATGAATATGAAGGAACTTTGATAAAGATTTGGTGCAGAGTATAGGCCAAGGAGGCTTTTGGAGGACTGGATTGTTCAGACTTGCTGTAAATGAGAATTTACCATATTCCCTATGCATCTTGCAGAACTCTAGTTGGTAGAAGTTGGGATACTCTGACCGAGTAGGTCACAGAAAGTGGGTAGTGGCAGGAATGTGTCAATATATACTACCACCATGTTGTTGGGCACTTTAAATAGCTCTTTACATATGTTCTCACTAGATGAGTCTGGAATGCTCACTCCAGTATTGCCAGATGAGACTGGAATCCTAGCTTTAAGATTCTATATTTAGAGAAAGTGGAACTCATTTAGAGAAAGCTAGAAAGTAAATGCATGCCTCCTTTTGTCCTAGACGATTTGCTTAAATAATGTCTGCCTCAACCCTATTAGCCTAGAGACCTTGGTTACAGTTTGGTATAGATTCTACCTCCTCCGAGATTTCCCTATCTCCTCCTGCCCTCAAAAGTTACTCGGAGAGCTCTTGTATCTTCTGTCTGACTTCTAGAAATCAATAGCCTACCAATGCATACGCTCTGAACAAGTCATTCTCATGTCAGGACCTCAGCTTTTCATCTGTAAAATATGAAGTTATGGCTGGCTGATATCTGAGCATTTCTCCTGCTCTGTCTCCACCAGTAAGACTTGAAACTGAGATAGTGTCTGTAGTCTCCCATTTTGATGAGGTCCTGGCTCCAGGCCATCCCATGAAATCAAGCACTGGCAGGTTTCCAAGGACAAGTTGGGACCTCTGTACTTGGCCAGACTAGGGGTCCAATTAACAGTGGGTTAATCACAGTCTAAGATGTCCAATCTACTCATTTACTGAGTCATTATGAGATCAGACCAATTAATAGTTTTTAGATGGATTTTCAATCCCCATGAAGTTCATGTTGTGAAGGTGGCAATGTGCAATTAGCAAGACAACAGGTGTTAAATGTCAGGGATCCTACAAGAAAAATTGAGCCATACCTGACCACCCTTGGTTCCACAAACAGGAAAAAAGCATATGGGAAGGTCAGAACTAGAGGTAGGAGTGAGTATACTAAGAGAAAACAACAACAACAACAATAACAACAACAAAAAAACAGCATGAAAGCCCCATTCTGAAACAGTGTAGACCAAGAGAGAAGCAGGTACCTCTTAGCACAGATTGTCCTCTCTCTCCTTCAGAAAGACTTAGAGATCAGGCCTTGCCTGTGCTGTTACAGTAGAGTCCAAAAGACAGAAATTTGTATCACTGGAAAGAGGGTTTAGAGCACTTCAGTGGACAAAGCCTACTAGGAAAGTATTTTTTACACACATTGGCAGGTATTTTGCATGTCAAAGAAATGTGTGGTTTAAATTCCCAAAGTCCTTTAACCTTGATAGTTCTGGGTGGTGTCTTTTAGAAAATACACTTCTCTGTAAATGAAGAACAGGGCAGAAAATAACCAGTACTATGGCCGAGTGGGAAGGAGTGAGAAGAGAAAATATTGTTTTTCTGATGTTTATTAGATATTCTCTTCATTTACATTTCAAGTGCTATCCCGAAAGTCCCCTATACCCTCCCCCACCCCCACCCTGCTCCCGTACCTACCCACTGCCACTTCTTGGCCTTGGCTTTCCCCTGTACTGGGGGATATAAAGTTTGCAAGACCAAGGGGCCAATCTTCCCAATGATGGCTGACTAGGCCATCTTCTGCTACATATGCAAATAGAGACATGAGCTCTGGGGGTACCGATTATTAGCCTACTCTCTGACTAGCTGAGTTGCCTTGAGCTGACCCCTTAGCCTTTCTGAATTTATCTTATCTCTTTGGAATAATGGCTGCCACAATAACTCTTAGCTCACATGAATTTGTGCCAATGTGGACTCAGCACCAAGAAGGTACCAAAGACAAGAAAAGAAATCACTGGAGAGTCAACCAGTTTGTGAACTTAAAATACCCAATCCCCTCAAGTCTCCACTAGAGGTAGTATGTGCTGATGGCTCTGGTGACTACAGTGAGTCTGGAAGCCTTGCTCACTCTGCAAGTTGAGGAATGGCATATGTGAGATAGCAGCTGTCAATTCTGGCTCAGGGGTCAGAGGAGCAGAGGCAGTATCTCACAGAAGGCAGTTATCTAGGCTTGGTAACTTGATACCACTCAGTTGGAGGAGAGCCATCTTCCTTTTGTCAACAAACAGGCATCTGTCTTAGTCTACCACTAGGAGACAACCCCTAACCTTTGCCCAGGGCCAGATGATTGCACAAGTGCCTCAGGCTAAATCTCAAGTGGAAATCTATGCTGCCTTAGGCATTTGTCCTTCCCAGCAATTTTATCCCAAACTTTACTGTCTACATTATTTCAGGATTACTAAAATGGGAAATAAAATAAATTCACAGTTGGAATTCCAAGAGCCAGATCTACAGCACCCTTAGAGAATATAATATCAGATGGCCAGAGTCAGGAAGATAGAGATGGCAGCATCACCTCCTTTACTGATTAAAAAACCCAGGCAGGGGTCTGTGAGCAGATTAGGAGGCCTTCCTGACAGAGAAGGAGCAAGGTCTGAACTCAGTTCTTCCTCTCCAGCCTCCTGCTTTTTGGGAAGGAGGAAGAGTCAGTGGGTGTGTACAGGAAGCTAGAGGTGCAGTACTAGCTCCTCTCCTACTCTCCCCTTGTTACTCAGCAGTCTCTATACTTCACAGCATTGAGTGTCCTTGTTAAGAAAAATCAGATCCTGCCGGGCATGGTGGCACACACCTTTAATCCCAGCACTGGGGAGGCAGAGGCAGGCGGATTTCTGAGTTCTAGGCCAGCCTGGTCTACAAGTGAGTTCCAGGACAGCCAGGGCTACACAGAGAAACCCTGTCTCGAAAAACCAAAAAAAAAAAAAAAAAAAAAAAAAAAAAAAAAAAAAAAAAAAAAAAAAAAAAAAAAAAAAAAAAAAAAAAAAAAAAAAAAAAAAAAAAAAAAGAAAAATCAGATCCTGTTTCACCTCTATTCAAGAACTTCCAGAGGCTAGGAGGCATCATGCCCTCTACCCTCCTCATTAATTATAGTGGGTATTCAAGTCTTTGTGCTTACAGACATGAACTAGGGACAACCTGGAATATTAAAGACACACAGTTATTCCTTTAAGGGAAGGAATTAAAAACCTATTTTCCACACAAAAGGCTGGTGCAGTGCTTCCTAGCCTGGTGACTTTTTTTTTCCAGTCTGTGTGGCCAAAGAAACCAGACCTTCCTCCAGAATCTTCTCATGAACTTGTCTTTCTCAGAAAATATATAGAACCCATTTTTTGTTTCTCTTTTTTTTCAATTTTTTATTAGATATTTTAATTTAGATTTCAAATGCTATCCCGAAAGTTTCCTACCCTCCCCCTGCCCTGCTCCCCTGCCCACCCAATCCCACTTCTTGGCCCTGGCGTTCCCATGTATTGGGGAATATAAAGATTGCAATACTAAGGGGCCTCTCCTCCCAATGATGGCCGACAAGGCCATCTTCTGCTACATATGAAGCTAGAGACATGAGTTCTGGGGGTTGAGATTAGTTCATATTTTTGTTCCTCTTCTAGGGTTGCAGAACCCTTCAGCTCCCAGGGTTCTATCTCTAGCTTCTCCATTGTGGGCCCTGTGTTCCATCATATAGATGACTGTGATCATCCACTTCTGTATGAGACAGCTATTTCAGGGTCCCTTCAGTAAACACTTGCTGTCCTATGCAATAGTGTCTGAGTTTAGTGACTGATTATGGGATGGATCCCCTGGTGGGGTAGTCTCTGGATGGTCCATCCTTTCCTATTAGCTCTAAAATTTGTCTCTGTAACTCCTTTCATGGGTATTTTGTTTCCTATTCAAAGGAGGAATAAAGTATCCATGCGCTGGTCTTCCTTCTTGATTTTCTTGTGTTTTGCAAATTGTATCTTGGGTATTCTAAGTTTCTGGGCTAATATCCATTTATCGGTGAGCGCATATCCAATGACTTCTTTTGTGATTGGGTTACCTCACTAAGGATTATATCCTCCAGATACATCCATTTGACCAAGAATCTCATAAATGCATTTTTTTTTTTTAAATAGCAGAATAGTACTCCATTCTGTAAATGTACCACATTTTCTGTATCCATTCCTCTGTTGTGGGACATCTCGGTTCTTTCCAGCTTCTGGTTATTATAAATAAGGCTGCTATGAACATAGTGGAGCATGTGTCCTTTTTACCAATTGGAACATCTTCTGGGTATATGCCCAGGAGAGGTATTGCTGGATCCTCTGGTAGTACTATGTCCAATTTTCTGAGATAACACCAGACTGACTTCCAGAGTGGTTGTACAATCTTGCAATCCCACCAGCAATGGAGGAGTGTTCCTCTTTCTCCACATCCTCACCAACATCTGCTGTCACCTGAATTTTTCATGTTAGCCATTCAGACTGGTGTGAGGTGGAATCTCAGTGTTGTTTTGATTTGCATTTCCCTGATGATTAAGGATGTTGAACATTTTTTCAGATGTTTCTCAGCCATTCAGAATTCCTCAGTTGAGAATTCTTTGTTTAGCTCTGTACCCCATTTTTTAAAATGGGTTTATTCATTTTTCTGGAGTCCAACTTCTTTAGCTCTTTGTAGATGTTGGATATTAGTCCCCTATCAGATTTAGGATTAGTAAAAATCCTTTCCCAATTTCTTGGTGGCCTTTTTGTCTTGCTGACTGTGTCTTTGCCTTACAGAAGCTTTGCAATTTCATGAGGTCCCATTTGTCAATTCTTAATCTTACCATAGCACAGGCCATTGCTGTTCTGTTTAGGAATATTTCCCCTGTGCCCACATGTTCTAGGGTTTTCCCCATTTTCTACCCTATAAATCTCAGTGTCTCTGGTTTTATGTGGAGGTCTTTGATCCACTTAGACTTAAGCTTCATACAAGGAGATAGGAATGGATCAATTTGCATTCTTCTACATGATAACAGCCAGTTGTGCCAGCACCATTTCTTGAAAATGCTGTCCTTTTTCCACTGGATGGTTTTAGCTCCCTTGTCAAAGATCAAGTTACCATAGGTGTGTGGATTCATTTCTGGGACTTCAATTCTATTCCATTTATCTATCTCTCTGTTGCTGTACCAGTACCATGCAGTTTTTATTACAAGTGCTCTGTAGTACAGCTTAATGTCAGACATGGTGATTCCCCCAGAGGTTCTTTTATTGTTGAGAATAGTTTTTGCTATCATGGGTTTTTTATTATTCCCGATGAATTTGCAAATTGCCCTTTCTATCTCATTGAAGAATTGAGTTGGAATTTTGATGGGGATTGCGTTGAATCTGTAGATTTCTTTCTGCAGGATAGTCATTTTGACTATATTAATCCTGCCAATCCATGAACATGAGAGATCTTTCCAACTTCTGAGATCTTCTTCAATTTCTTTCTTCAGAGACTTGAGGTTCTTATCATACAGATCTTTCACTTCCTTAGTTAGAGTCACACCAAGTTATTTTATGGTATTTGTGACTATTGTGAAGGGTGTTGTTTCCCTCATTTCTTTCTCAACCTTTTATCCTTTGTGTAGAGAAAGGCCATTGATTTCTTTGAGTTAATTTTATATCCAGCTACTGCCCTGAAGCTGTTTATCAGGTTTAGGAGTTCTCTGGTGGAATTTTTGGGGTCCTGAATATATACTATCATATCATCTGCAAACAGTGATATTTTAACTTCTTCCTTTCCAATTTATATCCCCTTGATCTCCTTTTGTTGTCGAATTGCTCTGGCTAGGACTTCAAGTACTATATTGAATAGGTAGGGAGAAAGTGGGCAGCCTTGTCTAGTCCCTGATTTTAATGGGATTGCTTCCAGCTTCTCTCCATTCAGTTTGATGTTGGCTACTGGTTTGCTGTAGATTGCTTTTTATTATGTTTAGGTATGGGCCTTGGATTCCTGATTTGTCCAAGACTTTTAACATGAAAGGGTGTTGGATTTTGTCAAATGCTTTTTCAGCATCTAATGAGATGATCATGTGGTTTTTGTCTTTGAGTTTGTTTATATAGTGGATTACATTGATGGATTTCCATATAATAAACCATCCCTGTATTCCTGGGATGAAGCCTACTTGGTCATGATGGATGATCTTTTTGATGTGTTCTTGGATGCGGTTTGTGAGGATTTTTTGAGTATTTTTGCATTGATATTCATGAGGGAAATTGATCTGAAGTTCTCTTTCTTTGTTGGATCTTTGTGTGGTTTAGGTATCAGAGTAATTGTGGCTTCATAGAATGAATTGCGAAGAGTACCTTCTGTCTCTATTTTGTGGAATAGTTTGAGGAGAGGTGGAATTAGGTCTTCTTTGAAGGTCGGATAGAACTTTGCACTAAACCCATCTGGTCCTGGGCTTTTTTTGGTTGGGATTCTCTTGATGACTGCTTCTATTTCTTTAGGGGAAACAGAACTGTTTAGATCGTTAATCTGATCCTGGCTTAACTTTGCTACCTGGTATCTGTCTAGGAAATTGTCCATTTTCTCTAGGTTTTCTACCTCATTGAGTATAGACTTTTGTAGTAGGATCTGATGATGTTTTGGATTTCCTCAGGTTCCATTGTTATGTCTCTTTTTTCATTTCTGAATTTATTAATTAAGATAGTGTCCCTCTGCCCTCTAGTGAGTCTGGCTAAGGGTTTATCTATCTTGTTGATTATCTCAAAGAAGGAGCTCCTGGTTTGCTTGATGCTTTGAATAGTTCTTTTTGTTTCTACTTGGTTGATTTCTGCCCTGAGTTTGATTATTTCCTGCCTTCTACTCCTCTTGGGTGAATTTGCTTCCTTTAGTTCTAGAACTTCTAGGTGTGCTGTCCAGTTACTAGTGTATACTCTCTCTAGTTTCTTTTTGGAGACACTCAGGGCAATGAGGTTTCCTCTTAGGACTGCCTTCATTATGTCCCATAAATTTGGGTATGTTGTGGCTTCATTTTCATTAAACTCTAGAAATTCTTTAATTTCTTTCTTTATTTCATCCTTGACTGAGGAATCATTGAGTAGAGTGTTGTTCAGTTTCCAAGAGAACGTTTGCTTTATATTATTTATGTTGTTATTGAAGATCAGCCTTAGTTCATGGTGGTCAGATAGGATTCATGGGATAATATCAATATTTTTTATCTGTGGAGGCCTGTTTTCTGACCAATTATATGGTCAATTTTGGAAGAGGTACCATGTGGCACTGAGAAGAAGGTATATCCTTTTGTTTTAGGATAAAATGTTCTGTAGATATCTGTAAAATCCATTTGTTTCATGACTTCTGTTAGTGTCCATGTGTCTCTGTTTAGTTTCTGTTTCCAGGATCTGTCCATTGGTGAGAGTGGGGAGTTGAAGTCTACCACTATTATTGTGTGAGGTACAATGTGTGCTTTAAGCTTTACTACAGTTTCTTTAATGAATGTAGTTGCCCTTGTATTTGGAGCATAGATATTCAGAATTGAACGTTCATCTTGGTTGATTTTACCTTTGATGAGTATGAAGTGCCCCTCCTTGTCTTTTTTTTATAACTTTGGGTTGAAAGTCAATTTTATCCGATATCAGAATGGCTACTCCAGCTTTTTTCTTCGGATCATTTGCTTGGAAAACTGTTTTCCAGCCTTTCACCCTAAGGTAGTGTTGTCTTTTTCCCTAACGTGTGTTTCCTGTAAGCAGCAAAACGTTGGGTCCTGTTTGTGTAGCCAGTCTATTAGTCTATGTCTTTATTGGGGAATTGAGTCCATTGATGTTAAGAGAGATCAAAGAAAAGTGTTGTTGCTTCCTGTCATTTTTTTTGGTTAAAGTTGTGATTCTGTTCTGGGGGCTGACTTCTCTTAGAATTGTTGAAGGACTACTTTTTAGTTTTTTCTAGGGTGTAGTTTCTGTCCTTGTGTTGGTTCTTTCGCTTTATCATCCTTTGGAGGGCTGGATTCATGGAAAGATATTGTGTGAATTTCATTTTATCACGGAATACTTGGATTCCTCAATCTATGTTAATTGAGAGTTTTGCTGGGTATAGTAGCCTGGGCTGGCATTTGTGTTCTCTTAGGGTCTGTACAACATATGTCCAGGATCTTCTGGCTTTCATAGTCTCAGGTGAGAAATCTGGTGTTATTCTAATAGGCCTGCCTTTATATGTTACTTGACCTTTTCCCCTTACTGCTTTTAATATTCTATCTTTATTTAGTGCATTTGTTGTTTTGATAATTATGTATCAGGAGGAATTTCTTTTCTGGTCCAGTCTATTTGGAGTTCTGTAGGCTTCTTGTATGTTCATGGGCACCTCTTTCTTTAGGTTAGGGAAGTTTTCTTCTATTATTTTGTTGAAGATATTTTCTGGCCCTTCAAGTTGAAAATCTTCTTTTTCATCTACTCCTATTATCAGTAGGTTTGGTCTTCTCATTGTGTCCTGGATATCCTGGATGTTTTGAGTTAGGATCTTTTTGCATTTTGCATTTTCTTTGAATGTTGTGCCCATGTTCTCTATGGAATCTTCTGCACCTGAGATTCTCTCTTCCATCTCTTGTATTCTGTTGCTGATGCTCACATCTATGGTTCCTGATTTCTTTCCTGGTGTTTCTATCTCCAAAGTTGTCTCACTTTGGGTTTTCTTTATTATTTATATTTCCCTTTTTAGGTCCTGGATGGTTTTGTTCAACTCCATTACCTGTTTGGTTGTGCATGTTTGTATTGGTGGCTAAGGAACGCTGATACAAAAGGATCACAAGTTAGACACCACCATGGGATACATAGACAAATGTTTTCTCTAAAAACAAAAAGGAAACAAAAGCTGTGTAAGAATAGAGTCAGAAAATATTTCCTGTAGACATGAAAAACTCCTACAGCTTTCATTTGCCTAAGGTTCTTCTGTCTTTGTTGGCTGTTGCTGAAGATATGATGGATGAATATATGTCCTCTTAGGAGTTCTCTACTGCCCAAATCTCAGCAAGTAGTCTTAATAATTGATCAAAAGAAAGTGTTTATCCTGTATGACAAAAGAAGAAAAGAATGGAACTCTCTAGCAAAGCTCATCCCTTAAGGAAGGATGAAGGTGGATTTTTACTAAAACTGTTGGAAACTGGAAACAAATCATACAAAGAACAAAATTAGATTTGTACAATAGTTGGCTTCACCAAAAGGGGGTGTGACCTCAGTGATTTAACAGAACAAAATGGTGCATGGAATCTTTGAGAATACAAAGTTTCTTATTGGTAAGGGAGACTTAAGTGTCTAGCATTGGACAAATCAACATACTTCCTGGAAATTGATCTCTAAATGGAATGAATTTGAATTGTGTTTCCTATATGTACATATGCATGCTCACATATACATGTATATAGGTATATACATA
Organism: Mus minutoides; assembly: GCA_902729485.2. Taxonomy (NCBI): domain Eukaryota; kingdom Metazoa; phylum Chordata; class Mammalia; order Rodentia; family Muridae; genus Mus; species Mus minutoides. Next base: position 586,195 of record LR749863.1, read on the forward strand.
TAAATATATTCAGGTACAAACAGATGCAGCCAATACAAACTAGCAAAGCAAGGTACATGTTAAGGAAGTAAGCACATGAACAGTGGGGTTGATTGTGCCTTGGCTTGACATATTCATATTGTTTGGATTGATAAAACAACTAAGGACCAAACTCTGGATATCTCAATAACTCCCATGTCTTCTTCATAATAAACCCAAAACAAATTATATATTTCAAAGTATAACACATCATGACATATGGAAATATTCAGGAGAAAGCAGTCCAATGTAAAATTTCAGTCATCAATTGAATTCACCTATGCATGTGCCTTTTTTTAAAATCCCTTATAGTTTGTCCTCTATAGAAGTCATTGTTATTGGATAAGGAATTCTTCCCATAGGCTTGGTCTTGTCTTCATCATTTTTCATCATATCTGTTCATTTATTACTCATTCACCTAGCTCTAGGGTATATGTGTTGTTATGATCATTATGCTGTATCATAAAAAAAAAAACCTTCAATGAGGATTGGCTAGGTAAGTTATCTAAGGTAACCCTATAATGGGGGAGAAATTTCCTTTTAATAACTCTAGGAGAAGTTAATGCCCTGGGAACCTGTTATAGACTGAGAAAAATCAGAAAAGCAACCCTATTCATAACCTTAAAATTTTCTAAGAATAAAACTGTTCACAGAGGTAAACACCTCTATAAAACTTAAAGACAATACATAGAAAAATGGAATTGAAGATGATACTATAAGATGGAAATTTTCTGGTCCTTATGGCATCGAAGAATTAACATTGTAAAGAAATGGTTACAATACCAAAAGCAATCTATAGATTCCATGAAATCTTTATCAAAGTTCCAAGGGCAGTTTTCACAGTAAGGGAGAAAGCAATCACAAAATTTACATAGGAGCAAGGGAGAGTCCACATACCCAAAGCAAGTTTAATGGAAAACATAAAGCTGGAAATATTGCATCTGATCTCAAATTTCACAATAGATCCACAGTAACAAGACCAGGATGGTGCTGATACAAAAACACACATGTAGATCAGAGGAATAGACTAGAGGAACCAGGAACAAAGCCATACAGCTACAGTAATCTAATTTTTTCACACAGAAACATTATACAGAGGGTGGAGAGGGAGGGGGAGAGGGGGAGACGGAGAGGAAGAGAGAGCAGGAGGGAGGGAGAGAGAGAGAGAGAGAGAGAGAGAGAGAGAGAGAGAGAGAGAGAACACAGCCTAGTCAACAAAGGGTGCTGTGAAATTTGGATATCAACATGTGGAATAATGAAACTAGAACCCAACTCTTATCCTTTATAAAAACAAATTTAAAATGTGTCAAAAATAATGAAAGAGGACATAAAACTTTGAAGTCGTACGAAGAAATTATGGGGAAAACACTCCAAAGTCTAGACAAAGACAACGCATTTTTGAAAGGAACTCCAGTAGGCCAGAAAATAATTGCAAAATTGACAAATAGTCTCAGATAAGGAGTATTGGGAGAGGAGGTTATGTAATTTTCTTCACTCATGTAAACTACTGATAAGCTGCCCAGGTATCACTAAATCACCACTTACTTATGCTCGTGTAGAAGACATCAACATATGAGAAACTTTTTGAAATAAGAACAATTTCAGGAGAGAGAGAATGAGATAGTGAGAAAGTGAGAGAGCAAGAGAGAATGAGAGGGGGAGGGAGGGAAGAAGACAGAGAGTGAGAGAGAGACAGAGACAGAGAGACAGAGAGAGACAGAGACAGCAATATGATAAGGGAGGTGAAATGACCAAAACAACTCACTGTGTGTGTGTGTGTGTGTGTGTGTGTGTGTGTGTGTGTGTGTGTGAAATTGTAAAAAGAAAAGAAATTATAAATGGAACTGGGTGAATTTACAAACTTACAGAAAAAATCAGGCTAATGAAATGTCAATAGATCACGAGAAAAAAATTGTCACCTCTGCATCTGGAAAAAGATTACTATTTGGACTACACAAGGAACTCATATATATTAAGCACCAAAACAAAAACAATGCATATAGCTAATATACGAGAAATAAATTGAGCATATAGTTCTTAGCTAAAGAAGTAAAAATTGCCACAAAATACATGAAAATGTATTAAACACCCCTAAGCATCCTGGAAATGTAAATTAAAATGCCATTCATGGGCATCACTGCAATGGCTACATGCATAAAGTGCTTGCCAAGCAGGCATGACACTTAAGTCAGACACTAGAACTCATGGAAAATGATCTGTAATCATGCACAGCTGCAACCCCTGCCGTGGGGTAGCAGAGGCAAGATGATTTTTAGGGCTGCTGGTCAGTCAGTCTACATGAATAGTTGAGTTCTAAGTTCAGATATTGACTCAAAAAATTAGGTCAAGATGGATTGAAGAAAACATCTTTCTTCAACTTCTTGCCAACAATATGCACCCATATACAAATCTGCATGCACAAACATGTACATACACTAGACTAATTAATGATAGGAAGATATATAGATCAAGTAATACTAAAATCCCATATCACTATAGTGAGTATAATATATTTGTTAAACAACAAATGCTTGCAAAAATGAAATGTTATGCAGTGTTGATTTATAAAACTGTATATTAGTGAGGCTACTATGAAAATCAGTATATAGGCTTATCATAAAACTAAAACTAAACTATAATATGATTTAGTATAGCACTTCCGGAAATATACACAAAGTACTCTAAGGCAGCACACTGGAAATATAACTGCATATGAACCTTTACTGGTGGACTGTTCATAATAGCCAAGGTATAGAGTCTGCCAAAGTATCTGTGATGGTTTGTATATTCTTGGACCAGGGAGTGGCACCATCTGGATGTGTGGCCTTGTTGGAATAGGTGTGACCTGGTTGGAATAGGTGTGTTACTGTGGGTGTGGGCTTAAGACTCTTACCCTAGTTGCCTGGAAGTCAGTCTTCCACTAGCAGCCTTTGGATGAAGATGTAGAACTCTCAGCTCTGCTTGTTCCATGCCTGCCTGGATGTGGCCATGCTCCCATCATGATGATAATGAACTGAACCTCTGAACCTGTAAGCCAGCCCCGATTAAATGTTGTTTTTATAAGACTTGCCTTGGTCATAGTGTCTGCTCAGAGCAGTAAAACCCTATCTAAGACAGTATCCATCAGAAAACTGATGATAAAGAAATATGGCCCATACACACAATGGAGCTTTATTGTACCATAATAACAACAGAATAATTTTTAGGAGAATATATGAAAATGAAGACCATCCTACTAAATAATATAAACCAGGCTCAGAAAGATAAATATCATCTTTTCCTTCATCTGTAAACTGTATATCTAGGTACATCTATACATATATTTATATGTGGCATGAACAGACAAAGAGCACTACTTGTTGTGAAGAAAGATACAGATGGGGAGATAAGAGACAGGGAAGAGAGAGTGTAACAGAGTGGCTGAATATGAGCCAAGTACATAATGTTCACTGTGAAGACATCATAATAAAACATTTAATTTTATGTTGATTCTTAAAAATTAGCAAAGGCAGAGGAAATGTTAACTGACATCATACTTAATATTGTGAAAAAGTCAAGGATACTACTCCTCACTACTCATATTTAGCTTAATACTGGACACCATACTTAAATGCAATAAGGCTAAAAAATTAAAGGCATAAAAACTGGAAAGTAGAAATAAAACTATCTTTCTTCATGGATTATGAAGTTTAATTATCTGAAAGAATAAATTAGAATTATGCTTAAACCAATAAATGCTCATTGCAAGGCTGTGGGATTTGAGGCTACTATACAAAGCTCAATTGATTCCCTATATACCATATATTAACAGTTGGAGTTTGAAATTCAAAACTAATTACTATTTGTCTCAGAACAAAACTGCTAAGAGTCATGTAAGGAAAACCAAACAACACTGAAAAAAGAAGATATTTGTATTTTTTTAAATTATTTTTTTCTTTATTAGATATTTTCTTCATTTACATTTCAAGTGTTATCCAGAAATTTCCCCATACCCTCCTCCATCCCCGCCCTGATCCCCTACCCACCCTCTCCCACATAATGGCCCTGGCGTTCCCCTGTACTGGGGCATATAAAGTCTGCATGACCAAGGGGCCTCTCTTCCCAATGATGGCCATAATGGAGTTGATTGTAAATTGATACACAAAGCTTTACAAAGTTTTAAGACCACTATATCACTATTCACTGAAAGGATAGAAAGAATAGAAAAGAGGATGGGATCTTTAGAGTCCATTTCCACATTCTCCAGACTGGAAGCTGCTTAAAAAGACTACAAAGCTCTAAAACTTGGCTACTGTTTATGAAAAAAAAAGAAAAAAAAAGAAAAAAACAGAAAAAAACAGACACAGAAAACCCAAGAAAGAGCAAAGATGACAGAGCCCAGAGGAAAAGACAATCTTTTCTAAGGAGAAGCAATCAGCCCTGGTCAAAACTATGCAAGCATGTATCTAGCTGATTTGTGAACTGTGGAGGAACTGTAAAATATATGTGGCTCTAAGCTTCCCACAGGTTTTAGTGTTTGTTTGTTTTTAATAATTTTACTTTGTTAGATAACTTCATGCATAAGCACTCCTGCACTTTTCTCCCCTCCAACACTTCTCAAATTCACAATCAGTTCTTTATTTACATGTACACACACACACACACACACACACACACACACACACACACACANATATATATATATATATATATATATATATATATATATATATATATATATATATATATACATAATATACATTCATGTATATATAACCTACTGACTCTCACACAGGTTGTCCAGTACCAAGTGGTCAGTCATGGACATATGTACATATGAGCAAAGAATCCGTCTTTTGATCTGTAATGTCTATTAAAAGTTGTCCTCCTCTACTATCACGCCATTGTACAGAGTGACTTGAGAGACTGTTGTTTCATAAGTTGTGAAACTGTTAGTTTCATTGACATCTGGATTTGATTCATATGACAAGTACCTGGATCTGATTCCATAACTTAGGATAACTTTGGGTATGTTGTGGGCAGTGTTGGGAGAAACAAAGTATGTTGTCTATGGAAGACTATAAATACTATGTAGCCAAAAGTGGACTGTGGTGGTTTGAAAAGCATGTCAGGAAATATTGACACTCCTCCTAGTAATAGAAGCTAAATTTTCTCTTCACAAATCTAAGCAGGCTCGAAATTGCTTTGACCAGTCAAGTAAGATAGAAGACATTATATTCCTTTAACATTAGGTAATAGAAGGCACTGAAAATTCCGCCTTATGCTGATGGAATACACACATTTCATATGAGTGATTAATATGTAACCACTAACATTCTGACATTCTCAAGACAGTTGGCTTGAGGAAGTCCAAACCATGCAAAATGGCTTGTGTAATTCTTCAGCTAACAGGATCTGTCAAGTGAAATCATTATTCGTCCTATCTTTCAAGACAGAAATGTGGATAAAGAGGCCTTCCAATGATTCTATACATTCAAGACACCACTAGTCACTGAAGTGTTCCCAACAGAGGCCAGACATTTAGTGAAGAGATAAGTTATCATTTTAGGCCTGTATGCAGAGTTCTGTCATACACAAACATTGACCACAATAGAGTAGATTTTATTTTAACATCATATATTTGGTGTGGCTTGTAATGAAACCAAAATATGGAATATTCTTCTTGTCTCAAATTTATAATTACTACTGAAATAAGTATAACTTTTTAGGATCAAATAGATATGAAATTTCAAGCAAGCACTACTCAATGAATATCAAAATGGCCAATGTGTCGATTAACACATGAAAAGGTGCTCCACTGCATTAGTCATCCAGAAAACACAAATTAAACCATGACAATATATGCCCTCACAGCCACAAGAGAGCTAAAAATAAAATACAGAGAAAATACAGAGAGCTCTCATAAACTGCTAGTAGAAGTACCAAATACTTAGAGAAATTGCTTTTGCCACAATTTCTCTAGTTAGAAATATGCATACTTGAGTAACAACATCACTCTGACACTTCTATTCAATAAACACCTAACTGATGTGCACTTAAAAAGTGGTGGTTTCACAGAAATTCTAGTTGCCATAGCTATCAAGGTCAAAAACTAGAGCCAGCCTACACATCCATCAAGAACAGACTGACTGAATTAAACTGTAATCAGATGTATTATACTGTAATCAGATATTTTACTCTGCAGCAATAAATATGAATGATCATTAGCCATACCCCAAAACATAAAAAGATCTGAGAAGGCAAGCCTGAGCAAGAAAAAACACCTATAAGTGATGTATGTTGCATGGTTACATTTGTGTTACTTTAAGACCAGGAAAGATTAAAAAGTTGTATTATAATACAGAGCTGAAGTTTCTTTTGGTAAAAGGAGAAGCAAAAGCAATGCAAAAGAGCAAGATAAAGTTCTCAGGTGTTACAAATGCTGTTTCTTGATCTAAGAAGTTGTTAACACCAATATGTACTCTATAGTAACTTATTGAAAGATAGGCATTAGAGTTTTATGACTATATACTGCATCCCTAAATGAAACTTAAAAAATAAATAAATAAATAAATAAATAAATAAATAAATAAATAAATAAAGGAAAAGAAGAGCAGTAGAGATTGTGTGTTGACACATGAAGTGATGTGGAAAAAGAATGAAGGCAAGTTGTGAATTGGGTTTTGTAAATCCTGAGAAGACAATTGAGTATGGCATTATTAGATGAGCTCTCTCATCACATAGAAGGCTCTATGTGAGAGCTTTCCAGCTGACTGGCAAGAGAGGGGAAAGTACAAGCACCAGTCAAATAAGCACTAATAAACACAAATAAGAATGAATGGGTAACACAATTTTAACGATCTATTAGGGCAGTAACTTTGTTTCTGATTTTTAAATAAGAGCAATGAAAACAGCAGGAGATTGCCCAGCAAGGATACAATGAAATTGAATATGCCTTACAGAAAGCAGTATCTTCTAAAGCAAGAGGAGTGGCATGAACTACTTTGTCACAGTGCTACAGGGTTAGAGGCATAGCAAATAAAGATCTGGGATTCCCTGAATCTAGGAGATCAAGGACTGAGCATCGAATTAGCATTTGACTGAACATCCTTATTCAAATGTATGACTCATACCATCTAACATTGAGGCATGATGTGCAAAAAAACTTCACTCTTTATCTGTTAAACAAATAAGGCATATCTTCTTAATACATACTAGTAAATCTTATAGGTCATATGAAGGAAAACACTAGTATGTCCAGTATTAGTTCAAGGACCATGCTGACCCCTTTCCCCTGTTTGCTATAACTTCTTTTTCAACAAGTGAGAAGTATTCCTCTTCCCCTCCCCTACTCCTCCTTTTCCCATCCTTTCCCACTTTCTTCCTTATTGTCCCCCCCCCCCCGCCTCACTCCTTTTATGCAGGCAAACACCATGACTTTCTTTATGTGCTCAATTCTAGTATACCTGTATTGCAGCATTATCATGAAACAGGATAAGTGACTCTACCAGATAAGGTACAAATAAAATTCATTTTGTCTTTATTCCCACAGAGCTTGCTCATTTCCACGTTCCATTTCCACGTTGACCACTGCCATTACTACAGTTTCACTAAGATATTTCCACACAGTTATGACACAGTAAGATTCTTTCCTGGTATGCATTCCTTCTTGAGATGGAAAGAATACAAAAGCCTTTTTTTTTTCTCTTTATTAGATATTTTCTTCATTTACATTTCACATGTTATTCAGAAATTTTCCCTTACCCTCCCGCGTCCCCGCCCTGCTTCCCTACCCACCCCCTCCCACGTAATGGCCCTGGCATTCCCCTGTTCTGGGGCATATAGAGTCTGTATGACCAAGGGGCCTCTCCTCCCAATGATGGCCAACTCGGCCATCTCCTTCCATATATGCAGCTAGAGACATGAGCGCAGGGGGAACTAGTTAGTTCATGTTATTTGTACAAAAGCCTTTTTAAAAAAACTTTCACTATCTGAATTTTAAATTTCTTCTATAAATATCTACCAGCTTGAGATATCTTGCCATTTAAAACTAGGTTCACAACCAAAAAGATCTATTTAAGGAACTATACTTACTATTATGCCTCCTATACTATAATCCTTCAAGTCTTATGCCACCCTGCAAACCCTGGCAAGTATTTTTAATTATCTTATATTTTCTAGATTGTCATATAATTGAAATCATACTTTTGTTTTCAAACCTTTCATAGTGGTTTTTGTCATACAAAACGATATTAAACACACATCTTAACAGGCATTTTTCTTTTTATAGTTAATTTAATTCCTACATAGTGATATAGTACAGTTTGCTTAGCTGTTCATCATTTACTGAACAGTGTCACCATTGTTTTCATTTCTGATATTATGAATAAGGCTGTTGCGCACATTAATATGAGTGAGGTAAAATATATATATATATATATATATATATATATATATATATATATATATATAATATTTTGGTTTTTCGAGACAGGGTTTCTCTGTGTAGCCCTGGCTGTCCTGGAACTCACTTTGTAGACCAGGCTGGCCTCGAACTCAGAAATCCGCCTGCCTCTGCCTCCCGAGTGCTGGGATTAAAGGCGTGCGCCACCACGCCCGGCTGAGGTAAATATTTTAAGACTGTGACAATAGAACCAAATATATTGAGTTTTGTAAAGTTATATTGACTTCTAAAACACTTTCAAATTATCTTCAAAGATGTGTTATTATGACTAATGAATGAAATTAATACTTTTCATCTTTACTAGAATTTGATATTAATAGGTCTTAGATTTTAACTATTTTAAAATGTTGTTCTTAAAATTTACAATTTGACAAAAACAAGTAATAGAGTTTTTCAAATCCTTATTTCACATCTATATAGCTTTTTTGGTGTAATAACTGTTCAGAAATTTCTGATTGGGTTGTATGCTTTTGAAAATAGTGTTTGGACATTTTGGATTAAATTTCTTTATCATATATATGTATGGAAATGGTTTCCTATAGTGCCTTGTAGTTTTATTCTTTCAACAATGTATTTCATACTTTAAATCACAGATCATAGTTTTGATGTTGTTGAATCTAAGCATCAAACATTGTGAAGTTGAGAGGAATTCAGGAAAATATAGGAGGGTGAGGGAGAATGTGAGGTAGGAGTGATATAAATACAGTACTATACCTGAAATTATCTAATAATAAAATAAATGTTTAGAAGAATTAAGATAGTGTTATGTTGTTTCAAGTAAAAAGAACTAAAAGACCCAATTGAAGACATGTAATAATTATATACACATGTATGTCTGTCAATGTATATGTATTTATATGTTTTTTGACAAAGGTGTCTTTGCTTCTTTGTCTGGCAGTGGTGAATGGATGATGCATTCAACAAATTTTACTGGATTAAATGAAAAGCCATATAGAAAAAAGAATTTGACCTTTCTGTCACAACATAAAACAAAAATAAATTCAAATATGGATCATAAATCTAAATGAAAAAAGCAAATCAATAAAAATTCAAGGAGATAATAGGCATAAATATTTTTTGTGGCTGTAGAACAGGTAATGACTAAACAAAACAAACACTAAAGCACTAATAATAAGTGTAAACATTGCTAGATAGTACTGCATTAAGACTGAGATCTTTGGTTAGTATATTTAAAGTAATGAAAATATAAGTCACATTGTGGTAGCAGGTGTTTGCAATGCTTCAAATGAACCAGAAATCCTATCATCCATAATGTAGAAATACCTTCTACAAGTCAATGATAAAATGAGAGCATGACATAAAAATGTACAAGAGAATGAAGCACACTATTCATTAACAAGATTCATAAAGAGCCAATGAGCATTTAAGATATGTTTTGGAAGCATAGGAATGTAAATGTATACCAATAGAAATTACTGTAACAAAACCAGAATTGCTCATGAAATTAAAATAATTGTCCAAATTAATTGTTGGTAAGAATGAGCAGTGTTAAGGATGTTATGTTTACATAACACTGGTGGGAATATAATCTCTATTGCCACCTGAGAAACAATATTATTCATTGTATTTGAATAATCATAATATATGCTAAAAATTGTGGGATATTCATGTGAATGTTTATGATACAATTATTTTTAATAGTCTTATCTTAGTCTGCTTTGTGCTATTAATAAAATACTAGACACTGTAATTTCTTTTTTTTATGTGTACAATACATTTATTTTTAATTTGCAATAGATTATGAAAAAGGAAGGAGTTGGTTAGTTGAAACCATTTATTCTCTGACTTCAGGAAAGATCTGATACACATTTTGTTAAACATGCTTGTCTTACAGGATGGTTCTGCTCTGCTACTACTGTTCCCATCACATTGATGAAACATGGTGCTTTCTCTCTTTATGCTTTCTCTCTTTAAATTTGCAAATGTCTTCACCTGCTAGCTTCCATGTTGACCCTTCTTGCTCTGTAATGTAAATTCACAAGCTTCCAATCTTCTATGTGGTTGAAGGGGCAGGTTAGCTCCCTGTGTCGCCCTTTTTAAAGATTGCATTTCTCTTGTTCTCTCATGAAGTGGGATGGGTAGGAACATGGGGAAGATCTGGAAGGAGTTGGGAGAGGGTAAGACATGATCAAAATATACTGTATCAAAAGAATTAAATTAAAATATTGTAATTTTATTTTTAAAAAATTTGCAAATGTCTCTAGAAAGCATATCCCTTAAGCATTTCCAGTCACTAATAGTTTTATATATGTGTCAAACACATTCTTCACTAAGTCCTTTGCTCACTAATAATCTACCTAGTACCCACTTGGTAGATAAGAATTCCATATAGATGCAGCCCTCTGAGAAACTTTAACTAAGTAAATTCTAGTCAATAAAATGGTTGACTAATTTCTGTTTCGATTTCTTTTGTGCCTTGTAGTAGTATTCTGTTGGAAAAATAGTTGGCTACATATAAAACCCCAAGAAGTGCAGTCTCAATGTCATCCTGTATTTCTGTCTATAAAAGAATACGAACACTACTTTACTTAATTCCTAATACTTGAAATCTGAAGTATTTGAAATACATCAGCTTTGTTTTACAGTAGGGTCAAAAGGTATACTTAACAGCATTTTTAAAAGGACCATGAGGTACCTATTAAATCTATTAAATCCATTTGTTTCATAAAAAAAAGGACTATAAGGAATTTGAACAGTAGCTACTTTGCATACATGAGTCATTGCCAAGGACATTTCGATGGGATGTGGATGCAACCATGCTCATGTATAACATTCCAGCAGACTGGGTGAGAGCTGGTCTCAGCAGACTAGGTGAGAGTTGGCTTAATAAACTTGAAATTTCAAAAGAAATTCTCATTTCTGGCATAGTAACATATGTTCAGAATTTCCCACAGTGATTTATCATTCTCACTCACACCCTACCTTTCACCTACAAAATTAAGCTATAATACATTTTTTTTTCACATGCAGTCTTCGATACTCCAAACAAGCTCTACACATGATCAAACTATTTCATAGGGAAGAACATTCCAGGGGAAGAAACTATTCCAGTATTGTGATCAGATAAAGTTGGCACTTTCTTGGTGGAGGAATAGGGACATAGGTCAGAACATTTGTTGCCAATTGATAAGGTGATATTTGCAACAACAACAACAACAACAACAACAACAACAACAAAAAGCCATAGCAATTCATTACATATATATTTATGTTGACACTGTAATTTCTAAGCAGAAGAAATTTATTTCTCATAGACTTGGAGGCTGAGAATGCAAATATTAAATAGTCCTGGCAACCACATGGATCTTTTTGCTCTGTCACCTTATGGCAGAAAGAGAGAGTGAAAGAGAAAGAGTAATTTGACATAGGGAAAGCACATCCAAATGTAGACTTGAGAAAAAAAATGCACTAGCACAGGAAATGATGCCAAGAATTTACAAATTAGCTTATATGAAATTAAAAGCATTCACAGCAAGGGAAACTATCAGATTAGTGGAGAGATGGGAGAGAAAATAAAAGAAAAATCTTTGCCACCTACCTGTACCTCAGACGGGGGGGGGGGGCTAATGTCTGCATAAATTACAGAAAAGCTGAAAGATTAATACACCCCAACCACTCAAACATAATAGAGCAACAACTCCCCTACTAATCACCCATGATAAAAAATAAAAAGCTCAGTACTAAGAATAGGTTACTTTGGGAGTTGATGCCCAGGGAAGTAAGTCTCAGAAAAAGTGGTAATTGGTAATCAAGAAAGAAAAGTGAAGTCAGAGTAAGATTAATACAATGATGACAATTTCTTGTGCTGGTTTGAAGGCTTTATTACTGGCCTAAACACAAACGCATGCAAAATTCAATAACTGCCTACAAGGTGTGTACAGAAATAGTTTCAAGAAACTGATGCTATTTTGGGTTTAAGAATATTAAAGGTAGATTCTTCAGGACACAAAGACTGACTAAAAGAAAATACTATTGTTTCTTTTCTAGAATGAACTCAGACAAGGTAACTCCGTGGAGACAGTATAAACTAAATCTACAAAAGTGCTTCAGATTCCAAAGCGGAATTCTTTTTGACAAGACTTACATGTAGAAAATAGGAGAGAAATGACCTCATAACTCTTGAAGATCCAAGGAGATCTTCTAAGTGATTAGAGGACAACTTAGCAGGTCTCAGCAAGGCTCCAGGTGAGTCACAAATCCTGTGGGTTCCAATATCATTATACTTACTAGCAAGTAAATGTGTATACTTTTGAAATGTATTTAAGATTTCCATCAATATACACAAATGATAAAACAAGCATCAAGATGTTAGTTCAAGACCTTGGGCGCAAACTCAGCAGACAGTTCCAAAGTCCCCAGAGGACTCTCCATGCTACAGGTGCCCTAGCACACCCAGGATCTTCGGATCACTAGTGAGTGGAACATAACATCTGTTCCAAAACAACCCAGATGGGCTTGGGCCAGCAGGAACACAGGAAACCCACCAAACCAGCGACTGGGGTTTATTGCAGTTGGAGCCAGCCCTGTGCCACCTTGGGAACAAACTCAGAATCCATCCACACTGCAGGCACCCTATCACACCTAAGATCTTAGGATTACTGAGGAGATTCAGCCTTCAGAGAGGCTCTGACCCTGAGAATCATGTGAGAGCACCATCTTGTATCCCGGGTCTCTCAGAGACAAATCCACACAGGAGAGCACATGGGCATCAGAATCAACAGAGCTTATTCAACAGGGTCCCTTCAGACCTTCATTTTCAGCTAAGAGGTAGATCTGAGCCCCAGAACTCTGTGCACCTTCACTGCAAGGGGAGAGCTTGGCCACAGAGTGTGTGCTGACCACTGGGACTCAGGAGAGAGTTGGACTCCCAGGACTGCTGACAGAGGCTAACAGAATCACAGGAGGAACAAGCTCCAGCCAGAGACAGCTAGAACATCTAACACCAGAGATTACCAGATGCTGAAAGGCAAACTAAAGAATCTTACTAACAGAAACCAAGACCACTCAATATCATCAGAACCCAGTACTCCCACCACAGCGAGTCCTAGATACCCCAACACACCCAAAAAGCAAGACCTAGATTTAAAATCATATATCATGATGCTGGTAAAGGATTGTAAGAAGGGCATTAATAACTCACTTAAAGAAATATGGGGGAACACTGCTAAACAGGTAGAAGCCCTCAAATAGGAAGTACAAAAATGCCTAGAAGAATTACAGGAAAACAATACTAAACAGGTAGAAGACCTTCAAGAGGAAACACAAAAATCCCTTAAAGAAATTATAAGAAAACACAACAAAACAGGTGATGGAATTGAATAAAACCATCCAAGATCTAAAAATGGAAGTAGAAACAATAAAGAAAACCCAAAGGGAGACAACCCTGGAGATAGAAATCCTAGGAAAGAAATCAGGAAACATAGATGCGAGCATCAACAATAGAATACAAGACATGGAAGAGAGAGTCTCAGATACAGAAGAGTCCATTGAAAACATGGACATAATCAAAAAAATGCAAAATGCAAAAAGATCCTAACTCAAAACATCCCGGAAATCCAGGACACAATGAGAAGACTAAACCTAAAAATAATAGGTATAGATAAGAATGAAGATTTTCAATTTAAAGGGACAGTAAATATCTTCAACAAAATTATATAAGAAAACTTCCCTAACCTAAAGAAAGAGATGCCCATGAACATACAAGAAGCCTACAGAACTCCAAATAGACTGGACTAGAAAAGAAATTTCACCTGACACATGATAATCAGAACAACAAATGCACTAAATAAAGACAGAATATTAAAAGCAGTAAGGGAAAAGGGTCAAGTAACATGTAAAGGCAGACCTATTAGAATTATACCAGACTTCTCACCAGAGACTATGAAAGCCAGAAGATCCTGGACAGATGTTATACAGACACTAAGAGAACACAAATGACAGCCCAGGCTACTATACCCAGCAAAACTCTCAATTACCATAGATGGAGAAACCAAAATATTCCATGACAAAACCAAATTCACTCAATATCTTTCCACGAATCCAGCCCTTCAAAGGATAACAAAGGGAAAAATCCAATACAAGGCAGGAAACTACACCCTAGAAAAAGCACAAAAGTAATCTTTCAACAAACCTAAAAGTAGATAGCCACAAGGACAGAATCCCAACTCTAACAACAAAAATAACAGGAAGCAACAATTACTTTTCCTTAATATCTCTTAATAAAAATGGATTCAATTCCCCAATAAAAAGATATAAACTAACAGAATGGCTCCATAAATGGGACCCAACATTTTGATGCATGCAGGAGACCCACCTCAGGGACAAAGACAGACACTACCTCAGAGTAAAAGGCTGGAAAACAAATTTCCAAGCAAACAGTATGAAGAAACAAACTGGAGTGGCCATTCTAATATTGAATAAAATCAATTTCCAACCCAAAGTTATCAAAAAAGACAAGGAGGGGCACTTCATACTCATTAAAGGTAAAATCTTCCAAGATGAAATCTAAATTCTGAATATCTATGCTCCAAATTCAAGGGCATTCACATTCATGAGAGAAACTATAGTAAAGCTCAAGGCACACATTGCACCTCACACAATAATAGTGGGAGATTTAAACATCCCACTGTCATCAATGGGCAGATCCTAGAAACAGAAACTAAACAGAAACACAATGAAACTAACAGAAGTTATTAAACAAATGGATTTAACAGATATCTACAGAACATTTTATCCTAAAACAAAAGGATATACCTTCTTCTCAGCACCTCATGGTAACTTCTCCAAAATTGACAATATAATTGGTCACAAAACAGGCCTCCACAGATACAAAAATATTGAAATTATCCCATGCATCCTATCAGATCACTATGGACTAAGGCTGATCTTCAATAACAACATAAATAATAGAAAGTCAACATTAATGTGGAAGCTGAACAACACGCTACTCAATGATAGCTTGGTCAAGGAAGAAATAAAGAGATTAAAGACTTTTTAGAGTTTAATGAAAATGAATCCACAACATACCCAAACTTATGGGACACAATGAAAGCATTCCTAAGGGGAAAACTCATAGCTCTGAATGCAGCCAAAAAGAAACTAGAGAGAGCATACACTTGCAGCTTGACAGCACACCTAAAATTGCTAGAACAAAAGGAAGCAAATTCACCCAAAAGGAGTTGACTGCAGGAAATAATCAAACTCAGGGCTGGAATCAACTAAGTGGAAACAAAAAGAACTATCCAAAGAATCAACCAAACCAGGAGCTGGTTCTTTGAGAAAATAAACAAGATAGATAAACCCTTAGCCAGCATAACTAGAGGGCACAGGGACTTTATCCTAATTAACAAAATCAGAAATGAAAAAGAGACATAACAACAGAATCTGAGGAAATCCAAAACATCATCAGATCCTACTATAAAAGGCTATATTCAACAAAACTGGAAAACCTAGATGAAATGGACAACTTCCTAGACAGATACTAGGTAACAAATTTAAATCAGGATCAGATTAGTGATCTAAATAGTACCATTTCCCCTAAAGAAATAGAATCAGTCATTAATCCTCTTCCAACCAAAAAATGCCCAGGACTAGATGAGTTTAGTGCAGAGTTCTATTAGACCTTCAACTAAGACCGAATTCCAACTCTCCTCAAACTATTCCACAAAATAGAAACAGACGGTACTCTACCCAATTCATTCTATGAAGCAACAATTACTCTGATACCTAAACCACACAAAGATCCAAAAAAAAGAAAGAGAATTTCATACCAATTTCCCTTATGAATATCGATGCAAAAATACTCAAGAAAATTCTCACAAAGGGAATCCAAGAACACATGAAAATGATCATCCATCATGACCAAGTTAGGCTTCATCCCAGGGATACAGGGATTGTTTAATATATGGAAATCCATCAATGTAAGGTAGTATATAAAGAAACTCAAAGACAAAAACCACATGATTATCTCGTTAGATGCTGAGAAAGCATTTGACTTCATCAAATCAGTTTTCAAATCATCCAACAGAAATATACTGAGTTAATGTGCTCAAATGTCCTCTCTGGTGAGTCTTCCCAGTAAAAAAGAACAAATGACAGTAAATCGACATAGCATTATTAAACCAGATCCTGGAACCATCCAGTAGAAACCAACTGGAGAAGTTGAGGTGTGTACCTATGGGGTTGTGTACCTATGCCTGAACATCAAACTTCTCTTGCCACTATAGACCCTTTTAAAGCATAAGAAAAACAATAGTGTGTCATCTGTTGGAACTGGTTTACATTCTGTTTACAAGGGCAGAGTGTTTCTTCTATTCAGGGACTAATTTGCCTTGCTTGTTATAGAGTTGGAGGGGCCAGGCAATTCCCAGACAAATTGCCTTGAAGGACAATTTAAGACAAACATGCTATAAAATGGGAGAGTAAGGGATTTGAAACCTTTGTTTCCAGAACCAACTTCTCAGTGAATTTAAACACTTCATGACAATTTAACAACTTACTATGAATTAGGTTATATAACTAGACCAGTGTTTCAGAGAAATTCAGAGCATTTAGTGTTTAGATATAAATAGAATGATATTGATTCAATATTATACATTTCAATTTTTACTTTAACATAACATTTTTATTGATTACTTGGAAATTTTACATAATGTACCCCAATCACATTCACTACCCAGTCCTCCCAGGTCCATCCCCAACCTTTTTGACATGCCCCCAAACAAAAGAAGAAAAAAAAGAAAAAATACTAAGCCTAATTTGGATTGCACACATAATCGATGGACTGGTGGACAGTCATTTAAAGAAAATTATGTCTTTCCTCACCCCCATCCCCACAAAAATCCATTAACTGAGAATTATACTTCACCACAAAAATCCATTAACTGAGAATTATACTTCAACACCTCTATCACAATTTTTAATTAATTTACTTTACCTCTGGAACACCATTTCCCCATTCCTCTCTTCCAATTTCCCCCTTTTCCCCTCACCTCACTGCCATTGCCATTCAACCCTCCTCCTTTTCTCCTTATAAAAGGGGAGGCCTCCCACAAATACAGCTAGCCCTGTCATATCACCAGATGCATCTTCTCCTGTTGATTTCAATAAACATTGAAAATTTCATACAAGTATACAACTGTGTGTTTTGATCGAATCTGTACCCCATTGCCTTGCTTCTAAACCATCCCCCACCCCTTCTCTTCAACTTTCACTTGCTCTTTGTTTTTAAATTTTACTAAGTCTACTTAGTGCTTCCTGTATGTACCTGGCTACCAGGTAGTCTTTTCAAGGACATGGTTTTGAAAGTCTTTCTAGTTACTCCTCACCTGTAATCTGAAGGCCACAGATGTTCTACAATTGGCTTTCACATGGATTCATGATGCATTTACTGAGATCCATCTATCTAGAAATTGTCTTTTCAATTCAGTTTGGGATGTAACCAGGGCTCTGAGAGAATGGCCAGCACCCCTGCAGGAAATTAATATGTATATAGAAGTGTCTGTGGCATAATATAAACTGCATGCTAAGTTCTTGTCTTGTCTTTATATCCACAGATAGTATATCTTCCAATCCTCAGCAAAGAATCTTCTTCTTGCTGTAGAGATTAATAAAGACCAACAACTGGTTGATGTGAAGAAAATAAGAGACTGTTGATTTCTGAGATCTAAATAGATCTATACCACATCTATCTCCAACAGGTTCAGAGAGTATCTCTGAAGAGGAATCAAAAATATTCCAAGACTTAGAAATAGTGGATGTCTGCAGAAAACCATTATTTGTTGGATATCACAGAGTGGTTGCACACAGGTCCATAGCCTGCATGCATGAGATTGCACATGATCAAGCTAGCTAAATTCCCAGCATAGGTAGCTGAGGGGCTCATGAAATCCACCTTAGCTGAACAGATATTGGCAATTAATTTCTGCTGAGAAAGGAAGAACTAGTTTTTGAGATTAAAACAGGCTACTCATTTCAGTAAATCTCTTTATGGCCAGGGATTCTTGATCGTAAGATCACATATATGGCTGAATATGCCACATCCTTGAGAGACAGGACATCGAGAAATCAAGGTGGTACTGATCTGGAAGCTTCATTACTACTGACTAACTTTCTTAGTACTATCAGGTTCTATTTATGTTACCAGCAGTGCAAGATATATCCACTGGTTAAATAGTGGCACAAATGTTATGGGAGCAACCAATCACATTATGATTAGATTTAAAACCCACTCACAGGTTGGAATGCAAACATGCCTGATATGTTAACCGAACCAAAAACCTGTGGCTAGCTAGATCATAGATCACAGAGGTGAACCTAATTCTGATCTTATACAGCCTAATACGAATGTTATTATTCTATGGCGAAACACTGTAACAAAATTATTGGCACTGTTTGAGGAAGTTTAAGATGTGTGATGGTTTGAATGAGAATGACCCCCATAGGCTCATATGTTTAAATGTTTGGTCTCCAATTGGTGAAACTTTTTTGTGGGAGGATTTGGAGGTGTGGCTTTGTTGAAGTGGTGTGGCCTTTAATGAACTATATCACTGAAGTTAGGCTTTGAGGTTTCAAAAGCCCACACATGCCAATCACCTCTCTCTCTCTCTCTCTCTCTCTCTCTCTCTCTCTCTCTCTCTCTCTCTGTTTCTCTGTCTATCTCTCTGACTCTCTATGTCTCTCTATATCTCTCTATGTCTCTGTCTCTGTCTCTCTCTGTCTCTCTGTCTGTCTCTCTGTCTCTCTCCTGCCTGTAGATCAAGATGCACTAACCCTCTGAAACTTTAAGTAATCCCCCTCTCCATTAAATGTTTTCTTTTATAAGAGTTGTCATGGTGTCTCCTCAATAAAATAGAAGATCAACTGATACAGGAGGTGTGACCCTGCTCAAGGAAGTGTGTTACCACAGATAGGCTTTAAACATTTAAAAGCTCTTACCATTTTGAGTTCAATTTCTGTTATTATTTGAGATAAGTGCTCTCGGCTTTTACTGCTGTCATGCCTGGTGCTTGCTTCCAAACGTCTATCCTATTGACTTTTGTCTCTCTAGAACCATAAATCCAAAATATGTCTTTCCTTCTCTCAAGTAGGCTCCCATCTTCTAATTATGTTACTATATTAAAGATTCATTGATAGGTAAATTTATTTATTGAGTCAGAGCCCTCAGAATCCAATAATGTCCTAAAAAACTCACCAATTGTCAAAACAAGCTTTATCTCATTGGTGTTGAGGGTATACTTTATGTCTAAACAATGTTTTCTTTAAAGATGACATTGACTAGTTAAAAATTAAAATATTAAGATAAGACATAAAAAGATGAAGTGACTATTAAAGTCTGAAACACTTTATTTCATTAGAAGCAAAATCATGCATCAATTACATTACATGGTGATTGAAAGGCAATTCAAGAACAATGAGTCAAAAACAGAGCTGAGATATTTTAAAGTGAAATCTGGAGTTAAATTGAGAGACTACAGCTCTTACTAGATTACTGAAAATTAGATATAAAATCTGCAGAGGTATACAGACATCTAAACAGCAGTATTAACTAATTCCATGTAATCCATATTTCTCAACAACAGTGGAATGTATATTACAGTGAAGTAGTTTCAGAATACCCACCAAGGTAGGCTACAATAAAATATTAAACAAATGTTTAAGACTAGGAAACATAAAAATACATTCTCTACTAGTAAGAGACAAGCTAAAGAATATAAGGGATTACTCCATAAATATTGGAAAATTAATCCACATACTTAAGTAATCTATATTTTAAAATAAATTATTTTATAAACATATTTATTTATTTGGTGTGTATGTGTGTGTGTGTGTGTGTGTGTCTGTGTGTCTGTGTGTCTGTGTCTGTGTGTCTGTGTGTGTCTGTGTCTGTGTGTATGACACAGCATGCATGTGGAAATCAGAGCACCTCCAGAGAGTCAGTTCTCTGCTACAACCACAGTACCAGAGATTAAATACAGATGTTAGTCTTGGTGGCAGGCACCTTTACTTGCTGACCATTCTGACAAGACCTCAAAAGAAAGTCTTAAAAGAAATTAGAAAGTATTTGGAGCCGGGTGTTGGTGGTGCACACCTTTAATCCCAGCATTTGGGAGGCAGAGGCAGGCAGATTTCTGAGTTCGAGGCTAGCCTGGTCTACAAAGTGAGTTCCAGGACAGCCAGGGCTACAGAGAGAAACTCTGTCTCAAAAAACAAAAGAAAACAAAACAAAACAAAAGAAAACAAAACAAAACAAAACAAAAACAAAAAAGAAAGTATTTGGAAATCAATGGAAATAAAATACAACATATTATAATCTATAAGATTCCATTAAGTTAGTTCTTAGAGTAAAATTTGTGTCATAAAGCACATATATTAAAAAGGAAGAAACACAGAAAATGCCCAGACTAAGCTGACTAGAAATATTAGCCACACTGTGACCCTCTGAGTTTATTGAAGAACATGATTTGATATTTAGGGAGGAGCAATGGGGGATTATTTCTGACATCAACCACAGGTCTCTACATGCCTGTGCGTACGTGCGCGCATGCACACACACACACACACACACACACACACACACACACAGAAACACAGAAACACACACATATGCATGCATGTACACACATGCACAAGCACACACATACAATGTGAGCTGATATCTATGCAAAAATATACATAAATAAACAAGTACACCACACACATGAAGAAAGAAAAGATAAATAAAAAAAGAAGTAAATTGAGTTCTAGGCAACATAAGACAAATTTCTTGGCTTCAGTGGGTGGCTACTTCAGTCTCCATATACCCTGCTGCTAGGTGTCTCAGATAGGGTCACCCCCATAGACACTTACGAGCCTCCCCTGTCCCAGGTCTCCAGTTAGTCCCAGATATACCTCCCACCAATTTCCACTCTGTCGCTGCACTCTCCCTTGCCAACCCCCACATCTACTCCCCATCCCTGTTCCCCTCCTCATCCACTCTCTCCACCAAGTTCCCTCTCTCTGTCCATCTACTATGTCTATTTTATTTCCCTTTCTAAGTGAGACATTCACATTCTCCTTTGGACCCTCCTTATCACTTAGTTTCCTCAGGTCTGTGGATTTTTTGCATTATTATTCTGTATTTTATAGCTAATATCCAGTTGTGACTGAGTATATGTCATGTTTGTCTTTCTGAGTCCAGGTAGTCTAGCTCAGGATGATATTTTCTATTTCCATCAATTTGCCTGCAAATTTCATGATGCCTTTATTTTTACTAGCTGAATATTATTCCATTGTGTACATGTACCACATTTTCTATATCCATTCTTTAGTTGAGGGACATCTAAATTGTTTTCAGTTTCTGGCTATTATGAATAAAACTGCTATGAACATAGTTGAACAAGTGTCCTTGTGGTACATTGGGGCATATTTTGGGTATATGCCAAGAGGTACTTATAGTGGAGGGAGGGGGACATCAACTCACCCACAAAACCTTTGTGATGGATAGTCCCTGTTGTCAACTTGACTATATCTGGAATGAACTACAATCCAGAAATGAAGGACACACCTCTGATCCAGATCTTGAGGCTGTAAAACACATGCTTTTGATCCAGATCTTGAAGGATAGTAGCTACAAACTTAAATACTGTCATGGTAGCATGCTCCTTTAATCCCAGAACTCAGGAGACAGAAGCATGCAAATCTCTGAATTCAAAGTCAGCCTAGTCTACAGAGCAAGTTCCAGAACAATCAAGTTTACACAGTTAAAGAAAACACTGGAAAACAGAAAGTTTGTGATAATATAATAGAACAAAGGGCCCATGTTCTAGCCCCAGCAAGCAACTGAACTGGGTAGCTTCAGTCACATGGCTCTAGCTGTAAAGATGCAAGAATAGAAAGACTAAGGGGACAATTGATGTTGGTTAACTGGAGCTAAGAAATTAGCAGTGATTAAGAAGAGACAAGTGTCACTGAGGAGAAATCTTCTGGGATGTCTTTTCTGACAGCACAAAGAAGCTGTGGTCCAAAGATAGCCAAGGTTGTACATTGTGCTGCTGCTGGACTTGGTAATGTGGTGTAAGAATCACCCAGGTGATACTGGTTTTTAAGTTATGAAGGTGTCATGGAAAGTAGCTGAGGCTTGGCACTGTGAGAGGCCAGAGAAGGCCATTGGTGAAGGTACAGCCTCACTTGCAGTTGAAGGGAGTCTATGTGAGTCTATTGGTGAAGCCTAGTTGCAATAAAAGCAAAAACAAAAACAAAAAGCAAAACCAAAAACAGCATGTTGGAGATGCCATTATCAGGAGATGATCACCCAACAACAACACGCAGCAGTAAAGTGGATCAGCCTGAGCTTAGACTGCTACAGAGGGCAGAGCTGGAGAAGTGACCCAAGCCCTTTGGAGAAGCTCAGAAGATCATGTGTGGATCTCAGACACTGAAACAAGAAGCTATAAAGTTGAAATTACCTTGGAGACCCCAAGATGTTAGAGATGACAGAGCTGTAGGCTATCTGCTGAGGAAAGCTGCTAACAGGGGGTGGAAACAGCCCAAGGGAAAGAAGTTTGTTACAGTCAATAATGATTTAAGAAGTTGGAGATCTAATGAGTGCTTTGATATTAGACATGGAGATGTAGAATTTGAGTTTGCATAGCTTAGTTTCTGTCTTGCTCTGGTCTAGTATTTCCTCATTATGATGTTTTGGGATGGCAATGGATATCCTGTGACATTGGAAGTATGTGATCTGCTTTTTAATTTTGATTTTATAGACAATTACAGTCAAGATATTGGATGAATCTCAGAAGAGACTTTGAACTTTGGACTTTTAACATTGTTGAGTGTATGGAACTTTTAAAGTTGAACTAAATGTATTTTGCATTATGCTATGGCTAGGTATGCCCCCCCCCCTCCATAGACTCATGTGTTTGAATAAAGCTATGGGGGCAAGGTAGTAAAATGTGGTGGTTTGAAAATGCTTGGCCCAAAGAGTGGTACTATTAGAAGGTGTGGCCTTGTTGGAATAGGTGTGTCCATGGTGGAGGAAGTATATCACTTTAGGGGTGGACTTTGAGGCCCTCAACCTAGATGCCTCTTAGTATTCTCCTATCTACTTTTGGATCAAGATGTAGAATTTTTGGCAGCGTCTGTCTAGACGCTGCCATGCTCCCACCTTGATGATAATGGGCTGAACCTCAGAACCTGTAAGCCAGCTCCAATTCAATGTTGTCCCTTTTTTTTCCCAAATTTATTAGATATTTTCTTCATTTACATTTCAAGTGTTATCCAGAAAGTTCCCTATACCCTCCCCCCTCCCAGCCCTGCTCCCCTACCCACCCACTTCTACATCCTGGCCCTGGCTTTCCCCTGTACTGGGGCATATAAAGTCTGCATGACCAAGGGGCCTCTCTTCCCAATGATGGCCAACTGGGCCATCCTCTTCTATATATGCAGCTAGAGACAGGAGCTCAGGGGGTACTAGTTAGTTCATGTTATTCTTCCACCTATAGGGTTGAAGACCCCTTCATCTCCTTGGGTACATTCTCTAGCTCCTTCCTTGGGAACCCTGTGTTCCATCTAATAGCTGACTGTGAGCATCCACCTCTATGTTTGCCAGTCACTGGTATAGTCTCCCACAAGAGAGCTATATCAGGGCCCTATCAGCACTATCTTGCTGGCATATGCTATAGTTTCTATGTTTGGTGGCTGATTGTGGGATGGATCCCTGGCAGCCGCAGTCATTGGGTCCATCCTTTGGATTCAGCTTCACACATGATCTCAGTAACTCCTTCAATATGTGCTTTGTTCTTAATTCTAGGAAGGGGTGACGTGTCCACATTTTGATCTTCCTTCTTCTTGAGTTTCATGTGTTTAGTAAATTGTATCTTGGGTAGTAGTCTAGGTTTCTGGGCTAATATCCCCATATAAGTGAGTACATGTTATGTGAGTTCTTTTGTGATTGGGTTACCTCGCTCAGGAAGATGGCCTCCAGATCCATCCATTTGCCTAGGAATTTCATATATTTATTTTTTTTTAATAGCTGAGTAGTACTCCATTGTGTAAATATACCAAATTTTTGTATCCATTCCTCTGTTGAGGGACATCTGGGTTCTTTCCAGCTTCTGGCTATTATGAATAGGGCTGCTATGAACATAGTGGAACTTGTGTCCTTATTACGAGATGGAATATCTTCTGGATATATGCCCAGTAGAAGTATTGTAGGATCTTCCCGTAGTACTATGTCCAATTTTCTGAGAACCTCCAGACTGATTTCTAGAGTGGTTGAACAAGCTTGCATTCCCACCAACAATGAAGGAGTGTTCCTCTTTCTCCACATCCACGCCAGCATCTGTTGTCACCTGAATTTTTGATCTTAGCCATTCTTACTGGTGTGAGGTGGAATCTCAGAGTTGTTTTGATTTGCATTTCCCTGATGATTAAGGATGTTGAACATTTTTTCCTGTGATTTTCATCCATTCGGCATTCCTCAGTTTCGAATTTTTTGTTTAACACTGTGCCCCACTTTTTAATGGGGATATTTGATTTTCTGGTATCCAACTTCTTGAGTTCTTTATATATATATATATTGGATATCAGTCCTCTATCTGATTTAGGATTGGTAAAGATCCTTTCCCAATCGGTTGGTGGCCCTTTTGTCTTGTTGACAGTATCTTTTGTCTTACAAAAGCTTTGCAACTTTATGAGGTCCCATTTGTCAATTCTTGATCTTACAGCACAAGCCTTTGCTGTTTTTTTCAGGAATTTTTCCCCGGTGCCCATATCTTTGAGGCTTTTCCCCACTTTCTCATCTATAAGTTTCAGTGTCTCTGGTTTTAGGTAGAGGTCCTTCAACCACTTAGACTCGACCTTAGTACAAGGACATAAGAACTTCAAGTCTCTGAAGAAAGAAATTGAGGAAGATCTCAGAAGATGGAAGGATCTCCCATGCTCATGGATTGGCAGAATCAATATAGTAAAAATGGCTATCTTGCCAAAAGCTATCTACAGATTCAAAACAATCCCCATCTAAATTCCAACTCAATTCTTCAAGGATCTAGAAAAGACAATTAGCAAGTTCATCTGGAATAAAAAAAAAAAAAAAAACCTAGATTAGCAAAAACTCTTCTCAACAATAAAAGAACCTCTGGTGGAATCACCATGCCTGACCTCAAGCTGTACTACAGAGCAATCATTATAAAAACTGCATGGTACTGGTACAGCAGCAGACAGGTAGATCAATGGAATAGGATTGAAGACCCAGAAATGAATCCACACACCTATGGTCACCTGATCTTTGACAGGGAGCTAAAAGTATCCAGTGGAGAAAGGACAGCATTTTCAACAAATGATGCTGGCACAACTGGTGGTTATCATGTAGAAGACTGGGAATTGACCCATTCTTATCTCCTTGTACGAAGGTCAAATCTAAGTGGTTGAAGGATCTCCACATAAAACCAGAGACACTGAAACTTATAGAGGAGTAAGTGGGGAAAAGCCTCGAAGATATGGGCACTGGGGAAAAATTCCTGAATAGAACAGCAATGGCTTGTGCTGTAAGACCGAGAATAGACAAATGAGACCTCATAAAGTTGCAAAGCTTCTGTAAGGCAAAAGATACTGTCAACAAGACCAAAGGGCCACCAACCGATTGGGAAAGGATCTTTACCAATCCTAAATCAGATAGCGGACTGATATCCAATATATATAAAGAACTCAGGAAATCAGTCTGGCGGTTCCTCAGAAAATTGGACATAGTACTACCAGAAGATCCTGCAATACCTCTACTGGGCATATATCCAGAAGATATATGATCTGGCAACAAGGACACATGTTCCACTATGTTCATAGCAGCCTTATTCATAATAGCCAGAAACTGGAAAGAACCCAGATGTCCCTCAACAGAGGAATGGATACAAAAAATTTGGTATATCTATACAATGGAGTACTACTCAGCTATTAAAAACAATAAATATATGAAATTCCTAGGCCAATGGATGGATCTGGAGGCCATCATCCTGAGTGAAGTAACTCATTCACTAAAGAACTGACATAACATGTACTCACTGATATGTGGATATTAGCCCAGAAACCTAGACTACCCAAGATACAATTTACTAAACACATGATACTCAAGAAGAAGGAAGATCAAAATGTGGACACGTCACCCCTTCGTAGAATTAAGAACAAAGCACACATTGAAAGAGTTAAAGGGAGCATTTGTGCAGCTCAATCCAAAGGATGGACCCAACGACTGCAGCTGCCAGGGATCCATCCCACAATCAGTCACCAAACATAGACACTATAGCATATGCCAGCAAGATGGTGCTGAAAGGGCCCGGATATAGNCAAGATAATGCTGAAAGGGACCTGATATAGCTGTCTTGTGGGAGGCTATACCAGTGCCTGGTAAACACAGAAGTGGATGCTCACAGTCAGCTATTAGTTGGAACACAGGACTCCCAAGGTAGGAGCTAGAGAAAGTACCCAAGGAGCTGAAGGGGTCTTCAACCCTATAGGTGGAAGAATAACATGAACTAACTAGTTCTCCCTGCGCTCATGTCTCTCTCTGCATATATAGAAGAAGATGGCCTAGTTGGCCATCATTGGGAGGAGAGGCCCCTTGGTCATACAGACTCTATATGCCCCAGTACAGGGGAACGCCAGGACCATTACATGGTAGGGGGTGGGTAGGGGAGCAGGGCGGGGATGTGGGAGGGTAAGGGGAAATTTCTGGATAACATTTAAAATGTAAATGAAGAAAATATCTAATAAAGAGAAAAAAAGAGTTAGAAAGGGCAATTCTCAAATTTATTTGTAATAAAAAAAAAAAAAAAAAAAAGAATGCATCAATTCCCAGTCTTCTACATGATAGCTGCCAGTTGTGCTAGCACCATTTGTTGAAAAGGCTGTTTTTTTCCACTGGATAGTTTTAGCTCCCTTGTCAAACATCAAGTGACCATAGGTGTGTGGATTCATTTCTGGGTCTTCGATCCAATTCCATTCATCTGCCTGTCTGTTCTTGTACCAGTACCATGCAGTTTTTATTAAGATTGCTCTGTAGTGCAGCTTGAGGTCAGGCATGGTGATTCCACCAGAGGTTCTTTTATTGTTGAGAAGATTTTTTGCTAGTCTAGGTTTTTTGTTATTCCAGATGAACTTGCTAATTGTCTTTTCTAGATCCTTGAAGATTTGAGTTGGAATTTTGATGGGGATTGCATTGAATCTGTAGATAGCTTCAGGCATGCTAGCCATTTTTACTATATTGATTCTGCCAATCCATGAGCATGGGAGATCCTTCCATCCTCTGAGATCTTCCTCAATTTCTTTCTTCAGAGACTTGAAGTTCTTGTCATACGAATCTTTCATCTTTCACTTCCTTAGTAAGAGTCACACCAAGATATTTTATAGTATTTGTGAATATTGTGAAGGGTTTTGTTTCCCTGATCTCTTTCTCAGCCAGTTTATCCTTTGTATAGAGAGAGGCCATCAATTTGTTTGAGTTAATTATATATCCAGCTACTGCACTAAAGCTGTTTATCAGGTTTAGGAGTTCTCTGGTGGAGTTTTTGGGGTCACTTATATATACTATCATATCATCTGCAAATAGCGATAATTTGTGTTCTTCCTTTCCAATTTGTATCCCATTGACCTCCTTTTGTTGTTGAATTGCTCTGGCTAGGACTTCAAGTACTATATTGAATAGGTAGGGATAAAGTGGGCAGCCTTGTCTGGTCCCTGATTTTAGTGGGATTGCTTACATTTTCTCTCCATTTAGTGTGATGTTGGCCATTGGTTTGCTGTAGATTGCTTTTATCATGTTTAGGAATGGGCCTTGATTTCCTCATCTTTCCAGGACCTTTATCATGAATGGGTGTTGGATTTTGTCAAATGCTTTCTCAGCATCTAAGGAGATGATCGTGTGGTTTTTATCTTTGATTTTGTTTATATAGTGTATTACATTGATAGATTTCCGTATATTAAACCATCCCTGCATTCCTGTGATGAAGCCTACTTGGTCATGGTTGATGATCGTTTTGATATGTTCTTGGATTCGGTTGGCGAGAATTTTGTTGAGTATTTTTGCGTTGATATTCATAAGGGAAATTGGTCTGAAGTTCTCTATCTTTGTTGTGTCTTTATGTGGTTTAGGAATCAGAGTAATTGTGGCTTCATAGAATGAATTGGGTAGTGTACCTTCATATTCTATTTTGTTGAATAGTTTGAGAAAAACTGGAACTAGGTCTTCTTTGAAGGTCTGATAGAACTCTGCACTAAACCCATCTAGTCCTGGGCTTTTTTTGGTTGGGAGACTATTAATGACTGCTTCTATTTCTTTAGGAGATATAGGGCTGTTTAGGTCATTAATCTGATCCTGGTTTAACTTTGGAACTTGGTATCTGTCTAGAAAGTTTTCCATTTTATCCAGATTTTCCAGTTTTTATGAATCTAACCTTTTGTAGAAGGATCTGATGGTGTTTTGAATTTCCTCAGGATCTGTTGTTATGTCTCCCTTTTCATTTCTGATTTTGTTAATTTGGATGCTATCCCTGTGCCCTCTAGTGAGTCTGGCCAGGGGTTTGTCTATCTTGTTGACTTTTTCAAAGAACCAGCTCCTGGTTTGATTGATTCTTTGGATAGTTATTTTTGTTTCCACATGGTTGATTTCACCCCTGAGTTTGATCATTTCCTGCCATCTACTCCTCTTAGGTGACTTTGTTTCCATTTGTTCTTGAGCTTTCAGATGTGCTGGCAAGCTACTGGTGTAAGCTCTCTCCATTTTTTTTTTTTGTAGGAACTCAGAGCTATAAATTTACCTCTCAGTTATGCTTTCATTGTGTCCCATAAGTTTGGGTATGTTGTGGCTTCATTTTCATTATACTCTAGAAAGTCTTTAATTTCTTTCTTTATTTCTTCCTTGACCAAGGTATCATTGAGTAGAATGTTGTTCAGTTTCCAAGTTAATGATGGTGTTCTGCTACTTATGTTGTTATTGAAGAGCAGCCTTAGTCCATGGTGATCTGATAGGATGCATGGGACAATTTCAATATTTTTGAATCTGTTGAGGCATGTTTTGTGGCCAATTATGTGATCAATTTTGGAGAAGGTGCCATGAGGTGCTGAGAAAAAGGTATATCCTTTTGTTTTAGGATGAAATATTCTGTAGATATCTGTTAAGTCCATTTGTTTCATAGCTTCAATTAGTTCGACTGAGTCTCTGTTTCGTTTCTGTTTCCAGGATCTGTCCACAAGAGTGGGGTATTGAAGTCTCCCACTATTATTGTGTGAGATGCATTGTGTGTTTTAAGCTTTACTAAAGTTTCTTTACTGAAAGTGGCTGCCCTTGCATTTGGAGCATAGATATAATCAGAATTGAACGTTCCTCTTGGAAGATTTTGCCTTTGATGAGTATGAAGTGCCCCTCTTTGTCTCTTTTGATAATTTTGGGTTGAAAGTCTATTTTATTTGATATTAGAATGGCTACACCAGGTTTTCCTTTGGGCAGTTTGCTTGGAATATTGTTTTCCAGCATTTCACTCTGAGGTAGTGTCTGTCTTTTTTCCTGAGGTGTGTTTTTTTGTAGACAGCAAAATGTTGGATCCTTTTTGTGTAGCCAGTCTGATAGTCTATGTCTTTTTATCGGAGGATTGAGTCCATTAATATTAAGCGCTATTAAGGAACAGTAATTGTTGCTTCCTGTCATTTTTGTTTTTAGAGTTAGGATTCTGTTCTTGTGGCTGTCTTCTTTTAGGCTTGTTGAAGAATTACTTTCTTGCTTTTCTAGGGCAGAGTTTCTGTCCTTGTATTGGTGTTTTTCTGTTATTATCCTTTGAAGGGCTATATTCGTAGAAAGATATTGTGTGAATTTGAATTTGTTGTGGAATACTTTGGTTTTTCTGTCTACAGGAAATGAGAGTTTTGCTGGGTATAGTAGCCTGGGCTGTCATTTGTGTTCTCTTAGTGTCTATATAATCTCTGTCCATGATCTTCTGGCTTTCATAGTCTCTGGTGAGAAGTCTGAAGTAATTCTAATAGGCCTGCCTTTATATGTTACTTGACCTTTTTCCCTTACTGCTTTTAATATTCTGTCTTTATTTAGTGCGTTTGTTGTTCTGATTATTATGTGTTGGGAGGAATTTATTTTCTGGTCCAGCCTATTTGGAGTTCTGTAGGCTTCCTGTATGTTTATGGGCATCTCATTCTTTAGGTATGGAAAGTTTTCTTCTATAATTTTGTTGAAGATATTTGCTGGCCCTTTTGTTTGTGAGTCTTCCTTCTCATCTACTCCTATTATCCTTAAGTTTGGTCTTCTCATTGCATTCTGGATTTTCTGGATATTTTGCTTTAGGATCTTTTTGCATTTATCATTTTCTTTGATTGTCTTGTCTATGCTCCCTATCAAATCTTCTGTGCCTGAGATTCTCTCTTCTATCTCTTGTATTCTGTTGCTGATGCTCATAACTATGGTTCCTGATTTTTTTCCTATAGTTTCTATCTCCAGGGTTATCTCCTTTTGGTTTTTCTTAATTGTTTCAACTTCCATTTTTAGGTCCTGGATGGCTTTTTTGAATTCAATTGCCTGTTTGGTATTATTTTCCTGTATCTCTCTAAGTTTTTTATGTGTGGTTTCCTGCATTTCCTTCTTATAGTCCTCCATCATCATCATGATGAGTGACTTTATATCCATGTCCTGCTTTTCTGGTGTGCTGTTGGATCTAGGACTTGATGTGGTGGGTGAGTTTGGATCTCGTGATGCTAAATACCCTTGGATTCTGTTGCTTCTGTTCTTAAGCTTGCCTCCTGCGTTCTCTGCCCGAGGAGACCTGGCATTGGTGCAGACCAGAAAGGACCCACTGTTCTGCCCTGGGCCTTTATCAATCTCCAGACTGGTGTCTCAGGTTCCATGAGATTGAGCCTGAACAGAGGCTGTTTTCCCCTGCTCACCTGAGGTCCCGAGATAGCTTGGGGTGTCCTAAAAGAGCCTAGGAGAGTGCACAGAGCCTGCAGCCCGAGCCCCGAGCTCCCGATGTGATCTTAAAGTCC
This sequence comes from Mus minutoides, assembly GCA_902729485.2. Lineage (NCBI taxonomy): Eukaryota > Metazoa > Chordata > Mammalia > Rodentia > Muridae > Mus > Mus minutoides. The sequence continues at coordinate 617,690 of LR749863.1, forward strand.
TGGGGTGTGGGGAGCACAGGACAGGCCCTAGCTGCATCAGCTGGGCTCAGAGGAAAGATGGCGGGGTGGGGGGTGTTCTGGCTGGGAGATTTCCAGCCTCTGGTGGGGCGGAGTTCCTAGGTTCCTGCCCCTGTGGGCAACCACTGCCCCACTGCTCCCCAAACCAGCACTGCACTCCACTCACATGTAACTCCGATGTGATCTTAAAGTCCTGGGGTGTGGGGAGCACAGGACAGGCCCTAGCTGCATCCTCTGGGCTCAGAGGAAAGATGGCGTGGTCGGGGGTGTTCTGGCTGGGTGAGGCCGAGCCTCCGGTGGGGTGGAGTTCCTTGGTTCCTGCCCCTGCGGGCAACCGCTGCCCCACTGCTCCCAAAACCACCACTGCACTCAACTCACGCATAACCCCGATGTGATCTTAAAGTCCTGGGGTGTGGTAAGCACAGGACAGGCCCTGGCTGCGTCCGCTGGCTTCAGTGGAAAGATGGCCAATGCTGTTCCTTTTAAGAGTCATTTTGATCATGGTGTCTATTCACATTAGTAAAACCCTAAGAAAACCTTCAACCAAAAATTTGTCCTGCCCACAAGGCACATAGGGATAAAAATGGAGTAGAGATAGAAGAACTGGACTGTAACTTGAATTTTTTTCAAACTTTATTTTTAATGATGGTTCTTAAATGCTTTAACCTCCCTTGTAGCCCTCCACTTACCAGAGGTAATAGAAAATACATGATACAGGGGAAGTAGACCTGTTTAGAATGGCTTTTTGGAGCAACTCCCTTCTCTGTTGTCTGGAAATTAGCATTTCAGTTTACAGGTTAGCAGACAGTGGCAGTTCAATCCAATTCCAAACACTTCACGAATATACCAGCAGTCTGATCTTGTAGTCAGGTTAGTAACAGCAGTGACATAACCTAGCAGAGTCAGCCAGACCTCAGCCTCAGCTTGAGTCAACAGAAGGGACCAGCAGTAACACCAGGAGAAATTCTCAGTGGTGCCTTTCTCAGGGAAGTGAAGATCAGGGAAGACAGAAGACCCACAAGCATTGTATATCTAGCTCTATAAGCAAGACAAACTCTGCCTCCATCACTTCATCAAGTCCTATTCATACTGTCCAAATCTCAAGTGTCCTCCATGTGTCTTGCCTCAGCTCAGGTCTTGTGTCAGCATGTACATCCAATCAGAAGAAGCCCACAAAGTCCTAACAAATGGAATTCAATTATGCAATGTGAGGTGGACATGTGTTGTTAGCAAAGAATCCTTCTTCATGTGTCCTTTCATGTGTTTGCTTCATCAGAACACCCTCTCTCCTGTGTCTGCTTCAGTGAAATGTTCCTTCTTGAGTCTGCCTTAACTTTTCACTTGTGTGCACTTCAGGAAAACACTCCTTCACATATTTGCCCCAGCAAAACACCATCTAACACAACTGAATCTCCAAAGAGCCCTTAAAGTTTCTAATTCACTGGCCAACTAATGACTAGCGGAACTTGAGACACATCCCATGGGAAGGAGGCAACTTCCAACACTAGTAATGATACTCTGCTATGCTTGCAGACAGGAGCCTAGCATAACTGTCACCTGAGAGGCTTCATGCAGCAGCAGATGGAAACAGATGCAGAGACAAACAGCCAAACAACAGGCAGAACTCAAGGAGTTTTGAGGAAGAGTAGAAGATAGATGTCAAGAACACCAATTGAAGAACTACAAAGACAACTAACCTACATCCATGGGGGCTCACAGAGACTGAACCACCAACCAAAGAGCATGCAGGAGCTGCACTTAGGCCCCCTAATAGTTGTAGCAAATGTGCAGCTTGTTCTTCATGTCGGTCCCCTAACAACTGGAGCAGGGACTATCTCTGACTATTTTGCCTGCCATTGGATCCCCTTCCCCTACCTAGACTGCTTGGTTGGGCCTCAGTAGGAGAGGATGCACTTAGTCCTTCTGGGGTTTAATGTCCTAGACAGGGCTAGTACCCATGAGGGGGGCCTTCCCCTTCTTTGAGGAGAAGAGGATGGGGTAATGGACAGAGGAGTTTATTAGGGTAGGATTGAGAGGAGAAGGTAGAGGGGGCTTGACTAGGATGTAAGGTGAATAAAGAAAAATTTAAAAAGAAAGCCCAAAAGTTTAGAATAACCAAGATTCAATTCACAGACCATATGAAGCTCAAGAAGAAGGAAGATGAAAGTATGGATGCTTCAGTGGTTCTTAGAAGGGGGAACAAAATAATCACAGGAGGAAATATGTAGACAGAGCAGAACCTGAAAGAAAGGCCATCCCAGTGACTGCCCCAATCTGCAGATGCAATATACAGTTACCAAACCCAGACACTGTTGCAGATGCTAGGCAGTGCTTGATGACTGGAGCCTGATGTGACTTTCTGCTGAGAGGCTCTGCAAGAGCCTGACAAAAACAGAGGAATAAATACAATTGGACTGAGTGTGGGGTCTATGATGGATGAGTTAGAGAAGACATTGAAGGAGCTGGGGGGCGGGGCGCGGTTGCAGCCCTATATGGGGAGCAAGTGTCAACAAGCCAGACCCCCCTGGAGCTCCCAGGGACTGAACCACCAACCAAAGAATACACATGGAATGACCCATGGCTCTGGCCACATATGTGGCAGAGGATGGCCTTGCTGGACATCAGTGGGAGGAGAGGTCCTTGGGCCTAAGGGTATTCAATGTGCCAGTGTAGGGCAAGGGCAGGGTGGAAAGATAGGAGTGGGTGGGTGGATGGGGGAGCACCCTCATAGAGGCGGGGAGGGAGTGGATAAGGGGTTCCTAAAGGGATACCTGGAAAGGGGAAATATTTGAAATGTAAATAAAGAAAATATGCAATCAAAATGATACCACAATCAGGGACTAGATAAGGCTGCCCACTTTCTCCCTATTCAATATAGTACTTGAAGTCTGAGCCAGAGCAATTAGACAAAAAAGGAGGTCAAAGGAATACAAATTGAAAAGGAAGAAGTCAAAATATCACTGTCTGCAGATGATACGATACTATATATGAGTGACCCCAAAAATTCCACCAGAGAACTCCTAAACCTGATAAACAGCTTCAGTGCAGTAGCTGGATATAAAATTAACTCAAACAAATCAATGGCCTTTCTCTACACAAAGGATAAATGGACTGAGAAAGAAATTAGGGAAACAACACCTTTCACAATAGTCACAAATAATATAAAATGCCTTGGTGTGACTCTACCTAAGTAAGTGAAAGTTCTGTATGAGAAGAACTTCAAGTCTCTGAAGAAAGAAATTGAAGATCTCAGAAGATGGAAATATCTCCCATGCTCATGGATTGGCACAATCAATATAGTAAAAATGGCTATCCTGCTGTAAGCAATCTACAGAATCAGTGCAATCCCCATCAAATTTCCAACTCAATTCCTTACTGAGTTAGAAAGGGCAATTTGCAAATTCATCTGGAATAATAAAAAAACCTAGGATAGCAAAAACTATTCTCAACAATAAAAGAACCTCTGGGGGAATCACCATGACTGACATTAAGCTGTACTACAGAACAATTGTGATTAAAACTGCATGGTACTGGTACAGCAACAAACAGGTAGATCAAGGGAATAGAGTTGAAGACCCAGAAATGAATCCACACACCTATGGTCACTTGATCTTTGAAAAAGTAGCTAAAACCATCCAGTGGAAAAAGGACAGCATTTTCAACAAATGGTGCAGGCACAACTGGCCCTTATCGTGTAGAAGAATGCAAATTGAGACATTCTTACCTCCTTGTACAAAGCTTAAGTCTAAGTGGATCAAAGACCTCCACATAAAACTAGAGACACTGAAATTAATAGAGGAGAAAGTAGGGAAAAGCCTCGAAGATATGGGCACAGTGGAAAAATTCCTAAACAGAACAGCAATGGCTTGTGCTATAAGATCAAGAATTGACAAATGCGACCTCATAAAATTACAAAGATTCTGTAAGGCAAAAGACAATGTCAATAAGACAAAAAGGCCACCAAGAGGTTGGGAAAGAAATTTTCACAATCCTAAATCTGATAGGGGACTAATATCCAATTTCTACAAAGAGCTCAAGAAGCTGGACTCCAGAAATTCAAATAACCCCATTTAAAAAATGGCGGCATAGGGCTAAACAAAGCATTCTCAACTGAGGAATACCAAATGGCTGAAAAGCACCTGAAAAAAATGTTCAAAATCCTTAATCATCAGGGAAATGCAAATCAAAACAACACTGAGATTCCACCTCACACCAGTCAGAATGGCTAAGTTCAAAAATTCAGGTGACAGCAGATGCTGGCGAGGATGTGGAGAAAGAGGAACACTCCTACATTGCTGGTGGGATTGCAAGCTTGTACAACCACTCTGGAAGTCAGTCTGGTGGTTCCTCAGAAAACTGGACATAGTCCAGCAATACCTCTACTGGGCATATACCCAGAAGATGTTCCAACTAGTAATAAGAACACATGCTCCACTATGTTCATAGCAGCCTTATTTATAATAGCCAGAAGCTGGAAAGACCCCAGATGACCCACAACAGAGGAATGGATACAGAAAATGTGGTACATTTACACAATGTAGTACTACTCAGTTATTAAAAACAATGAACTTATGAAATTCTTGGTCAAATGGATGTATCTGGAGGATATCATCCTTATTGAGGTAACCCAATCACAAAAGAAGTCATTAGATATGCACTCACTGATAAGCGAATATTAGCCCAGAAACTTAGAATATCCAAGATACAATTTGCAAAACACAAGAAAATCAAGAAGAGGGAAGATGAGCGCGTGGATACTTCATTCCTCCTTAGAATAGGGAACAAAATACCCATGTAATGAATTACAGAGATAAAGTTTGGAGCTAAGATGAAAGGATGGACTATCCAGAGACTACCCCACCCGGGGATCCATCCCATAAACAGCCACCAAACCCAGACACTATTGCATATGCCAGCAAGATTGTGCTGAAGGGACCCTGATATAGCTTTCTCATATGAAGCTATGCCAGTGCCTGGCAAATACAGAAGTTGATGTTCATAGTCATCTATTTGATGGAACACAAAGCCCTCATTGGAGAAGCTAGAGAAAGTACCCAGTGAGCTGAAGGAATCTGCAACTCTATAGGTGGAACAACAAATATGAACTAACCAGTACCCACAGAGCTCATGACTTCTAGATACATATGTAAGCAGAAGATGGTCTAGTCAGCCATCATTGGGAAGAGAGGCCCCTTGGTATTGCAAATTTTATATGCCCCAGTAAAGGGGAACACCGGGGCCTAGAAGTGGGAGTGGGTGGGTAGGGCAGCAGGCTGGGTGGAGAGTATAAGGAACTTCCGGGATAACATTTGAAATGTAAATAAAGTAATTATCTAATAAAAAATAAATGATCCAGCAAAAGAAAATAATCTGAGCTTTTAGGAGATGAAAGGAGCTTGAGACCAGGTTGGATTATACAGTTAGCTTCAAGTCACCCTAGGCTACAGAATAAGGCCCTGTCCCAAAATAAATTAATAGATGCCTTGAGACTCAAAAAATTAAAATATAAATGAAGACAAATTTCATACAGAAGAGCAAAAATGAATACATTGAAATGACCATTAAAATGTTTTGTAAAATCTCAGAGAAACTAAAGTCTCCAAAGTAATTTTTTGTAGAGAAGTTGTAATTTTGGATCCAGTTAGAGTGCATAATGCATTGTGAATGCAAAGTAAGAGAAAGGGTAAATAGAACATAGAATCACCTGAGAAAATAAATGTAGTAGTCACATCAAATTATTCAAAAGTTAGAAGTGGCCGGAAAATCATTTAGATGCTTTGTAAATGTATATCAAAGAACAATGTGATAATAAATGTAAAAAAAAAAAAAAAAAACTAAGAAACCATTTTTCATCTTACAAAGGAAATATGTTTGGTAATTAGGTATTGGTAAAAAAAATCATGAGCATTTATTCAGTCTATTATAACCTACTTTTACGAATGTCAGGTGATATCAAAGGAAATATGCATATTACAAAGTTATTAAATTATAACAAATAATTATGTGCATATATTAACATATTCACTGGGGCTAAGGGCATATATTGTTCCTTTTAATGAGAAAGAAGAAAGAAAATTATACACTACTGAGACAATGTTCAATGCATAGGATAATATGGAATCATATCAATTCCACAGAAACTAGTTTATGAATTTGTTAGGGCAGAATATGAATAGAACTGTTAAAATAGTGCAATTATGCATTCAAAATGATTCTATGTGATAAATAATAACCAAGTATGGATAATCTACAACAGTGCACTATTAATAAAATGCTACACTACTTATGAAAGATATATTTTGCTGAATGTGTATGTGGTTTGCATGTTTGTGTGGGTACATGAACATGTGTGTGTATGTGTGCGTGCGCGCGCGCACACACACACACACACACACACACACACACACACACACACAGAAGCCAAAGGAAGGTGTCTGGGTTTGGCTATATCTCTGCCTTATTACTGCCTCCTTATGATATTATGCAATCTTTAAAAAGTCCAATGTGATTTAACTGGAGAGATGGCTCAGTGGTTGATAGCATTCTCTTACCCATTGCTCTTCCAGAGGACTTAGGTTCAGTTTCCAGCACCTACATAAGGCATTCACAACCACCTGTAATTCCAGATCCTTATGGATCCAATGCCCTTTGCCACTACTGGCACCTGCACTCAACTGCATTTAGAAACATACACATATATACAATCAAAAGTAGTTTAAAAGTATAATTTTAAGCCATTGCTTGGAATTGAGGACTAAAAGGCCTTTTTTTTTTTAAACAGTTTTTAAAGTGTAGGTTTTTACAACAGATATAAAATGAACTTTGTCAAGACACATATAAAAATACTCCCAACAAAAAGATAGCATGAGCCGGGTGTGGTGGCGCACACCTTTAATCCCAGCACTTGGGAGGCAGAGGCAGGCGGATTTCTGAGTTCGAGGCCAGCCTGGTCTACAGAGTGAGTTCCAGGACAGCCAGGGCTATACAGAGAGACTCTGTCTCGAAAAACCAAAAAAAAAAGAAAACCAAAAAAAAAAAAAAAAAAAAGATAGCATGATAATCCTGTCTTAGAAGATTGCTGATGACAGTACTTCTAAGACATTTGAATAAAACCATATCAAGGAAAACATATCTTAAGTTTAGGTGTAAATTTTTCAAACCTACTTTATTTAGGGTTCTTAAATGCTTCAACTTCCCTTCTAACTCACTGACCAAAGGTAGGGAATAAAGGTTAATATGAAATAGGTTTTGTGGACCTGTTTAGAATTAGTTCTTTGGGAGTGATTCAACTCTTCCTTGTCAGGATACCAGCAGTTCATTCAGTTCAGTAGCAAATACCAAACACAAACCAATAGTGGCAGCTCTATCCAACAGAGACAGCAAGGTTCTGCTGAATCTGCAGAGGTGGCCAGAATCAGCTGGAACACTACAAGAGTTCTTTACTGCATTTTTCTCTATAAAATGAAGATCAGCAAAGACAAGCCAAGACTAGCAAAGAAGCACAGCACAGCAATGCAAGAACGACCTCTCACTATTTATGGGGTTTCATTTACACTCTTTCCAAACATCAAGCAAAACATATGTCCTCTCACATGTCTGCTTCAGCAAAACATCCTCTCACAAACTTCTTGATAAACATCACATGACACAATGGAGTCTCCAAAAGGAAAAAAAAATAGAAATTTCCACTTACCTTAAGTATGAATCAAATAAAATATGTTATTAATTTTCCTAGAGGGAGTTTTTTTTTTTCTTCTGGATAGATTCTTAGTGGTATACCATAAAATTTGAAAGTCTGAGAGAAAGAAGATGGCCATGCATAGCTGACTGACTGTGCATCAACAAAAATTTAATATTGTACACTTATACATACATTAGATATACTGGAGGATGATAAGAATCCAGCAATTAGTTGATCAATATTGCTTACAAACCAAGTAGAAAATATGTGATTCATATTTAAAATATCTGTAATAATATTATTCTATAGTTATATTGGTAATTCATGTGTGCTTCTGAAGTGTTAAACATACTGAAAGCATAAACAAAAAGATAAAAAAACAGATTTTCAATAGGAGAAAAAAGCCTTGTTGTTTTGTTATATATATTCTTGGCTATACTAAGTCTCTACAAATATATTTGTGTCCCACAGTTTTACAGTCTGATTTTAATTTGTGAAAATTGAAATATATTCTTTATTGAAAGATAATTCAGTTTTCCATTTTATAGTACAGATTTTTTATTTTAGCTAGGACAGAATTATACCTGTAACAAAAATAAATTAAAAATATATGAAACAGCGATTTATCAAATCATGATGGTTGAAGTTTCAAGTCTAGGACACAGTGTAGATTACAATGCACAGACCAGGAACGTTACTGTCTCTTTGAGTTCTGAATACTGCTTTGAACTGATAGCAAAGGAAGGTACAGCTTGCAGAACATGATTTCAGAGAACTGAGAATTTGTGGAGAGAAATCTCTAGAGATTATCAAAGTTTGGGCACACTTTCTGATTGCAGAAATCAGAGTGGAAAACGCTGTAACTCAAGAGGCACTGATTACAATATGAAGAATATAAGAACCAGAGGAACAGGAAGTCTGTTGTGAGAGTGTACCTCCTAGAAATGATGGAGAACACATGTTACATAAACAAGACTTGGACAAACACACACACACAGAGAGAGAGAGAGAGAGAGAGAGAGAGAGAGAGAAAGAGAGAGCACATATATACATATATGCTAAAATGAAAGAAGTAAATTTCACAGGGCCTCAATCCTATAGGCAACTAAAGAATGCTGAGATCAGGGGAAAAAGTCTTCAGGAATGAGACCATTAGGTGGTTATCCAATACACACTAAACATCAAGTTGTATTTATAAAGTTATGTATTTATAAAGAGGCCATGAAGAGAGTAGGGAAGAAAGGGTGGAAGACATAGGAGCTATGTGAGGAAGAAAAGGGAAAGGAGAAAAGCAATGTAATTACAATTCAATTTTTAAAATAATATGTAAAGTGGTTTTGCTTTAGAAGTAAGGAAATGTCCATTCGCTAAACACTGCTGGTTTGTTTGTTTGTTTGTTTTTTACTTAACAGTATTTAAAAGCAAGACTTAATATTATCACACAAATTCCAAGTAATTTAACTGTACTTCATGATGAAGTCCAGGTATATTATTTATTTATAGAAACATAAAAAGGATGAAAATATAATTTTGACATCTAATCCCAGATTATCAGACATTCAAAAAAGCAATGAAGTATGTCAATTAATGATGAAAAGTGAATTAAGAGTGATTTCAACTGTTTATAGTTTATATAAAGGAGAGCTGCTGATGTTTTTGAGTTAATTTTGTATCCAGACACTTTGCAGGAGGTGTTCATCAGCTGTAGGAGCCCTCTGGTAGAATTTTTGGGCTCATTTATGTTTACTATCATATCATCTATAAATAGTGACACTTTGACTTCTTCCTTTCCAATCTGTATCCCCTTGATCAACTTTAGCTGTTCTATTAGTCTGGCTAGAACTTCAAGTACTATATTGAATAGATAGGGAGACATTGAGCATTCTTGACTTGTCCCTGATTTTAGTGTAATTGCTTGGAGCTTTTCTCCATTTAATTTGCTGTTGGTTATTGGCTGTGTATTAGCTTTATTGTGTTTAGGTATGGGCCTTGTATCCCTAATCTCTCCTAGACTTTTAACATGAAGGGTTACTGGATTTTGTCAAAGGCCTTTTCAGTATCTAATGAAATGATCATATGATTTTTTTTCTTCAAGTTGCTAATATAGTGGATTACATTGATGGATTTTCATATATTGAACTATACCTGCATGCCTGTGATGATGCCTGTTTCACAATGGTAGATGATTTTTGATGTGTTTTTGATTCAGTGCATATTTTATTGAGTATTATTACATCAATGTTCATAAAGAAAAAAATGATAAGTGGGCTGAGAAAGAAATCAGGGAAACAATACCCTTTTGTTGCCACAAATAAGATTCATGCAAGTGAAAGACTTGTATGGTAAGAACTTCAAGTCTCTGAAGAAAGAATTTAAAGAATTTCTTCAGAGAAAGAATTCTTGGTATATGGAACTGTATTCTGTAGGTTCAAAAATAACAATATAGATAGGTTAAACATATTCTGTAGGGACAAGTTTTATCCAAATATGTCAAGCTTTAAAATATAAATATTTTAAAATTGAAATGCTTGAATTGTAAAACCAACACTTATTTGGATTAACAGCAGATAAGTCATCTATGAAAAAAAGCATTAGCCAGGCAGTGGTGGCACAGGCCTTTATTCCCAGCACTTGGGAGGCAGAGGCAGACGGATTTCAAGGCCAGCCTGGTCTACAGAGTGAGCTCTAGGACAGCCAGGGCTATACAGAAAAACCCTGTCTCAAAAAACAAAAACAAAAACAAAAACAAAAACAAAAACAAAAAAAGCATTAATGAATGTGAAAGCAGCAATAATTTTTTTTAATAATCATAAGACCATAAATAGAACCATAGTGATATATGATACAAGTATAAATGGAAAAATAGAAATATAGTTCAAGATCTTGAAAGAAAAATATAAAAAAGATTTTTTTTGGAAAAAAATAAGTTAAAAGTCTTCAAATTTCAAGAAAAATATATATCCACAGTACAAAAAAAATTAGACAATTCCCAACATAAAGAAATTAAAAAACTGAAGAGATGGAGGTGGCACAGTGGTCAGGAGCTCTGGCTCTTCCAAACACACACATGTATTCATTTACACAGTCTGTCACTCTAGTTTCAGGGGATCCTACATCCTCTTCTGGCTCCATGGGCACTGCATGCACATGGTGAACAGACATGCACACAGACAAAATACCCATGAACATAAAAAAATTAAAAATATATTTTTAAAATGAAAAAAGTAAGCCATATTCTTGAAAATTAAATTACTGAACTGCCCCCCTTCCCCTCCCTCCCAGATACTGCTCTCTCTCTTTACTTCCCAGAGATTAATCTTTTCCCCCTACTGAGTAGGACTGTAGCATCCACACTTTGTTGTGACCATCTTTTCTTGGGTTTCATATGGTCTGTGAGTTATATCATGGGTATTCGACCTTCTATTTTGACTAATATTCACTTATCAGTGAGTACATACTGTTTTCTTTTGTAACTGGGTTACCTCACTCACAACAGGGAGGACATTAGCCAAAATACCTAACAAAGGGGAGATAGAACCTGTAGAGACCATATCCAGTGGATAGGCATGTCTCCCTGTTGATGGATGTGGCTACCTATCTACCTCAAAAATATTAATCCAGAATTCCTCCAGTTAAAAGGAAATGCAGGGACAAAGAATGGAGCAGAAACTGAAGGAAAGGCCATCCAGAGACTGCCCCACCTAGGGATCCATCCCATATACAGCCACCAAATCCTGACACTATTGTTGATGCCAAGAAGTGCTTGCAGATAGGAGCCTGGTATAGCTGTCTCCTGAGAGGCTCTGCCAGAGGCTGACAAGTACAGAGGCAGATGCTCAAAGCCAACCATTGGACTGAGCATGGGGTCCCCAATGGAGGAGTTAGAGAAAGGACTGAAGGAGCTGAGAGGAAAACGTTGGGTATCCTTCTTGTTGTTATAGTTGATTGGTCTGAGAGGTCTCTAGGGTCCCTGATTTAGTGGTTGGTTTCTCATGTGTACCACCCTGGATACCGAGATCGACGTATACATCGTCTTCTACCGGAACAGCCTGTAGTTACCCTCCTCTCCGGGAACTAGGACACTTCTGAACTACTGGGTCGTATTCCCTTCACTAGGGTGCTGAGGCAGGAGTGGTTGGGCAGGTTGGGGAGCACCCTCATAGAGGCAGGGGGAGGAAAGAGGTGGTGGGTGTAGTGAAGGGGAAACTGGGAAGGGGGATAACATTTGAAATGTAAATAAATAAAATAACCAATAAAAATGAAAAAAAAAAAGACAAAAACAAAACAAAACAAAAAAGAGTAGCTTGTTTCCCCAGTGAGACTCCTTGGAGAAAAACTAAATTTCCATTTGCAAGTGGCTGTCAGTTGGACATAGCTTCTGGGTTAGGGATCAGAACATGTGTCCACTTCTCCTTTTCTTGTACCTTTTTTGCTGGGTTCCGTTCCTTCTGTTTGTTTTGTCTACTCTGATGTGTTTATTTTATTTTATCATATTATATCTTATGTTATGGCATATTATATTTTTATAACTTATAAGTTCATTTTCTAATGAGAGACTAAAAGGGAGTGGATCCAAGGTAGAGAGGAACTGGGAGAAGTAGAGGGAAGGGAAACTATAATTGAGATCAATTATATGAAAAAACCCTCTATTTTCAATAAAAGAAAAAAATAAAAATGATATTCATCATTATGGAAAGATTTGGGATAGAAAAGGGAAAATAAGAAATATTGTAATTATATTATAATCTAAAAATGATAAAATTATGTATCACCTACCAACAGTCTATTCACAATTTAAATTCATCATTGCTTGAGATAATTGATTAGGTCAGAGTCTTCATGAAAATGCCATCACAAACATACATCAGGGTATATTTTACTGATCTAGGTATCTTTCAATAAGTTGTTATTCAAAATTAAACCATCACAACTTCATGTCCATGGGAAATTAGCTACAGGAGCTTTCACAGGTACCATAATCCATGAATGTTCAATGTTCCTTACATAAAATAGGGTAGTAGTTACATGATAACTTTAAGAAGTGCTTTAAGAAGCACTTTTCTATGAATTATCTATAGATGAATTATAACACTAAATATGTTAATCTCATGTATATAATAGATATATGTATATATGTTTATATAATTATATACTACATAATTTAGGAAATGACTATGAAAATACCTGTAACTGTCCAAAACAGACACATTTTTCCTAATTATTTTCAAGTGAAGGGCATGGCTTTCAGAGGCCACAATGATGACAGTTCAGTAATCTAGCTTCCTGTTGGAAAGTTCAGAGTCTGGACACAACTGTTGACTACAAATAAAAGCCAACTCTTAAGAAACCAAGAGAAAAAAANTGTGTGTGTGTGTGTGTGTGTGTGTGTGTGTTTTGAGACAGGGTTTCTCTGTGTAGCCCTGGCTGTCCTGGAACTCATTCTGTAGACCAGGCTGGCCTGGAACTCAGAAATCCACCTGCCTCTGCCTCCCAAGTGCTGGGATTAATACTTCTTACATGATGTGCATTTTCTTTTCATCTGAGTGCTTTGGGCAGAAGATCCTTTGTGTTACCTAATACACATTAAATAGAGCCAAGAAGCCCTATCTTTTTTTAGTTTTTTTTTTAATTAGCTATTTTCTTCATTTACATTTCAAGTGCTATCCTGAAAGTCCTCTATAACCACCCCCCCACCCTGCTCCCCAACCCACCCACTCCTGCTTCCTGGTCCTGGCATTCCTTTGTACTGGGGCATATAATCTTCGCAAGACCAAGGGCCTGTCTTCCCAATGATGGCTGACTAGGCCATCCTCTGATACATATGCAGCTAGAGACACGAGCTCTGGGGGTACTGGTTAGTTCATATTGTTGTTCCTCCTATAGGGTTGCAGACCCCTTCAGCTCCTTGGGTATTTTCTCTAGCTTCTTCATTGGGGACCCTGTGTTCCCTCCAATAGATGACTGTGAGCATCCACTTCTGTATTTGCCAGGCACTGGAAGCCTTATCTTTAAGAGGCAAAGTGTTTAACAATACGTAAAGACTTCCTTCCCCTCAGTTAGTTAACTGTTCCCATTTCCTTGACAAATACCATCCCTTTTAAACATCACTGCCCACTGCTATTGAACCAATTATATCCAGGGGATATTGAAGCTCTATGAGGGTAGTGGTGATACAACTGATATATATCCGGTGCCTTTCCAAATGTCTTGTATAGTTCATGTACAGTGAATTTTTATGGAACACTAACCAGTGATATTGAGATTGTACTCTGCGAATCAATGTACCAAACTTAAGGTCCATATATACTTATAGATACTGTGTATTGATTGCATGAAGTAAATTTAAAAATTGGAACGCTGGGGCCAAGGGGTAGGAGCGGGTGGGTAGGGGAGCAGGGCCGGGAGGGGGGAGGATATAGGGAACTTTCTGGATAACACTTGAAATGTAAATGAAGAAAATATCTAATAAAAAAAAAAAGGAAAAAAAATTAACTTTTATAGTCGACTTAAAAAAAAAAAAAAAAGTCCGAGGGTTACCAATGGGCCAGGAGCTCCTTCAGTATCTTCACATACACAAGGAGGGGAAATTCCTAATGGTAGGTGTTCCGAGGTCATCTCCTAGGAAGCAGGTGTGATAAAGCCTGTTCATCAGAACTTCTGGAACACATCTGCTACTTACAAACTCCAGTGCAGTGCCTTGTGTGAAAGGCAGATGGATGTTAGTTCCCTTAGTTATTATGTTACTAATACTTTAAAATTTTATTTTAATTGAAAATTGATTTTTCATAAAATAATATTCATTATGATTGCCCTTCCCAGTCTTCATGAAGACTGCAGAACATAGAGAGCTAACCAGCCACAGTGAAATTTCATGAATAAAATTAACTGAATCATCTCTCATGTGAAAATCCTGCCAAGTATTAGTCTCCATCATAAAGAAGCTTACCTCACTCCTAACTTCTTTTCCACCCAAATTACTATGTTCAATCATTTAGCAACATGACAAACACAATGCCTCCTTAAGGTTGGCCAAATTGCACTGGAAATAATTGAATTAAAATGTCATCTCAACAGTGGGCTCTGTCTTTTCTGATTAGATGATCTGAAGAGTTCCCGGCCAGAAGTTCTAGGCCTTGTTTCCCATGATTCCTTCTTATGTGCCAAGGATCCCTTGCAGAGGTACTGGGTAAACCACATGGTGTACTCAGCCATAACTCCCATCCCTCCCTCAGGACAGGGATTCTGTCTGCATATTTTGGGTTTGTGATTTGAGATGACTTCATTTGCTAATCAAATGTTCTACCACTTAGATACTCCTAGTCTGATTGCCCCTGCAGTGTCCACCTCCAAAAGAAAATGTTGAGACCAGTTTCTCCTCCTTTCACCTGAAGACAGTCACAGCTCCCAAGGACCTGAACTTAGTTACCTTGCAGTCTCCCTCCCCCAATTCCCAAGTTTCCTTGTGGTGTTCACCCTAGGAGACCCCCTCTGCAGTCCTCCTCCTGTACTAGTGCTTGTGGTCTGAAAGGACTTCTCAACATCTTCCTCACAGGGTTGTGGCTCCTGCACTCACCCCCTCTACATGAACGCATGGATCTATTTCTCCTAACTGCTAACACTTGCAGCCTTTGCTTAATCAAAGTTTGGAGCATGTGAGCCCATTTATTTAGGGTAGAATTTAATTAGCTAACCAGAATAAGAAAGTAAAGATAATAAAGCAATTATTAATGATTATTATTTTTATTCTATTATTAACAATTTTATTCTGTTTTTCCAGTTCTTCCTCGTAGCCCAGGAAATACTAATCCCAACACCATGGTGTCTTGTGACAGATTGCAGATCAGATAGAAAACATACCAACTTGTTTTACAAAATTGCAATGCTTTTTCAACATGGATAAACAACAGAAAGGGCATGACTAATACAAACTGGAAGCTTAAGACTCAGCCTAATGAGCCTTCCAGAAAATGTAGCAACATTTTAGAATACTGAAAGGAAAAATTCCTGAGTCACTCAAACAGAACAGCGAGAGTGGGGTGGCTCATACTCTCCTCCCACCAGATCTAGATTGAGGGTCCATTGCTTAGATCAATGAGTCTATGTAACTTTATCTTAATTGGAAACTGTAAGTGCACTATAATGTGTGCTGCTCAGAGCAGTAGTATCAGGGGCCAGACTTTTCTAGCCTATTCCTGCTGTTCCTCATCTCTCAAAGCCTCTGCATACCACACTGGATATGATCTAGGATCGCTCCCATTGATGCTGGTCAAAAAGGTCAAGATTTTCATCTTGGTGGTTTCAGCATAGGCTCTTGGGCCCCAGTGGAACTCATAGGAAGGAGGGTGGCTGCCAGGCACCTGCCTGTACTCCAAGTACCCTTCTTGTACAAAATTATCAGTGATGAGCTTTCTGGGTTCTCCATATATAAAGTGTTCATTCCCAGCATACAAGCCCATGTTATTCAATATACCCCATACCATATCCTCACTGATACAGTTGCCTTCCATGAATATTATGCTCAGTACCATGATCAGAAGGCCTGTCTTTGGTATGCCCTGGACATCAGTCATCATCCCATCATAAGTGAGCTCTAGAGCGATGGTAAAGATATAGGTATGGCTAGCAGGATCTATTTCCTTTAATTCGAGGCCAAAGACTAATTGCATGCACTCTGAGGCTTCTCTAAATATAACAGCAAAGTGGTCCTGATAATTTCTAATGATTTTACTCAGGATTTCTGCCTTGCTGACTGGTTCCTTCATAAGATACTTAAAGAGCAGATATTTTACCAGCTCATCTACTTTGACATCTATCTCACTTGTAGACAATGAAGTACCACATGGCAGGGCCTGTGAGGAGCCTGGACTCTCCTCACCTTCAGAGTCTGCATTGACCTGGCTATGTGGAGAGGAAATCATAGCAGTGCAGGAGGAGCCAGCTCCTGGAGGACTATGAGAAGGACTTGATGCCCCAGAAGCAGCACAGCCCTCCTCTGAGTTGCCTGATGTTAGAGCATAGAAAGAAGAGGTAGAAGAGAAGGAAGAAGGGAAAGAGGAAGAATAAGTAGAAGAGGATGAGGAGGAATCTTCTTCTATTGAAACTGCAACACTCATTTGACCATCTGTCCCACTTTGGGCCTCGGGCTGTCCCTCAACCATACATCTCCTATGCTTCCGAGGTCTAGGCATGATGACTCTAGTCTTGAACACCAGGCAGGAGCTTGATGATATAGACCCAGAAACCTAGAGGAAAAAGGGGACAGTAGAAGTATTCATTGTTGTCAGTTACTCCACTGGAAAGGCTCACAAAATGCCAATAACAGACTTTCTATTATGTGTATTCTAAAGCAACAAGCAATCCTATCTCCCTGTCAGGTCTGTCTCTTGAGAGAGTGAGGGGAGTAGTGACAAGTTTCCTCATACTGAAACTGGGGCAGAGCAGAGGCTTCAGGGTTGCCAGAAGTGTGCATGAGGCTAAGCAAAGAGTTTTGGGGTACATGTGACATATTTGTGGTTGCACCTCAGCTTTACTCTAGACACTGCCTGTGCTTCCTCTGATGCATCACCTCAGATCAAGACCCTTACCTAGCTCTTGTAAGAGAGGATGAGGCATCCCACAATCATAGACTGCAAGGCTAATACTGGATCCCCATTCTAGATAGGAGCTTGAACTGCACTGTGAAGAGTTAGCC
Source organism: Mus minutoides (assembly GCA_902729485.2). NCBI lineage: Eukaryota > Metazoa > Chordata > Mammalia > Rodentia > Muridae > Mus > Mus minutoides. Next base: position 635,080 of record LR749863.1, read on the forward strand.
AACTCTCAAATTTCCTCTGTATTCACTGTGGGTTCTTCCCTTGTCTCCTGTCAGGGACTGGACTCTATCTCATCTACTGGCCTAAAACAAACTCCTGGACCCCACCCTTCTGCTGTCCTGAGACAAATCCCTGGAACAAAGTGCCCTCCTCTCTGAAAAGGCAGTGAAGGTGCCTTCATTTTGCAACTATTCAGGGCAACTGCAAAAGGTGTTCTAGCTAAATGTGGTCCATAAGTAGGGAATGAGGGACCTGCCCAACTTTTAGCATTTTGGCTCTGCTTCCTGTGATGAGCTGAGGCTACATGTTTTAAGCAAAGGCCCACTCCACTGAGACAGAGGAAAGAGGAAGGGAAGGGACAAGAGGGAGAGTAGGGATATACCTCTTTTTCATAAGGTCCCCCCAGCTGGCAGGAGAGTAGTTGTGGGCTAGACCCCATCTGTATAGGTGACTTGACTTCCTCAGTTCTTACCTTGAGTCCTGGATGTCCTGAGAGCCTCCCTCTAATTACTTCAGTCCGGGATCCTTTAACCAGGGTCTTTAGATCTCTGAGACCAATGTCCTAGAACCAAGAAAAGAGATCTGACAATCCTGCACCGGAACATGGGAGTCACAGGAGATAAGCTTCTGTGGGTCCTCTGTCTGTGCTCTGAGCTGGAGTTACTTTCAATATCCCATGGGGTTTCTACCTACTCTGATGATAGATCGTGGAACCACTGCAAATAACCAAGGTCACACACTCAGATCAAGTCCCTCAACACCAAGAGATCATGAAAAATAATCAGAAGGTTTGAATGGGTGCTCCTATTGCTTCTATGCTGAGTGGGATCCCTAGATATGCATACATGACCCAGACCATGTTGTGTTCATTTAATGCAGCATCTTCATCTGGTCGGTCCTTCCCAACAGGCTCACTTTATTATACTAGTATTCTTCCCAACTATGTCCCTCTTTCCCACCTTAATTAGTTTAAGTAAGCTGGTCATATAGCTTCCCTAAGAGCTGGTCCCAGGACACAGGCAGACAGCACATTTCCTTCTTTCTGGCTGCAGAAACATGCAGTCATCATAAGAAGTCCATGTCTGGGGTCTGGCTCGGCTGGGACTCTCCTCTTTATTTGACATCTGAAGACCTTACTACCAAGGTCTTCACATGCCTCAGACCTCCTATCCCCAGTCCTGAGGCAGAAAGGAAATACAGCCACAACAACCACCTTCCCAGGGCATCCTAGGCAGGAGAATGAGGGCAGACCATGTATGGAGGATGATGTGTACTTTCAGATGTTCAGTTCTTACTATATCTACTCACCTTGATTGCCAGCAGATACTACACACCTACTCTGGTAACCAGGTGTGGCTCTCTCTTCTTCTATGGTAATCCCATTTACTCAGTCTCAAATTCCTGAAAGACACAGAAGTTAAGGATATCTGAACACTCTTGGAGTGTTTCTCAAGACTGGTGGAAGGATCAGGAATCCATTCTTGTCTTGGGTATTCTAAAGGATTTCCTATTTACTTCTAACAAGGTGCCTGCTGACCCTCACATCCATCATTCAGGCCCTTGCCCCCCACCTTACACACAAACATAGTTCATAGGCTTCCCCAGATTAGTCTGGACATGCAACAGAGGCAGCTTTTATATGTATAGCATCAGGGGTCTCCTTGTTCCTCCTTCAGGGATCTCTACAGATCTGAGGCCTTTACCTCAGAACAAGGCCTGATCCTCCCTCATACCCTACAGGTTAAAGCAAAGGTGCACTACATCAGGTTACTTTGCCCAGAGCTGAAGAGAATGTGGATGTCTAAGATCTGAAGTGCAAGGGAACTCATTTCTAGGAGTGGGCCTCACTGGGAGCCAGAATGCATTAATTGAGTACCCAAATCCCCAGATGAGGAAGTAGAAGGGTGGAAAGTGCCTCTCACTCAGTGCCTACATGTTATCAAAGGGGTTAAATTGCATTGGCTGGAGAGCCTGTAACCAGAATGTAAACACTACTTGTTTAAAAAGCACAAAAGCTTTTTCATGGCCATCTCTTCTCTAGGAACTTTACAAAAAGGCTCCAGGTCATCTCAGCCACAGATATGGATATGGAAGAGTAGTGTGGCAGGGCTTACTCTTGTAAATCAGAACCTGTACCATCTTCAAAACTCCAGGACCTCACAAAAATGACTCCAAGTACCCCAGGTACCTGGTGTGGATGTTAAAGGAGAGGGAACTTATTTCTGTACTTCAGCCAGGTTTTGGGGACTATATAGAGGACACAGTTTGGTATACTATCCCTGCCTTTTGATCTGGGGTGGGACTTCTGCAACTCTCCACCTAGTTCCCACCATGACTGAAAGACATTGGTGCTCCTCCTCTATCTGAAACTCCTAAATGGCTCCTAGGTGCTGAGTTCTGTGAGAGGAGCACTTCTCTTAGTAGATCCCAACTGAAGCTTCTGCATTCCACTTAAAACTTCCAAATACAAGCTGGGCATGTTGGCACACGCCTTTAATCCCAGCACTTGGGAGGCAGAGGCCGGCAGATTTCTGAGTTCAAGGCCAGCCTGGGCCTGGTCTACAAAGTGAGTTCCAGGAAAGCTAGGGCTACACAGAGAAACCCTGTCTCAGAAAAAAAAAAAAAAACCTAAACATCATTGTTCCATATGTTAACGGTCTGGGCAGAGGACTCAAAAATACCACTGGCCCACTATTTAAAACAGTGGTCACCACAGGAGTGCAGCTAACAATTTGAAGTTCCCTCTACTAGGTGTGCCACTTCCCCAGGCCACTCTCCGGTCCAGTGGGACGTTAACCTCAAGCAAGAATAGGTGCCAGGCTAACAAAATGGACACTATCCATCCTGAAAGGGGTCTTTTCCACCCACCTCACCTCAGCAGAAGCTCTCACCTCAACACCAAAAGTGTGGCGAGACTGCCTTCAGCATCCTCACAAAATGGCGCTGAATCCTCAATGTCCCAGGATGCAATAGGGTGGGGCGGGGGCTCTTTTCCTCAAGTCAGCACTGAGGCAGCTTCGGGGCTCCATGAATCTCACAAAATGACTCTAAAACTCCCAGGAACCCAGATATGAAAGCTTGGGGAGAGGCTCATTCCCATTGGCGGCCTAGATTTTATGTTTGACCTCCAAAAGGATACAATGTAGCTTAGACCAGCGTATCTAGGGGAGCTTCTGAGTCACACTCTCAGCTCTGATATGGATTCAAATAGTCACATGGTCCACTCCTCTCTGGCAACCTCTGAAATTGTTCTTATGACAGTTTCCACCTAGAGGGAGGAGAAGGGGCTTATTTGCATAAGTGACCCCTATTTGGTGCAGTCTAGCAGAGGTATATGATGTTGTGTCTTTATAATCAGTGATCGCAGCCCATACTCTCAGGTCTTTCTTCTCAAAAAAAGAAAAAAAAAAAAAAGATACTCCCTTCTTCCATTCTGGGAATGTGTAAAAATAGCACCCCAAGAATGGAGGAGCTAACAATTAGGGCTCACCACCTTATGCCAGATTATCCTGATGGGTAAAATTACATTGCTCAGAGACCCTCTGATCTTGAAGGTTGCGTTTACAGTCCACCGTAAGTTCTCACTCAACTCCAAAACTACAGCATAACTGTCTCCCATCCAGGATACTCGGAAAATGCATTGAGTCCCCCAAGTCCTCTGATGTGAATGCAAACCCCGGGAAAGAACTCATTCTCTCACAAGTCAGTCTGGATTTTGTTCAGGACCCTCAAAAGGATACTGTTGCAACATGGTCAAGGAGTGGAGTTATATGGTGAGAATTCTGAGTGCTTTCTGAGTTCCCATGTTTGTTTCCAGATGAATACTATGTGACCTCAGTGCATCCATTTAACACATTCTATTCTGTGGCCCATGCTAGTCCAATCAGAGTGGACTCTGCACATTTCCAGACATGTCTTAGCTTTTTCAGTGCAAATGTTGTCTTCCTGTCCAGATGTGAGACATAGAAAGGAGACCCGGAACAGCTATTACAGTGTTGTTTCGTCACAGATGTTTTAATCTAATTCCTGTTCCTTAATAAACTGACTTCCTCACCAAAGACTTGAAATTCACTTCCAAAACTTGGTAAGGATTCTTTTCCTTTCAATCATTCAAGTAGGAGCTAAACAAGTTCTTAAAAAAGTAGTTTAACGACCATCCTTCACAATGTAGCTAGAAATCTCTCTCTCCACACCAAACAATAGTATTCTGTTTTCTTCATCAACAGGCCACAGTAACTCTCTAAAATTGTTTCATTTGTTGCATGTTCAGCTTCACTGGCAAAAGCAAACTCTATTCTTTTTGTCACTAGAGGAATGTGTTGGGTTATTTGACAATTGATCTTTGTCAGTATAGGAGACTAAGAAAGGATGACAAATATATTAAGCAGAGAAACCATGACTCTAGACTCTCAATCCCTGCCAATCTGACCTGAGCCTCAGTTCAAGAAAACCCTCCAATTCTGAGAGAAGATATAATTAGATCACTAACTTGGGGCTGTGGTAGAGGATGATTTTGCTCATGTACCCATCTTCTCACCTTCTTGAAGATTCCTGGATGCAGATCGTTTCTAATATCATTAGAAATAACTTTCTGTCTATGAACAAGTTAGTGGAGTTTACTTGTCCAATCCTGTGGATTATGTATGCAGGTTTTGTTACAGCACTAGATTCAGGCCCAATTTGTACACAGATTCATTTTTATCTGGTCTTTCCTTTCCCTAAGCACAGTGATTAAAAAAAAAAATAATGTAAGATAATGTCTATCTTTAGTGGAAGGTGGAGGGAACTGTGTGGGAGAGGGGTGAGGAGGGGAATAGGAATGAGGATCAGGTGTAGGGAGGGGGTGTGGGAGAGGGCTGAGAGTGAGAACAGTAATCAATGGGGAGTGTTCTGGGAGTTGTTAGAGACCTGGGACAAGGGAGATTCAGGGAATCTATGGGGGTGTGTACTGGCCGGTTTTGTGTGTCAACTCGACATGGGCTGGAGTTATCACAGAGAAAGGAGCTTTAATTGGGGAAATGCCTCCATAAGATCCAGCTGTGAGGCATTTTCTCAATTAGTGATCAAGGGTGGAGGGCTCCTTGTAGGTGGGACCATCTCTGGACTGGCAGTCTTGGGTTCTATAAGAAAGCAGGCTGAAAAAGCTGGGGAAAGGCAAGCCAGTAAAGAATATCCCTCCATGGCCTCTGTATCAGCCCCTGCTTTCTTACCTGCTTGAGTTCCAGTCCTGGCTTCCCTTAGTGATGAACAGCAGTGTGGACGTGTAAAGTGAATAAACCCTTTCCTCCCCAACTACTTCTTGGTCATGATGTTTGTGCAGGAATAGAAACCCTAAGACAAATTGGTACCAGCAGAGTGGGGTATTCCTGTGACAACCTGACCATGTTTGGGGGAGCACTGTGGAAGGACTTTGGAACTTTGGATCAGAAGATCCGTTCAGTGTTAAGAGATCTGTGGGATGTTGTGTAGGAGCTTGGAAGATAATGTTGAAAACAGTGCAGAAGCTTGTCCATTGGAGAAGACTGATTATATCTAAAGAGCTCAATTTTCTTCTCATTAAAGAAGGAATCTGAAAATGGCCAGACAGTAAGAGAACTCCTCTAACTCAATGTCCCAGTAACTGTCTAGTTGAGTTGACAGATACCGTAGTCCTATGTCCCACCAATCAATAAAAGGGAGCTACAGAAGACTGTGGGGGAAAGTTAGCATAAGGCCTATTACTCTGTCAGCAAAGTGAGGCCTAATCATAGAGAAAGAGTATGGAAATTTAGATGATATGAGACGTTCTACTGTTCCAGGGACAACTATTGAGGTATTTGTTAGCATCCAATTGGGAAAACAGAGTCTGATTTCAGTCCACAAGTGAATGAGGCAAGGAGACAAGGGAGGAAGGCTAATGCCAGAAATGAGATAAGAGGTTCTGATGGCTATTCTTGCTTGTCAACTTGACTACATCTGGAATGAACAACAATCCAAAAATGGAGGGGGCACACCTATGAGATAATTTTCCTTGGTTTGAAGTGGGAACTTTGAAGTAGGTCCACATGCCTTTAGATCTTGAGGCAGGAAGATATAGCTTTAACCTGAGCCACACCTTTTACTGGAAACCTATATAAGGACATGGACGAAGAAAGTGTTTGCTCTTTACTGCTTGCCGTTGCCTTGCTAGCACATCCATTCCTTCACTAGCTTTAGAGCTTACTTCATTGGGATTCCACCATATACAGAAGACCATCTGAGACATCCAGCCTTGAAGACGGAACAACAACTGATTCTTGGACTTTCCATTTACAGCCCAGTCATTGTTGGATTATCTGAACTGTACCCTGTAAGTCATTCCAGTAAATCCTCTCTCTCTCCTTCTCTCTCTCTCTCTCTCTCTCTCTCTCTCTCTCTCT
>LR749863.1:643269-680805 GCA_902729485.2 Mus minutoides
CTATTAATACTTATATATGAATTATGACAGTGTAGCCTTTTATACCTCATTGTTAGAATATTGTCTTAAATTTATCCTTTATAAATCTAATTGACTTTTGCCCTGAGTCACCAATTATAATTTACTTGTCTGTTAAAGGTAAAAGCTGTGGCTCCTTTAAGAGCTGCCTCTAGCAGGGCTTTCCCAGGTGTCCTTGAATATCTGTCACAGTGTGTTCTAAGTTATCAGTTTCTGCTGCACAAACTGAGAATGTCTTTCAAACAAGTTTCTTATCCTACTTCTGGGAATTCTGCCAAAGGAGGGAGAGAAGTCTGATAATTGTTTTCTAGTTCCTTGCTTTTTTAACTTTTAACTTTTCTGTATACTTACCATTCTTCTTTCTGTTTGCACAATCCGTTCATATATATATTTACCATTCTTGTTTTTGGGAATGAGCTAACAGTTATTCTAGTTTAAACCTTATTCCTCTAACCTGGAGAAGAATGGGAGTGGAGTGAAGAAAGACTTACACAGATAAACAACCTTATCCCCTTCACTGCCTTGTTGGCAATATGTGTTAAAATCCTTTAAATTTTGGTGCTTTTAAAGAAGGCATCAGCCTCCGAATTTCATGTCAGTTGGAATTTTGTCACCCGGTTTTCAGTCGTAGCTGGCCAGACTCCGAACTGGGAACTGGGTGCTAAGCCAATGTTTTGGCAACTGCTTCTGTGTTAGAGCAGTGCTTTCTGGCAGAGGCTAAACAGGGGTTAATATCTCCCCTTTTGTTTGCGGTTTTAAAGGCAGAGTGGGGAGGCAGGCAAACTGTTTTTTTAAATGTGAAACACTGAACAGACAATCAAACCATAAAACTAAAACATGGAGTTAACATGAAACACTTTTGAAGGACATGGACAGATTGGTGCACCAATGACAGACAATAGACAGAGAGGAAAGAGAATTAAACATCTTGAAGGAACTCAGATATCTTACTTAAGGGACTCAAAACTAAGGATTCCTCCAATAAGAGCCAGAGACTTGTCCCTCTCCCTGAACTTGACTTGCTGCTTTACCACACCTTGTAGATCTTAAAGACGGTGTTGGTGTTGCTTTCGTATAAGGAGGTGGACAGGGTGTGGCCCCATCCGGCCATGGTGGACAATTGTGCCTGCTTCCTTGTTCCTGTATCTTTAGCCTCCCTTTCTTCTTCTTGGGGTACTCATTTAACTCACTGGCTTGTATCTTTTCTAGCTCTAGAAGGCTTTCTCGTATCACTTCCGTCTGAGAAAGTGCTGTCTTCGTCTCAGTAGCTTGAGGGAGCTCTTCCTCCCGAGAAAGCACTGACCGCTTTTCTTTTAATTCCTCCACAAGTTTATCCCAACATGCAAGGGTTAAATTCCCTGACAGTGCAGCAGCGTCTGCCTCTTGTAGGAGAGTAGTCAGAACGTGGTCAGTGAGCTTAATGCCCTTTGTCTTTAACAACTCCGTAAGGGCTTCACGAATCGGGCACGAGTGCACACTTCCCATGGTTTCGTTTTTCAATTTACGCTGCTATACAAACGGCTCCAGGCTCACCTAATTTATGCCGCTTTAACGCAGGCGTAGGCGAGTGCCTGAGGCTCGTACAGGCTCGTTCCGGTCACGGCCTTACTATGCGGGCCTCCGCGTGTTAATGCCTCACAATGCGGGCCTCCGCGTGCGCTCTTTGGCGCCTAATCCCCGGTCGCCTTCGACCTCAGGCCTCAGTTCGCGGGCCTCCACGTGCGCACTTCCGGTCGCGAAACNTGTGTGTGTGTGTGTGTGTGTGTGTGTGTTCATTCTGAAAGTTCTGTTGTTCTAAAGAACCCTGATTACCCTGACTAATACAGAGGTCTTCCAGGTAAGAGGCCAAATAAGAGGCTTTGTCCTTTTGTATTATGACCATCATGCCTCAGTGTGTCTGGTATGCTGAGCATCTAAACATATCTGATTCCATCAGAGCTAAAAACTGGTCATAGATCCCTTCATACTTGTCACCACATTCACTATGAAGTCTAGTTTGAATACCTAAGGGGCTTGAAAGAAATAAAAGTTGCCATTAATTTATATACTCTATCTATTCTTAACAGTTGTAAGATAAGATCTCACAGACACTGAGCCAGGCAGCATAAACTAGCTGGTACAAGGCCCTGGGCACACATACAGCAGAGGACTGCCTGGTCTGGCCTCAGTGAGAAGATGTACCTAACCCTAGAGACACTTGAGGCCCCAGGGAATGGGTAGGCCTGGCAGTGTATGTGGGGGGGGCAGGGTAGAGGCATCCTCTTTGGAACAGGGGTGGCGAGAGGAATGGAATGAGAAACTGTCAGAGGGCAAAATGGAAGGGGTATAATGGCTGGAACGTAAAAATGATTAAAGATAATAAAAAAACATAGGTAAATATTTTTTCCTGAAGATGAGCTACTTTTTCATTTACTAGACTGTAAATTTACAGAGTCTCAGAGATAAAATAAGACTGATACTTTGAATAAAACAGGGTTGAATCAGAAAAAAAGATACCCTAGTTGTATCTCCCATGCTTCTAGGATGTTATATATATGCTTAGTACCTACAAAAATTTTTTTGACTTATCCAATTGCCCCATGTGGTTACCCTAGTAAACCAGAAAAGACAGGCTCAGGAGACAAAGGAATTTCTGATAGCTACAAAATCAGGGAGCCAAAATAAAAGTGGAATACAGAATACAGTCATTCTGAATCTCTTTTTGTAAAATTGCAAATAGATATTTTTATACAAGGTATTATGATTGTGGTTCCCCTCCCTCTACTTCTCTCCGCTCCTTCCTATATCCCTTCCATCCACAGCTACTCCTTCTGTTTCTCATGAGAAGACAAACAAGCATCTAAGGATTTATACAATATAATTTAATATAATTATTATACAAACTAACACATCAAAATAGAACAAACAGAAGAAAGGGGGCCCAAGAAAATGTATAAGAAACAGATATAAACACAGATACACTCATATTCTAAATCTCATTTGGCCCATTACCACTATTATTCTGCTGTCTCTACACTTCTAGGATAGAACCTCAAGTCATCAACAAAAAGTCCTCTAATGCAGTGAGCAGCAGGAGTGTATGCTCTGAAATCTAAGATGTGAATTCCAATTCTAGCCATGTAGCTTTTAGAAACTTCCATTTTTGTGAAACCATGTTTAGGTGCTTGGTAATCTGATCCTTTCAAAGTTGCTGAGGATATTCACAGAATCCACAGAAGCATCTTCAAAAGCCTAATCTATCAGCCTTAGGCCTTTTGTGAAATATACAGCAAGATTGGTCCTAGACTATCTAGGGAATTTTTGCTCCAGGCGTGTGTATGCCTGAAGGAACCCAAGAGAATCTGTGTGACTTCTGGTGGTCATCAGTGAGTCCCACCTTAGAGGGTTGAGGAGGGAGAGGCTGTAAGAGAAACATAGAGGTAAGTGAAATACTGGTGCTCTGAGAAAATGTCAGGACTAGTAGTTACTAATACCTCACTTTTGCCTTGGAAGGATTTACTGCTAATTTAGGGTTAAGATCTTGTTTCTTCAAGTTGTCATTTTTATCCTTCATACTAGAACCACTACAAAAGCTTTTATCATCTTTCCTTGCCATTTAGTGTGTGTGTGTTGAAATAGGGTAACTGTAGCTGATCAGGATTATATATGTCAAGTCCAGATAAGACACATTTACACCTCAATGCCCAGATTTCTCATATATAAAATGGAAATTGAGAAAAACTTGAAGTGATTCTATTCAAATCAAAAATGAAACAGGGATGTTTATTAGACCAATTTTTCCCAATTTTTATTAGATATTTTCTTAATTTACATTTCACATGTTATCCTGAAAGTCTCTTAAACCCTCCCCCATCCCCCGCCCTGCTCTCCTACCCACATACTCCCACATATTGGCCCTGGCGTTCCCCTGTACTGGGGCATATAAAGTTTGCATGACCAAGGGGCCTCTCTTCCCAGTGATGGCCAACTAGGCCATCTTCTGCTACATATGCAGCTAGAGACATGAGCTCTGGGGGTACTAGTTAGTTCATGTTGTTCTTCCACCTATAGGGTTGAAGACACCTTCAGCTCCTTGGGTACTTTCTCTAGCTACTTCCTTGGGAACCCTGTGTTCCATCTAATAGCTGACTGTGAGCATCCACTTCTGTGTTTGCCAGGCACTGGTATGGCTTCCCACAAGACAGCTACATCAGGGCCCTTTCAGCACTATCTTGCTGGCGTATGCAATAGTGTCTATGCTTGGAGGCTGATTATGGAATGGATCCCCAGCTGCAGCAGTCACTGGTTGGTCCATCCATTTGATTCAGCTCCACATTTGATCTCTGTAACTCCTTAAATGTGTGCTTTGTTCTTAATTCTAGGAAGAGGCGAAGTGTCCACATTTTGATCTTCATTCTTCTTGAGTTTCATGTGTTTAGTAAATTGTATCTTGGGTAGTCAAGGTTTCTGAACTAATATCCACTTATCAGTGAGTACATGTTATGTGAGTTCTTTTGTGATTGGGTTACTCACTCAGGATGATACCCTCCAGATCCATCCATTTGCCTAGGAATTTCATATATTCATTGTTTTTAATAGCTGAGTAGTACTCCATTGTGTAAATGTACCAAATTTTTTTTAATCCATTCATCTGTTGAGGGACATCTGGGTTCTTTCCAGCTTCTGGCTATTATGAATAACGCTGCTATGAACATAGTGGAACATGTGTCCTTATTACTAGATGGAACATCTTCTTGATATATGCCCAGGAGAGGTATTGCAGGATCTTTTGGTAGTACTATGCCCAATTTTCTGAGGAACCGCCAGACTGATTTCCTACCCATTTCTTTTAGTTTAGTGTTTTTAAGCTGTAGCTAGAGTAATAAGTCAAGAGACCAAAGTTAAAGAGGTACAAATAGGAAAACAAGTCAAATAGGAATGGGGCTACATAAGAGATCCCCAAAAATCCACCATAAATATTATAGAAATGATCAACACTTTCATTGTGCTTACATTTTATTATTTCTTAAAAAAAAAAAACTTTTAAACATTTTACATGTCATTCAATATGTATAAGAGTTCCACTTGTTCTCAGCAACCCTTGGCATGGTCAGTCTTTTCAAGTTTTATTATTTTAATAGATGAGTATGTTTCAATGTTGTTTTGATTTGCATCATGCTAACAAGTGATATTGTGTTCTTTCTGTCTAGGTGATCATTTGCCATCAGGATGTATTCTATTTGACCACAGTGGAATAAAACTGGAACTTAACAGAAGACTCTGTAGAAATTTTGCAAACTCATGGAGATTAAACAACACATTAGTGAATGATGAAAGTAAAAGAAGAAAGTAAAGAGAGAAATTAACTTGTCCTGTATTGTTTGTTTACATTCTCTTTTAGTCAGGAAACTGTTGATTAACTTTAAAAGCTTTTTGGTTGCCACCAACATGATCAAAATTTTTATCATCTAATTTGCATGCAGGGAATTTAAATTAAAAGCATTTTCTAACATTAAATCATATTTTACCCTTTGCAGCTGGCCTGTTTGTTCATTTAATTTGCAGCAACACTGAATGTGCTATTAAATTATTTAGAATATTTGCTACTGTGTGAGAGCTCCTGGCTTAAAAGTTATTTACATATGGTATTCTCTTCTGGTATTGGAATCAAGGAGTACTGGCCTAGCAAAATGAATTAAACAATTGTCCATATCTCTGTATGCTTTGGCAGAGGTTATGTGTGATAGTAATTTGTTTCTCTTAGACCCTTTTTTATAATTGTACATAAAAACAACCTTTTCCTGGAACATTTAATGGTTTCTTATGTTTTAAAAATAGTTTCAATGTGCATTCTTCTATCAAATATTTAAATAATCAATTTTACCTAGAATTGCAAGTTTAAAAAGAGATAATATATTTAAAGTCTAATTTACATATATATTATATCTATATTTTATATGTGGGGATAGGGTTCAAACACAGAGCCTCATGTATACTAGCATACATTGCAAGCCCATAATATAATATGTAAGAGAAAACTATTGAAAACAAATCTATAGAGAAAACTTTACTACAGAAATTCACACTTTCTTATCTTTCTGCTGGAATAATTGGAAGTAAATACAAGCCATAAGATTTTATTTCTAAGATTTTCCAGTACTTCGTGTATAAGATAAGAACTTTTATGTAACATAAAACCAGTGTAATTATGCTTCCTAAAAATAAGTAATCATTGATGGGCTAGCAAAGTATGCGATTGCCTTGTTGACAAGCCTGAGAACCTGAGTTCAAGCCCTGAAGCTCACATAGTGGAAAGACAGAATCTGTTCTCCAAAATTGTACTCAGACTTCTGTATCCAGTGCAGCTTAGTTCTGTACACATGCCTGGGATGAATGAAGAGAGGACAGACGCAGGTACAGAAAAGCTGAGACCAAGTGGGCCATGTTTGCTCTGATGAAACTGCAACAACTATGCAACAACCCAGAACCTCAGTGCAGTCATTATTACAGCACAAGAATGAGGGCTTAGCTAGTCTCCGTAGAAAGACTCCTTAGGGGAACAGCCTCAGGCTGGAAACATGCAGGATGAAGACCCTGCACATAGATGCTTTCTGACAGATACTCTGTCAGCATTTGCAGACAGAGGAGAGGAAGACTTTGCCAATTTCCTGAGAATGAGTCACGGAAGGCTTTATTAGTTCGCATAGGTCTGAGGCTTTGGTCCTTATCAGAAATACACATATGCTCAGGATTTTACCTGCTGATTACACATTCACTCAAGGCTTCTTTTCTCCCCTCATCTGACTGCTGTGTGCATTCTGTGGCATGTGCACATGTGTGGGATACATTAAATAAGTGTAAATAATTTAATCAGTGACTGCTCAGGTGCCTTTCATATTCACTCTAGAGACATGCATTTTATTCTCTTTTTTGGGATTATAAATACATCACTTCCCCCTCACTTTCCTCCCTTTAAACTCTCCTTTATACCCTCCCTTGCTCAATTTCAAATTAGTTCCCTCTTTTATATATTCCTAAATATGTAAGTACAACATTTACAGTTTGTATAATGATACACACACACACACACACACACACACACACACACACACACACACACATTTCCAGGGCTGGCCATTTCATATAGGATAACCAATTGATGTGCCCTTCCCTGGGGGAGACTATTTCTCCCACTCTATGCATTCCTTTGTTAACTACAGTTCTTTGTGTAGGATTGAGGTTCCCTGGGTTTTTCCCCACTCACTTTGGCATGTTTATTGTCCTTGTTTAGCTCATGTTTGGGTAGTCATGTCAGTAAGACTTTATAGGTGTAGCTTCTGAAATTCTTAGGAGACACAATCTCACAGCAAACTTCTGTTCCTCTGGCTCATACAGTTTTTCTGCTCAGTCTTCCACAATGTACTTGAGCCTTATGTGCACAAGTTGTCTTATATATAATATATCTGAATCAATGTCAAAATATGCTACAATTATTTGTTTTGTTCCTTCCTTAATTTTTATTCTCTGGTTTCTTCTTTCATTACTTTTTCCCTGGCAATTCAACAAAATAAACAGTCATAAACTTGAGTCCTTTCCAGTCTCCCAAAATGTAAACTCTTCTGAATGCAACATTTATGGACTATGAGATACAGCAGGTTCATTGTATAGAATCAGTCTTTTATCTAAGGCATTCTACTTTCTTTTTTGGGCAATTGGTTCAGAAACCTAGGTCTCAATGCTTGAATTAGAGGCTCTCTCAGCTCACAGAGCAAAATAACTATATGTATATAATATAAAATATTTTATACTTCATATTATTACATATGTAAATATAGTAAACAAAGTATCCATATAGACATACTTAAAATGTTTATATACTAGTGTCAGATTTCAAACCTGGAACGAATGGCTGAGGTGCCTATTTAAAATATTAAAGCAGACCTGGCCTGTGGCTTCTCCCTGCACCCCTTAGCCTCTACATGTTACAGGATCCTCCTAGCTGACATTCCCCACCCTGTACACTGAACACTCCAGCCCTGTAGGCTGCACTGCTCTTCCCTGTATAATCCAACAATTTCAGCTATCTGCTCTTTTTGTACTTTTAGGCCTCCTGACTGCTGCACCTGGTTCCCCACTCTCCGCTCTCCCTTCTCCTCCCATCTCCCCACATGGCACAGCTCAGTCTGATCATGGCCACTCTGAAATCTCCCAGAGGTCTTCTCTCTCTCTTCCTTTTATCAACAATAACTTTCTCCTGTACCATACCTAGGAGCAGTCATGTCCTTTGTTTTTCCTTTTTAATACTTGCTTTCACTTAACTAGTTACCTGTATCTGTATTAAACTGGGCATAAGTTTATGCTGATTATGTAAACTGTATTTCATTACCAAAAAGACCATTACAGCCACTTCCTTTTTCTTATTTATAACTCATTCCAACAATAAGAGATTTGCATCACATCATTCACCCATTTATTCATTTAACTGTCCAACCCCAGTATACTTATATTTATACACTATTGTTAACAAATATCCATATAGGTTAACNAAAAGATTATGAAAATCCTAATTGCCCTACTGAGACCAAACTTCCACAATGAGCTTATCCCAGAGTAAACCTAAACATTTTTCAGTAGACCCTTGGCTGGCCTGACACTTATGTTTCATTCAATCAAATTAAGCTACAGAGTGGTTATAAGAATATTTTCAAATTATTTTATTTTGTACATATTTTATTTTTTACATCTATGATTTTAAATAAAGTTTAAATTGTATTTAAATGTTTCTTATTGTTACAAGGAGGGGAAGATTGAGTGAGATGCAATTTGAGGTATATGCCGTCTAGTAATTCCCAATTGACTCTGTCACAGAATAATATGCATTTAAGGATTACTTATGTCTTGTTAAGTCTTATATATTCATAGGCTGAGTGAATTTTTTTGTGCCAGCTCTGTTGGCATTATCTGTGTTTGTACTTGTTCTCCAGGTTGGAGTTGCAGTTTTCTGTGTGATCCCTCTGTTACATCCAAGAAAAGTCATCTGAGCAAATTCACCTTTTAGTGATGTATATGCATGCTATTATCAAACCTGGCACTACCAGTACTGCATGAAATGTTATGTATATTTATGTAGGTATTTAGAGTAAATTCATGGTGGAAGATTATTTCCAGGTCAAGTAATAAGTACATTTTCTATTTCTTTAGCCATTCTTGGATATATGTAATTGTTTTATTTTTCTAAAATACTGCCCTTTACCCATAAATTATTGGGTATTCTTGTATATTATCTTTCTCTGTATCTTTGTTATAGTTTATTCTTTGGT
Source organism: Mus minutoides (assembly GCA_902729485.2). Taxonomy (NCBI): domain Eukaryota; kingdom Metazoa; phylum Chordata; class Mammalia; order Rodentia; family Muridae; genus Mus; species Mus minutoides. The sequence continues at coordinate 652,587 of LR749863.1, forward strand.
TATATTATCTTATCTTATCTTTTAAGTTCTCTGATGCATTTGTCACTTTTTTCTCATATCTACTTTAGTTTTATTTATCTAGGTTTGCCAGAAACATGACTTATTTTTTAAAGAACTACCCCTATACTGGTTTTTATTCATCGTTTCTATGTTTGCTGTTTGTGTATTATCTCTTTCTTCAGTTTTTTTTTTTGTTGTTGTTGCTGTTGTTTTCTTTTTTTTTTTTTTTTTTTTTTTTTTTTTTTTTTTTTTTTTTTTTTTTTTTTTTTTTTTTTTTTTTTTTTTTTTTTTTTTTTTTTTTACTCCTCTTGATTATTTCCTTTCTTCTGGATTTTTTAAAAATCCAGTTATGTTATGTGAATATGGTTTTGTTTTAATCCCAGGTATGGAATAGGGTGCTGATTCCAATTGTCCACAGCTACTAACTGTGATTTTCTACTGCTCTTAGAGGGGCATGATTTTTGCAGATACAGGTGGTCATGAGCCAAGAGATGAGAAGAAACTGGATACCCTGACAACAAAGTTTGGACTTGCCCTCAAGGAGCTCAAATCCCCTAATCAGCAGGATGTAGTCTGAAGATGTCTACTACCCCTATCCCCTCTAATCTTCTTTCTCTCCTATCTAGTGTTAGAGGTTTGGAAGAGATAAGGGTGGAGAAGGGTAGTAGGTAAAAGAACTCAATAAAGTAGCAAAAAGTATGGGCTACACAAATATTTTGTTCTTTGTTAAGTGTTATATATTTTTTAACAAATACCTTTACTATGTTTCTGTAGGTAAATACACATGAAGATCTCATGGCCTTCCAGATTCACACATTCAAAGATTTGAACTTTAATTTCTTATATTCAAAAGTTATTTAAGAACATAGAACTATTTTTAGTAATTTTACATATATGCATGTCTGTTTCTGTCTGTCTTCATCATCATAATTCATATGATGTTTTTCTCAGATTGTCACTTGCTTAATTTTGAAGCCCATTATGGAGCCAGGTTATGACATATATAATTTTTATGTAGAAATATTGAGGAAATGTTAGTGTTTTACCATATAATAAGTTTTGGCACCAATCTCATTACATTTTCTACATTTTATTAAAATGTTTTTGATAGTATCCTACATGTGTATAGTGCATTATTATTAATCACTGTTTTCCACTCTTTTTTTAATATTCCTCATAGCCCTGTCAATCCTCTCTCTAATCCTACAAATTCCTTGCCCATATTAATAGTTTTTTTTTTGTTTGGTTGTTTGGTTTTATGTCCACCAAGTTTAACCAGAGCTATTTGTATCAGTGTGTGAGACTGTCCAGTAGAGCCTGATGAACTCACCCATGAGCATAGAACTGAAGACATGCAATTTTGTACACATGTGTAGTTGGGGAAAAAAGCTTTATTGTATAACTAATTCTCTATTATATAACTCTGTGTCTGTTACTAATAATGTTCTTAATCTATGTGACTCAGGTTTAGAAACAATTTTGCTTTATTTGGTCAGTGTCTAGAACCCATAGTCCAGTTATGTTGCTACTCTACTATACCTCGAATGTTATCTGGCCTACTCATTCAAGCTACAATTCAAGCATATTTTTGCTTCAGACACTGACAATTAGAAAGAGCATGTCCAATACAAATACTTTTATTATGTTAATATATACATAATTGGTACATATAATTAGTACTTATACTATGTTCATTTGATTGCAAACACTTTAATTAAGGTTTATTAAATTATACTATTCAAAAATCATATTTCTTTTACTAAATTTTCCTCTCAATGTTTCCATTCTTGGAGAAGAATTGGTAAATTGTTATTAATATGTACATCTTTTCTTGCATGTCTGAAGTTTTGTTTTACATATTCCATAGTAAAACTATCAGCTTAATAAATGTTAAAGCTCAGTATAATTAAGGTATTTCAAGTATAGTTAGTTATTTTGGCCTTGACATACATTCTGTCTGTGGGATGATAATATTGTTCCTGTTTAATGTTATTTTGACATTTGTCACTAATTTATTTATTTGTTTATTTATTTATTTATTTATTTATTTATTTATTTATTTTGAGATGGGGTCTCACTCTGGAACACAGGACTGCCTGGAACTCTCCTGAATTCAGGACAATCTTCTGTTCTTTGCCTCCTAGGTTCTGTAATTGCAAGTTTGGCGTCATGAATATTTTCCGTTTATTTATTTTCCTGTTTTTTGTGTTTTTTTTGACCAATTTGTTTAGGCAAGGCCATTATTATGGTTAAAGTCTCAAATATCTCCTAATGGCCAGCATTTATCACTGTTGGGAAAATATGGAAATTTTAGGAGGTGAAGCTAAATGGAATGGAATTAAATTGTTAGAGATGTACACTTGAAGGTATCAATGGGACCACTGACAATTTCCTTTTAGCCATTCATTCTCCTTCTCTTAAATCTCAGTATTTTTAATCTGCAATTTGACATAGACAATTCTGTTCCACAATGAGGTGAGCAAATTTTTTTATATGCTTCTCCATGATATTCTGCCTCACCACAGACCTAAAAGCAATGGAGCCAACAAACTAAAATATCTGAAACCATAACACAAAATATATCTGTCCTTTAAGTTGCTTATCTTAGTTATTATTGGAAATGACAAAATTACACACCATGGAAATGAATGCAGATATATTTCTTTTTTTAATAAATCTGAAAGTTTCTTTTAATGATATGTATTTAATTACTCTATATTTAAATTACATATTATTGACTTAAATTTATATGAATTTACTGAACTGTGATTAGCTTACAATACAAACAGCATTAAATTTATCCCTTTGAATTATACAGTTCTACTTTTTAGCATACTCCCAAATTTGTGCTATTATCAGCCTAGTAACTTTAAAAAAATGCCTGTACACTTTAGTTATTGTCTACTGGCCTATCAAATTTCCGCTAGATTTATATAATCATTAAAGTACATTTTTCTTGTTAATTTGACTATGAACTCCAGAGATAGTGTTCTTTCACATTACATAGTGATTTTACAGTTCACTTCTGCTCAGAATGTATCCGTGTGATGACAAACTCTCTACTTGCATCTGTTTAACCCACTATAGTCCTAATTTCATTGATTTCCTTTATGCCACTACAAGAAATATTTTCTATGTTACATTTCCAACAATATAATTAGATGCATAGTTTTATGGATTTATTTTCTAATTATTTAAGAAACCACACAACTTGGAGTGGATTCACTAATATTAACCTTTATATTTACTTAATTCTCTTGTTTTGTAGTATAAATTGTTTCATGGGCTTGCATTACTTTAAATTACTTGCTTCTATTCTTAGAACTTCCTTTAATAGTTTTGATAGAGTTACTAATAATGAAGTTAATCCATTTGCATACAAGAACAATTCTATTAATTTTTCACTTGATTTTGACAGACACCTTTCACAAATATGCAATTTAGTTGATCATTTTATTGAAGTATTTATAATAAATTGTGAGACCATATTATTTTTGTACAATATCAGTTATTAAACTTTGTAGCTTTCCCTTGTAAATGAGTCATTTTCCTCTGGCCTTCAAGATTTTCTCATTTTTGGTTATCAGAATTATTACTATGCTTTGTCTATTGAAAATTTCATTGTAATAATTTAATTTGGAGTTCATGGGGTTTCTTAAGTGCTTAAATCAAAGTTGTCATCTAATATGGAATGTTTATAGCTATTAATTATTAGAACATTTTCGTCTACATCTCTCTTTTTTATAATTATGTATATGCCAATGTGCCTTTTTATATGTCAATGTTCTCCAAGACTCTATTCAGTTTTAAAATTATTTTCTTTGTTTCTCAGACAGCATAAAACCCATTGGTTTTCTTTCAGTTTACTAATGTATTTATTATTTTATTAATTTTAAATATTTCATACAATATATTTTAATTAATTAACTAATTAATTAATTAACTGTTTACACTCCAGAATTCATCCCTGCATTCAAGGGTTCTATATTTGTGATCTCTGTATCTATCTCAATGGTCTTAAAGGATTCTATACTTGCAAATCTTAAAAAAAACATAATTGAAGGACTTTCTAATAAACAATATTTTACATTCTCTTTGGATTTTCTTTTTCCTTTGCCAAAGTATACTCAAAAAAATCATTTCATTCATGTTGAACAAGTGGTCAGTTTCATGGACTGATTATCTTTGAAATAGACTCTTTCTTTTCCATAGCTAATGACACTTTTTTTCTGGCTATAGTACTCTACTTTAAAACACATTCCCCCTAACAAGATTGCAGATATCACTTCTTATATTTTGTTTTTTATAGAAGTCAAATATGATCTATATGTATATTTTAGGCTTTCATGTATAGAAATTTGCAGCACCTGCCTTGCACACAGAGTTTGATAAATAATCTTTGATATGTCTAGATTTGTCTGGAGAAATTATGGCTGCTGGAAAAATGTTTCTTATTCTCCTCTTAGACACAGGATAGACTTGCTTGCCATTCTTTTGGAGTTACATGTGATCTATATTGGCTAATATGACTTGCTAGGAAATCACAACACCTCAAGACATGAATCACTAGGCGGCAGATAATAACTCTTGTTTCAATATAGATAAAGTATACTACAATATTAGAAAATATAAATTTCTCAGTGGCTTATCAGAACAAATTTTTATTTCTTGTCTATATAGATGTCCAGTGCTACACAGCAGAGAAGCCTTTGCTTGTTGCAGCAATAGTTTCACTGAGAAACTATTTATCTTTTCTTTTTTCTTTTTTAAAGATTTATTTATTATTATATGTAAGTACACTGTAGCTGTCTTCAGACACTCCAGAAGAGGGAGTCAGATCTCATTACGAATGGTTGTGAGCCACCATGTGGTTGCTGGGATTTGAACTCTGGACCTTCGGAAGTGCAGTCAGTGCTCTTAAGTGCTGAGCCACCTCTCCAGCCCCAGTTCATCTTTTCTAATATTGTAGTATCCAGAAGAAGAACATTACCTTAACAAAACAAGCAATAATACTGAGGTGCCAGATGAGGAGTACTGAGTAAACTACTATCTGCCACTTGGTGATTCATGTCTTGAAGTGTTTAAGTATTTGCTGTAACTGCTGCTTGCATTAATTTTTAAGGCAGAGTGTATAGCTCCACATGAAGTGATCTGAATAGAGAATGGTGGCACTGAGAGTTAAGTACTGTTGACCACCACTTTAAAGCTATTGTCAGAAAAGAATCATCTGGTTTACAAACAAGGATGGAAATGGATACAGACTCTAGAGTTGTGAGGACCTGCAGAATTAGAAGAGATTACTGCTTCTCAGCATCCGTGGTTGAAGGAAACAACAGAGATATTTTTGGTGACAAAAGGTTTTGGAACTCAGACTATAGGAAGAATTAAATCTTGGGGATGGAGAGTTAATCATAGGGAAAAACTTGAAACAAACTGTTGACTCAAAAGAATAACAAAATTAAAGCTATTGTCACAAGTCCTTTTCACTGGACAAAACATTTTAGAGGAAATGAGCTTCATTTGTAACTCTCCTATTTTAAAAAAAATGTTTTATAGACTTAAGATACCCATAATTTAACTGTGAGAGACAAAAGAAAAGAAAGAAAATGCATATAAAAAATCTACTAAGTATTCTTAGAACTGAATTGTTGATGTTATTGACATTTGGACTAAGTTAACTATGACTGTTTGGTTCTGAGATGATTCTTCGACTGTGAACACACTAAAAACAGGAAAAATTACAGAAATTTCAGCCTTCAAACAGGATAAATGAGGGACACATGAAAATATTTCATTTAAATGTGGTCAACTAGGTGGGAAAAATGAAGGCAACATTCTCAATGCAGAGAGAAGGTATATAGAAAAATCAAGAACTAGCCCCAGCTCCTGAGCAGGAGACTCTCTGGATTGGCCTAGTGGGCTTTCAGAACTGCTTTTTGTCTCTAGCTGCATATGTAGCAGAAGATGGCCTAGTTGGCCATCATTGGGAAGAGAGGCCCCTTGGTACTGCAATCTTTATATGCCCCAATACAGGGGAATGCCAGGGCCAAGAAGTGGGAGTGGGTGGGTAGGGGAGCAGGGCAGGTGGAGGGTGTAGGAAACTTTTGGGATAGCATTTGAAATGTAAATTAAGAAAATATCTAAATGGAACACAGGGTTCCCAAGGAAGAAGGAGCTAGAGAAAGTACCCAAGGAGCTGAAGGTGTCTTCAACCCTCTAGGTGGAAGAATAACATGAACTAACTAGTACCCCCTGAGCTCATGACTCTAGCTGAATATATAGAAGAGGATGGCCTAGTTGTCCATCAGTGGGAAGAGAGGCCCCTTGGTCATGCAGACTTTATATGCCCCAATACAGGGGAACGCCAGGGCCAAGAAGTGGGAGCTGATGGGTAGGGGAGCAGGGCCGGGAGGGGAGAGGGTATAGGGAACTTTCTGGATAACACTTGAAATGTAAATGAAGAAAATATCTAATAAAAGTTGAAAAAAAAAGAAAATATCTAAAAAAAAACAAAAAAAGAAAAGAAAAGAAAAGAAAAGAAAAGAAAAGAAAAGAAAAGAAAAGAAAGGGAGTGCCTCTAATGGAGCTTCCATTCTTTTCTCCAGTGAATTGTTTTTGTGTTTATCTTTTCTTTGCTCCATCACCATACTTTGCATATGAGAGAATGAACAATTATTTAGTTTATAATCTGATAAATAGAGAATAGATTTTAAAATTCCAAACACCACCCAGAGATCTTAGGTTTTGAAAGCAAAGAGGAGCAGAATGAAAACTTTCTGTTCTTCTGTCACAAGGAATAGTTGCTATGCACACCATGGAAGAAACAATATATTTTGTGCCCAAAATGAAAATTTATGTCTTTTGCTCAAGAATGTAAGACTGCTCCTCTTATTCTCTGAAGTAAGAAGTAGCAATATGATTGACACTGCCTAAGAAATATGAGACAGAATTATATATTTCACCCAAATATGGGAGATCAAGAATAAGCCTGTGATTTTCTGTACTTTTACCCCATTTGTAATCAGAAAAGCAGGTGTTCTGTGAGATGTTCATCACCATGTTTACTTGAATGTCTATAAGATGATTAAGGTTTCTTTGTTGATGTTCAGTGAGCACATGGGGGGGGGAACTTTGATAGGTTAAAGTCTGTGATCTACCTACTTTATTCCTAATTTCTTTCATTTTCTCCCTCCAATCCAGGGTCTTGTGCTCAGACATGATCTATCTATAAGCTAAGTCATGGAAGGTAAATAAAACTTTTCAGACACAGGTTATATATCTATTTATTAAAACCATATGGAGTGAACATAAAATATTATGGAGCAGAAGTGAATTAGTAGTGTTAAAGCAACACAGTCAAACATGTGGACCCTCAATGCCTTGGAAGCAGAATGTCAGTTCACATAGCTCGAATTTGTACTGCAAGGAAGATACATAGAAGTGCATGTGGGCATTCATAAGAGAGGGAAAGCTGAAAAGGAAAGATAAAATCTTTACTATTTTGGAAGGATCCCATATCTTTACAGCCTTTTATATATAAATAAATTTCTATATGGAGAATTATAGGATATTTCCAGATTTAAAATCCACTCTTGAATGATACCTCCAAAGGTAACAAACTGATGTCCTCTGATTCCATGAGCCAAAATAAATATCTCCTTCATTATGTGGCTTCTGTCAAGTATTTTGTTACATGAATGAGAAAAGTAATTCAGGTTAAAATCTTAGAAACAACCTTGAAATACAAAAATCAATGTTAAAAGCCTACTGCAGAATTTTACCAAATGGTGATTGTATTTGTAGTTATCAACCACAAGGTAGAAATGACAAGACGTGCAACTCAGGAATTGTTACTAATACTGTTTTGTAAGAATGAGACGGACTGCTGTCTCAGTTTTTTCGGTAATCCTGGGAAGGAAGCTTTTGTTTGGAAGGCCAGCAAACAGTAACTGAAAAGCATAGTTTTGATTGAGTTAAAATGTTCTAAGGATGGATCCAAAACACATACACATTACTTCATGTTTTAAAGTCAACCTTTACTACCATAAAGTAATATATTAAATATGTTTTATACTTTATTAATTTTTCATGTCAGTTTGAAGTTAACATAAAAGAGTTAATTGATTTTGTAGATAGAAATTTTAACTTTCAAGGATAGTTTTTTCTCACAATTTGGAATTGTAAAATGTATATTAAAGAAAAGAAATAGAAAAGATTTAGTTAATAAAACTGAGCTATGTTAAATTGAATGTTTTCTTATTGGTGTGGACAAGAGAAGATAAAATGCAATTGAAGTTCAACTACAATCTTCAAGTAAAAGCAATACAAATATGAAATACACACACAGACAAACACACACACACACACACACATACACATACACATACACATACACATACACATACACATACACACACAAATGAAATGGATATAAGTACCATTCCATGAGATGGAACTCCTCATTGGCATTGTTTATGTGACCAGGAACCTGAGATGAGATAGGCCATATACAAAAGGGGAAATCAAATGCTACTGTTCTGCTAAAGAAACAACAATGAAATGACTCCTAATGGCATTCAACTATACTCATGGATCAGTGTCTTGTTCAGCTAGCCACCAACAGAGAACCTTCCTACAGCAGTCCATGACAAGAAGTAAAGACCCACACCAGGACAATGTGCAGAAAGGAAGAGATCTTGGAACACTAAGTCCTAAATGGAACGCTTCCATTAAATCCTTCCCCTTTTAGCTCAAAAAAACTCTGTGGAAAAGGAGGCAGAAAGACTCACAGGTACTGTGGCAGCATGCACAGGTCCTGTACAGGGCTAATCCCGATGGTGTCTTAGTGCTGAGAGAGGAAGTAGATACAATTCCCTCATCCTTAACCTAGAAGATACCTCCAATTGCTAACTGCTCACAAAGGAAAATTATCTTTTTCCAATGGAGATGATGCTAGTTACAGTGTAGCAGGAATGGTGGGGCCACCTCTATGTAAACACTGGGGGCTGCACAGCAGCAAAAGCATTTCCTGCAGGAGGACTTGATTGAGGACTGCCTGAGAGACCAGCATCTCCTGCAGGAGGATCAAGGATTTCTGGTGCTGTTTAGAAGAGATGCTTTCTTGGGACCTATGCGAGTACAGATAGAGGGTATTAAAGGAGCTTGCAACAGTGTCCAGATGAACTTGCTATGGCATTTCTAACTGTTCCTGGAGTCTGTGTGGCTGACTCTGCACCATCTCACCTCCAACCCCCAAAAGCAGGTAGGGTCAGGAGGGGAGTAGTCCAAGGAACAGGCAATAGTATACAAACCACATTTAAGGGTAGGCCTCATAGATCAACACAAAACTAACTCAATGGCATTTTTGGAGGGTTTTTATTTTTGTTATCTGTGTTTTTTAAAATTGTTTGTCTCACAAGCTTTGTTTTGTCTAGGTATGGTGGGATTTTTGTTTTGTTTTTGTTTGTGTTTTGTTTGGTTTTAATCTTACAGATTTTTTCTTTATATATTTTGATTTCTGATTTTGCTTTTATGGGTTTTCTGTATATGAATAGAATATGAATGTCTCAGCATCTGTATGTGTTTCAGTGTTTATTGTACTTTGCTTTTTATGTTTGTTTGTTTAGTTTTGTTTTATTATGTTTTTTTATGGTCTCCTACTACTACTACTACCATTGTAGATGCCTGTATTTTAACAAGAGAGAGAGACAGAAATGGTGTAGATTTGCATGTGTAGGGATGTGGGGAAGATCTTGGAAGAATTGGAGGAGTAATCAGAATGTATTATATAGAAATAATCTATCTTCAACTAAAAAGAAGTGGTGAAATGTGAGAATTCATTATGTTTGACTTTATAATTCAATTTTTATTGTTTGAATATTTCATAAATGCATATAATGCATTTTAGTCAAATATACCCCATTCCTACCCCATCTCCTCTAATATATTTTCCTCTTCATTTCATGTGCTCTTATTTTAAAGATGCCCTGAGTCTATTCATTGCTGCCAGAATGTGCAAGTATGTGGGACCATCTATTGGAAGCAGAAGGGATATCAAATGCAAAGTATATCTCTGTATCTATCTGTCTGCCTGTCTGCCTGTCTGTATGTCTGTATGCGCATGCATACACACACATGTATATGTACTGAAGTTATAACAACCCAAACCTGGTTAATAATATAAGTCAAAGGTTATGAAACTTCTGTAAAAGACCAAATGCTTTTAACTATAAATTCTGGATTCTCTTTTAATTCTATCAACTTTTTCAGTGCAAAACCAGACATAGACAATCTGTATGTTTGTGACCATGTCTGTGTCCACAGAATTTGACAAAAGCAGGTGTTGTGTACAATTCAGTCCTTGAGCTATAGTTTGTTGATCCCTGGCATAGACCCCAGAAAATTTGCTTTTTCCCTTTTCCTCTATGAGATAACTATTTTTAGTGTCAATGTTTTATTTGAATTTAATTTAAATAAAATAAATATAAGATAAAATAAAACTATATTGCAATTGTATAAAACAAGCAACCAGAAGGAAAGCAGCCTAAGATAAAGTACAAGAAACAGACCCACTCATTTGCAAACTCATAATCTCCTTAAAAAATGCTAAAATTGGAAGTCATAATATGTATACAAAGGACTTGGTACAGAGTCATGTAGGCCCTATGCTTGATACCTCAGTCTCTGTGAGTTCATATGAACTTTAACATGTTGATGTAGAGGGCCTCATATTCTTGATTTCCTTTATCCCCTATGCTTTTAATAGTCTTCTGTCTCATTTTCTGCAGGATTCCCTGAGCCCTGGGATGGAGGGATTTGATGGTGATATTCCATTTAGATGTCAGAATCTGTGTTTCTATATTTGTTCCTGTCTGCTGCAGGAGTAATCTCTGATAATGGCTCAGCAAGGCACTGACATATAAGTAAAGCAGAATGTCATTAAGAGTCATTTTATTGTTATAGTTTTCAGTTGTTTGCTTTTAGAAAACATTATTTGCATTACCCTAGATCTCCAGACTGTCTAGTCTTAGGTTATTTGTTACCCAAGCAGGGTCAGGTATGGGCTCCATTTCATAGAGTAGGACTTAAGTCAAATCAGCTATTGCATGGTTACTCTCACAAACTTTGTACCACAATTGCCCCAGTATATCTTGCAGATGGGGCACCATTGTAGATCAGAGGGTTTGTGACTGGGTTTGTGTGTTTCACTTTTGGTAAAGTACAGAACACTCCCTAACAATGATGCTAGACTGTTTGGGTGAAGGTTTTATGTAGGCACTGGATCAACTTCTTTATGTTTATGAGTTCTGTAGGTGTTATGTTCAGTCATAGGCCTTGCTATCAGTTTGTGGAGAGCAATAAATAGTCTTGGCAACAGCCTGGGTTGTTTGGGAATTTCCATGGGACCCTTTTCGCCAACAGTTCAGTTAGATGCAACCCAGTCCCAGTATTAAAAGTTTCATTTGGTGACAAAAGATGTCCAGTTGAGGAGACATTTGAGGGATAATATGGAAACATAATGCAGTAGAATCATCCTAAAATATACATATATATTAAGGCAATCTGAGTGAAGACACCAAATTATAGTGTCATTATTTTAAATCTATGTAAGTGATTGTAATATATAGCTATCATATAGAATCATGAATATAGACCTGCTACTGTTCATAGATGTGTATATTATAACAGCATAATCAAAATGCCCCATTCTAAACACTGGCTACTCTAGACTCAGTGTCTTTTCTGGGAGTTTCTCACAGTAGATTCATAGACTACAATTAAAGTGACAAAAACAGATGCTTTAAGAACGGACTAGCCATAAAGGTGCTCCCCAGCACTATAATTACTGTATTTATCTCTATGGCCTTTCCCCCATCATCCAGTTAAGACTTTCCTTTATCTTTGGGTGTTTCCCCCTCCCTCTCTTCTTCCCATAAATGAAGTGCTGGAAAGGAGAAACTAATACTACTCCTCCCTTGGTACAATGCCTTCCCCCTTCTCTATCCCAAGAGCCTTCATGTCTACCCATAGAGCACAGGGAAGCTTATTGTCTTTGGCAAGACTAATAAAAATGGCCCTTACCTTTGAGTAAAAGCCATTCCACTAAGGATTTGTCATCAGTAGTTGAATTTATCTAAAAAGGAGCTGGGACTATCAACTCTACTTTCTTGGCTCCTTCCCTATGGTCTTGTATTCTTTAAATGCATTTACAACATTTGATCCCCCAGAATTTCAACTCTGAGTTAGTGCTATGATCATACCATGACTATCATTGACAAGGGATCTAGTGAGCAGGAACCAACTGAAGAATTTCCCATTAGGCACTGGACTTCCACACTGGCCTGGCCTATTTGGTCCTAGTTTCTACTCCAGGGTCAACATACCATCCCATACTCCAAGAGTATCTTGCAAATGAGAAAGAGTTTTCTGAGTTTGAGTCTGTATTTCAACAAGATCCTGAACTCACAATCTCTTCAGTGTGTGTGGTACACATGGACTTCTGACACTTGCTTTCGATCTGTATGGAGACAAAAGCAATTTGAGTGGGAAGAAAGATTTACACAATTATGACTCAGTTTCTGCTTTGCCTAGTCCTCATGCCTGCCTGTAATTTTGTATCTATTATCTCCCCATTCTACAATTACCCTAGCAGAAAAAATTATATGGCCAAATATTATCATTTCCACCCACAAATGGAATTATTTTTGTTTGCTTTGTGTTTTCAGTCCATAGCCATAACATTCACTTTCATTCCAATTATGTATGTCTGTAGCCCTAACAAACAGGGACATCAGAACAATAAGTCTCTAAGCAGATGACTGTACTGTGAAATACAGCATTTATGTCTCATATTTGGAATTTCCAATAGCCTTAATAACAAATATTTTCTGTGAGTAAAAGTCATACTTGGAGCACAAATCCCACTGTTTTGGAGAATGAGACCAAGGGTTCTGAAATGGAACACCATATGCAATAGACAGAGCAAGTGTTGGGGAGATGGTCATAGGAGAGCAGGAGGTTGACAGCATTGTACTGAATTGTTTTTATATTTTTCTAAAGCCCAGAAACCAAAGACTTGAGCCCATCTGTGTTTTCATAGCAGCCACTGAGGAAGCTCTTAGACTAGGAGTCAGAATAGTAACCAGTCAAGAGATTAAACCCTCAGTAACTGCCTCCTTCTTTGAGAATTGTTTTGGCCATTTCTGAAAGTCCCCATATTCATTCTATTGAGAGTAATTATGTGTCTTAAATAAGTACTCTTTCCACTGAGTTCCACATTTTTCTAGGTCTACCCATCTGAGTTCTTAAATTCATTATCAGTTTATTCATTGAATCACTCACTGCATGCTATACAATGTCAGGAATAGGATTATTTGGTAGTATTCTCATTTAAAACTGATTGCTTTAATTTCCTCTTTATCAAAAATCATTCCTTTGGGCTGTCAGTCATCCTCTCTGCATCAAGCTCTGAGTAGTAACAATAGGCTGGTGGAAGCTCCATCTAGCACTCTTTGGTTTCCTTCTACCAATCACTTATGCACATTAGTTGTCCATTTCATTTCCTATATTTTAAATCAATCTACTTTATTTTCCTCTAATCGCAACTGCTGCTACTGTAGGTCATAACTTCTCTTCTCAATACTCTTGTTTTTCAAATTCTTTACAACTTACATCTCTACTTCCAACTGCCCTGGTCAATAGTTCTAAGTTGTTTACTCTTTGTGTTCCATTTTTCCAACCATCTTTTTGTTGTAGTTGTTTTGTTTTGTTTTGTTTTGTTTTGTTTTTAACTGACTTCATTTCTTTAGTACAGTGAATACTGACTGCTAATGAAAAAGCCTACCATTTGGCAAACTGGCATCCATGAAAATTCATAGGTTCCATAATTATATTGTTGCACATCCTTCACCCATCCTTGTACCTTCATAATTTTCAAAGGAAATAGAACTGATCAAGCAAGAGTCCCTCCAACTCCACTAATCTGAACCTTTACATACAACTTAATTAAAATGATTTTTTAATGATTATCATGGATTTCCTCTTTACTAAATTCAATAATAATTCCTATACAAATAACTATTTGATGTACATACCTAAATCACATCTTTCTTTGTACTGTGGATCTATAACTAACTTCCTATCTCTAATTAGATTTCTCTGAACATAAGACCATAATTAACAAACAGTAAGTCATCTATTCAAACTCCAAATTATAAATCTATCAATCTGTGTTCCTTCCTTCCCTACACTCCCATACTTGGAAATATACTAAGTCCAATTCCTTCATTGAATTTTTGAAATACCCCTTCTGTTTAACCTTGGTTAGAGTCTTACAGAGGCTGGACTTCCTTTCTTCAGTATCTCCATAGAGAGAAGTGTTACCTTAATGAATTTACAACCTCACAGATACTGCTCTTACTCCATAACATTCTGTTCTATTGGCACCAAAGAGACTTAAATCTCATGTGACCATGCTGTTCTATATAAAGTTCTTCAGTGGTGGTATTCAGATAAAATCCAGACTCTTTATTATGGCATGTTAAGCTCAATCTGGGTACTTTTGACCCCACTTAGAATCCCAAATCTCTATATTGTGCCAATCCACTATTTTCTACTCTAAGGAGTCTCATTTGCAGCCACATTTGACTCCTCACTTATTCAGTAGTACTTAGCTTCTTATTATGCATGATTCCTAAAGAATGACTACTTTCTCCCATTACAGATTGCCACAGATTGTTACAGAGTAGAAACATGTGAGCACATTGGGCAGTGAGGCACATTTTGAGGGTTTTTGTTGTTGTTGTTGTTTTGTTTGTTTGTTTGTTTGTTTGTTTGTTTTTGGCTTTTTGTTTTGTTTTGTTTTTCAAGATAGGGTTTCTCTGTATAGCCCTGGCTGTCCTGGAACTCACTTTGTAGACCAGGCTGGCCTCCAACTCAGAAATATGCCTGCCTCTGCCTCCTGAGTGCTGGGATTAAAGGCCTTTGCCACCACCACCTGGGTCATTTTGAGGATTTTTTTTCTTTTTTCTTTATTTATTTTTTATTAGATATTTTCTTAATTTACATTTCAAATGCTATCCTGAAAGTTCCCTATACCCTCCTCCCCCCCGCCCTGCTCCCCTACCCACCCACTCCCACTTCTTGGACCTGGTGCTCCCCTGTATGGGGCATATAAAGTTTGCAATAACAAGGGGCCTCTCTTCCCAATGATGGCCAACTAGGCCAGCTTCTGCTACATATGCAGCTAGAGACATGAGCTCTGGGGGTACTGGTTAGTTCATATTGTTGTTCTACCTAAAGGGTTGTAAACCCCTTCAGCTCCTTGGGTACTTTCTCTAGCTCCTCCATTGGGGGCCCTGTGTTCCACCATATAGATGACTGTGAGCATCCACTTCTGTATTTGCCAGGCACTGTCTTAATCTTTGCAACTAGAAGAAAGTGGATATATTCATGTATCCTTGATAGAGGAGATAGAGGAAGGGTCATCTACTTTTGATCTTTTGTTCTGTACTGTCAGCCCCCAAACTTCCTCTTCGATTTTAATTTCCACTGTCCTGTCAAATGATTGACAGCTAAATGAAATTCACATGAAAGATCGTTTCAGTGGGGAGTCTGGGAGGAAGCCAGTGACTGGAACATTGCTATGAAATGAACATGTTTCTCCATAGCTCCCAGAGGAGGCTATATGACTCTTCTTCCTTGGTTTAAAATTGCATCTGTTATGTTGTTATTCCTGGCTTCAAGCCCCTGTGGAAGAAAGTGAAACTTCCACTAGCCTGAGGTATATCTCCCAATCAAAGGGGCACAGAGATGACTGTGAGTAGATGGGTGACTAAGTGCTATTTGCATTTGCAAGCTGATGACAGAGAGTCATTAATACAGCAGCTTTGTGTCTGATTTGCTGATTGAATCATTCTGAGAGACAATTTAAAAGCTCATTCTATGCATCAATTCAGTTTATGTTTATAAAAGAAATATATATATATAACTAATAGTAATAAGTTAAGTGGGTGTCATAAAGTGAAGCAGCTATTGGCTTCTGGTTAAAGCTTTTCCAGAAGCCAGGAACAGCAAAACACTAGTCCTGTCTTTCTTCAGATGCCATTTTCTTCAATGCAAAAACATGGTCTTTACCTCCTTGGCTGATAAAATGTGATTATTAGCCAACTTAGCAGCCCCTATACCAATACTTCAGGGAGGCTTGTGGAGGTGCTGGAGATACTGTTTCCCAGCCTGTATTTTTTTTTTCTTATTTCTTGACTCTGTTTTAAAGTAAAAATCCAAGGCCCTAAGTGATTAGGGAAGAAGTAAGCATCCTATCTAGAATTCAGAGCTCAGAGGCTGCCCTAAGGGCCCCCTACCAGTACTGTCAATGCAGCTGCCTCTGCTTGCTCACCCTTCATTGCCTGGATTCCTCACTCTTCCAGACTGCTCATTGATGATATCTTTCAAGTGAGATTCATTTAGTTGTCAGTCCCACTAGGAGGTGGGTTGGAAAGGGAAAAATGAATAATGGAGGAAGCTGAGAGGTCTGCCAAAAGCAGCAAAAGATCAAAAAAACGATTATGTCTCTCTAGCTCTCAGTCACATCTCCTCACACAGCCTTCTTCCTCATATATTGTGGCTTACAGCTTCTATGTTTCTCTCTCTCTCTCTCTTTTTTTTTTTTTTACTTTTGTTGCTTGTTTATTGAGGGTGGAAGAAAATAATACAAATGTTAGAATAAAATTACAGAAAAAACATAAAGTATACAGCTAACTATTTGGTAGACAGGAGAAAGATATAACTGAGCAGCTGTGCATCAGAGACATTTTATAACGTGGTCAAGTCCCCAGCCATTTCTATTTTGTGCTGTAAAATGAAATAGACAATGTATTCTGGAACAGAAGGAAAAAAAAACCCATGTGTCTAGAAATAGATATGAATTGGATGGAGACCTGGCTGAGAGTTTAAGACCGTGTAGGGCACAGAGCTAATTGATAGCCTTCCTCTCCCTGCTGTGTCCCCCGCTCTGGCTCAGTCCATCACTGGCTGTGAGTAGGAACCACCTCAGAGAAGCTACGTTCCCTCCTGGGCTTCCAGGCCACAGGCCCACTGCCCTGTCTTTCAGCCACAGATATAGAATCCAGATCCAGAATGCCAGGTTTACAAGGGGAGCAGGATCCATAGTTGAACTCACACCATAGAAGAATGAACCCCCCTCTCCGGGAGCCCGCTGTCGTCAGGTGCATAAACGCTGCTGACACTGATGCTACCGCACAGTGGTTTCCTAGCTTTTGATTTGCTAGTTGTAGAGTACTCCAGATTGCCTGGCGCTGCTCGGTAAACATTGTATTTCTGTAATTAATAGCTGTCTATTTTTTGTGGGGCTGGAAATTGAACTCGGAACTTTATCCATGCCAAGCAAATGTTCTGAGCTGTATCCCCAGCCCACTCATTGGCAATTTATCAGAACTAAGAGAGGAAACTAATCAAATGCTCACCATAGAGGCAGACACCGAAGGAAAATAATGTAAACTTCTCTTTGAAGGCAGGCTTCCATCTGCGGCTTTTACCACATCAGATTCTCATGTTCACGGAAGAATATTTCTTTGTTGTGCAGTTTGGAGTTAATTTCTGACATTTGGAAGCTGTCCCTCAGAGAATACTTTATTATGAGCTCCTATTGTCTGGCAAAGTTGAAACATCTTTCCTGGGAGCTGTTGGGAGCTCTTTTAGGATATACTTTACAGAACATTTTTTTTTCAAGACTGTACTTTGCATAATCAGTGTATTCACTTGAAATATGAAATAAAGTTGTTTTGTTTTTTAAAAAATTATAAAAAGAGTTCTCACCAGTGAAATTTTTATTATATAAAGGCATGGTATAGAAGAAAACGTTTCACAATATCATGTTCTGAATTAATTGCCAATACCTGTCTGCTTTGCTCTGTGTCCCTAACTCATTGGCATGTGTCAATTCAACAACATTTTAGCGTATTATTTCTTTTTTTGTCCCCCCTTTCAAGTCATTTTCCCAGACCTACGTGGTTTGTTAATTTCCTCTTGTCTTATGTACATTTGATATCTGTCCATCCATCTCTCTATCTATATACCTTATTCCTTTCATTAGGGGAAACTATTTTGCTTTGTTAAATTTTGTGGCAAGTATGAAATGTTTTGGTCTTCCTCCAGGGTAGAAGGGGTGTCTTTATGCAAGCAATGAAGGCATACTTACCACAAGAGTAGTCTGTGGCAATTTTTCTCTTGTTCTTCAGAGTTTTAGTATTCCAGACTGGTTTCTGTTACCACTGCTTGGGATAGCCAGGAGTGACTTGTTCTTGCTCAATCCAGCATTACAGCTTCCTCTACCTGGATCCCAACCTTGTTCTTTTCTCCTTTCTTTGAGCATCCTTTGTCTTTGGTTTTCATGGCATGGCCACTTTCTCCTGCTGTCCTTCTTCCCATTCTCTGGTCTGGCTAATTCCTTCATATTGGAATCTTCTGGAATAGAGTCTGGAACCTCTTCCCATCTGTGTACCTCACTAGAGACCAGACCCTTTCTATCATGGAATAGAAAGGCCTATGATGGGCCTGTTATCCTGTGTATGGATTGTAACAGGTTTCTTTGTGACTGACGCAAATTTTGGACTTCTTTTTTTTTTTTCTCTTTATTAGATATTTTCTTCATTTACATTTCAAATGTTATCGAGAAATTTCCCCTTACCCTCCCCCATCCCCGCCCTGCTCCCCTACCCACCCCCTCCCACCTAACGGCCCTGGCGTTCCCCTGTACTGGGGCATATAAAGTCTGTATGACCAAGGGGCCTCTCCTCCCAATGATGGCCAACCAGGCCATCTTCTTCCATATATGCAGCTAGAGACATGAGCGCAGGGGGAACTAGTAAGTTCATATTATTCTTCCACCTATAGGGTTGAAGACCCCTTCAGCTCTTTGGGTACTTTCTCTAGCTCCTTCCTTGGGAGTCCTGTGTTCCAACTGATAGCTGACTGTGAGCAACCACTTTTGTGTTTTCCAGGCACTGGTATAGACTCCCATGAGACAGCTATATCAGGTCCCTCTCAGCATTACTTGCTGGCATATACTATAGTGTTTATTTTGGTGGCTGATTATGTGAAGGATCCCTGGCAGCTGCCATCACTGGTTGGTCCATCATTTTGATTCAGCTTCACACATGATCTCTGTAACTCCTTCAGTGTGTGCTTTGTTCTTAATTCTAGGAAGGGGCAAAGAGACCACATTTTGAACTTCATTCTTCTTGAGATTCATGTGAAATCATTTAACATAGAACCCATCAGATCCGAAGACCCGATCTATCCACATATCAGTGAGTACATGTTATGTGAGTTCTTTTGTGATTGGGTTACCTCACTCAGGATGACACCCTCCAGATCCATCCATTTGCCTAGGAATTTCATATATTCATTGTTTCTAATAGCTGAATAGTACTCCATTGTGTAAATGTACCAAATTTTTTGTATCCATTCCTCTGTTGAGGGACATCTGGATTCTTTCCAGCTTCTGGCTATTATAAATAAGGCTGCTATGAACATAGTGGAACATGTGTCCTTATAACCAGATGGAAACTCTTCTGGATATATGCCAAGTAGAGGTATTGCTGGATCTTCCAGTAGTACTATGTCCAATTTTCTGAGGAACTGACAGACTGATTTCCAGAGTGGTTGAAGAGCTTGCAGTCCCACCAAGAGTGGAGGAGTCTTCCCCTTTCTCCATATCCACACCAGCATCTGCTGTCACCTGATTTTATGATCTTAGCCATTCTTACTGGTGTGAGGTGGAATCTCAGGGTTGTTTTGATTTGCATTTCCCTGATGATTAAGGATGTTGAACATTTTTTCAGGTGCTTCTCAGCCATTTGGTATTCCTCAGTTGAGAATTCTTTGTTTAACTCTGTGCCCCACTTTTTAATGGGCATATTTGATTTTCTGGTGTCCACCTTCTTGAGTTCTTTATATATATTGGATATCAGTCCCCTATCCGATTTAGGATTGGTAAAGATCCTTTCCCAATCTGTTGGTGGCCCTTTTGTCTTTTTGACAGTATCTTTTGCCTTACAGAAGCTTTGCAACTTTATGAGGTCCCATTTGTCAATTCTCGCTCTTACAGCACAAGCCATTGCTGTTCTATTCAGGAATTTTTCCCCAGTGCCCATATCTTTGAGGCTTTTCCCCACTTTCTCCTCTATAAGTTTCAGTGTCTCTGGTTTTATGTGGAGATCCTTCAACCATTTAGACTTGACCTTCGTACAAGGAGATAAGAATCGGTCAATTCCCAGTCTTCTACATGATAACCTCCAGTTGTGCCAGCACCATTTGTTGAAAATGCTGTCCTTTCTCCACTGGATAGTTTTAGCTCCCTTGTCAAAGATCAGGTGACCATAGGTGTGTGGATTCATTTCTGGGTCTTCTATCCTATTCCATTGATCTACCTGTCTGTTGCTGTACCAGTACCATGCAATTTTTATAATGATTGCTCTGTAGTACAGCTTGAGGTCAGGCATGGTGATTCCACCAGAGGTTCTTTTATTGTTGAGAAGAGTTTTTGCTAATCTAGGTTTTTTGTTATTCCAGATGAACTTGCTAATTGTCTTTTCTAGATCCTTGAAGAATTGAATTGGAATTTTGATGGGGATTGCATTGAATCTGTAGAAAGCTTTTGGCAAGATAGCCATTTTTACTATATTGATTCTGCCAATCCATGAGCATGGGAGATCCTTCCATCTTCTGAGATCTTCCTCAATTTCTTTCTTCAGAGACTTGAAGTTCTTGTCATACAAATCTTTCACTTCCTTCTTAAGAGTCACACCAAGATATTTTATACTGTTAGTGACTATTGTGAAGGGTGATGTTNGTTGACTTTTTCAAAGAACCAGCTCCTGGTTTGATTGATTCTTTGGATAGTTCTTTTTGTTTCCACATGGTTGATTTCACCCCTGAGTTTGATTATTTCCTGCCGTCTACTCCTCTTAGGTGAATTTGCTTCCATTTGTTCTAGAGTTTGCAGATGTGCTGTCAAGCTACTAGTGTATGCTCTCTCCATTTTTTTTTTTGTAGGAACTCAGAGCTATGAGTTTACCTCTCAGGAATGCTTTCATTGTGTCCCATAAGTTTCGATATGTTGTGGCTTCATTTTCATTAAACTCTAGAAAGTCTTTAATTTCTTTCTTTATTTCTTCCTTGACCAAGGTATCATTGAGTTGAATGTTGTTCAGTTTCCAAGTGAATGATGGTGTTCTGCTTCTTATGTTGTTATTGAAGAACACCCTTAGACCATGGTGATCTGATAGGGTGCATGGGATAATTTCACTACTTTTGAATCTGTTGAGATCTGTTTTGTGGCCAATTATGTGGTCAGTTTTGGAGAAAGTTCCATGAGGTGCTGAGAAAAAGGTATATCCTTTTGTTTTAGGATGAAATATTCTGTAGATATCTGTTAAGTCCATTTGTTTCATAGCCTCTGTTAGTTTGACTGAGTCTTTGTTTAATTTCTGTTTCCAGGATCTGTCCATTGATGAGAGTGGGGTGTTGAAGTCTCCCACTATTATTGTGTGAGATGCAATGTGTGTTTTGAGCTTTACTAATGTTTCTTTAATGAAAGCTGCTGCCCTTGCATTTGGGGCATAGATATTCAGGATTGAGAGTTCCATGTGGAAGATTTTGCCTTTGATGAGTATGAAGTGCCCCTCTTTGTCTTTTTTGATAATTTTGGGTTGAAAGTCTGTTTTATTTGATATTAGAATGGCTACCCCAGCTTTTTTCCCCGGACCATTTGCTTGGAAAATTGTTTTCCAACCTTTCACTCTGAGGTAGTGTCTGTCTTTTTTCTTGAAGTGTGTTTCTTGTAAGCAGCAAAACATTGGGTCCAGTTTGTGCAGCCAGTCTGATAGTCTGTGTCTTTTTATGGGGGAATTGAGTTCATTGATATTAAGAGATATTAAGCAACAGCATTGTTGTTTCCTGTCATTTTTGTTTTTAGAGTTGGGTTTCTGTTCTTGTGGCTGTCTTCTTTTAGGTTTATTGAAGGATTACTTTCTTGCTTTTTCTAGGGCATAGTTTCCGTCCTTGTATTGGTGTTTTTCTGTTATTATCCTTTGAAGGGCCTGATTCGTGGAAAGATATTGTGTGAATTTGAATTTGTCATGGAATACTTTGGTTTCTCCGTCTATGGTAAATGAGAATTTTGTTGGGTACAGTAGCATGGGCTGGCATTTGTGTTCTCTTAGTGTCTGTATAATCTCTGTCCATGATCTTCTGGCTTTCATAGTCTCTGGAGAGAAGTCTGGATTAATTCTAATAGGCATGCCCTTATATGTTACTTGACCTTTTTCCCTTGCTGCCTTTAATATTCTCTCTTTATTTAGTGCGTTTGTTGTTCTGATTATTATGTGTCGGGAGGAATTTCATTTCTGGCCTAGCCTATTTGGAGTTCTGTAGGCTTCTTGTATGTTTATGGGCATCTCATTCTTTAGGTATGGAAAGTTTTCTTCTATTATTTTGTTGAAGATATTTGCTGGCCCTTTAGTTTGATAGTCTTCCTTCTCATCTACTCCTATTATCCTTAAGTTTGGTCTTCTCATTGTGTCCTGGATTTCCTGGATATTTTGTGTTAGAATCTTTTTGCATTTAGCATTTTCTTTGATTGTCTTGTCTATACTTCCTATAGAATCTTCTGTGCCTGAGATTCTCTCTTCTATCTCTTGTATTCTGTTGCTGATCCTCATATCTATGGTTCCTGATTTTTTTCCTATGGTTTCTATCTCCAGGGTTATCTCCCTTTGGTTTTTCTTAATTGTTTCTACTTCCATTTTTAGGTCCTGGTTGGTTTTGTTCCATTCCATCACCTGTTTGGTATTGTTTTCCTGTAACTCTCTACGTATTTCCTCTTTAAATGCTTCTAGTTGTTTATCTGTGTTTTCCTGTACCTCTCTAAGTTTTTCCTCTTTAAATGCTTCTACTTGTTTATCTGTGTTTTCCTGTATTTCCTTCTTATAGTCCTCCATCATCATCATGACGAGTGACTTTATATCCATGTCCTGTTTTGCTGGTGTGCTGTTGTATCTAGGACTTGATGGGGTGGGTGAGTTTGGATCTGGTGATGTCAAGTACCCTTGGATTCTGTTGCTTTTGTTCTTACGCTTACCTCCTGCCATCTCTAACCAAGGAGACCTGGTGTTGGTGCAGGCCAGAAGGGAGAGTCTGACATGGTCTGGGCCTTTATCTCTGTCCTGGCTGGTGACTCAGGTCGCACGGGATTGGGCAGAAACAGATGCTGAGTTCAGCTGCTCACCTGTGGTCCCAAGATAGCCTGGGGAGTCCCAGGGAGAGTGTGCAGAGCCTGTGCCTGAGCCCTGGGCTGGTGTGGGTGCACCGGACCAGACCGGAAGAGAAGGGAGAGTCTGTCCTGGGGCTGGGCCTTTATCTCTGTCCTGGCTGGTGACTCAGGTCGCAAGGGATTGGGCAGGAACAGATGCTGCATTCAGCTGCTCACCTGTGGTCCCAAGATAGCCTGGGGAGTCCCGGGGAGAATGTGCAGAGCCTGTGCCCGAGCCCTGGGCTGGTGCGGGTGTACAGGACCAGACCAGAAGGGAAGTGCTCTATGTGTCTCTTAAAATCAGAGGAACATTGACTAATTTCACATACATTGACCTGGGAAATACAGAAATAAAATCTCCTCCCTTCAAAGAACCCAGTTTGTGTAAAATGAGGAGGAAACAAAAATCTTAAATTTAACTGCCCCAGTAGTACAGGTGGTAGAAGTAGGCCTGGGCACAGCATATCCAGAGATCAGACAGATGCTCTGGCATTCTACTACCTTTCAGATATCAACCTCTGCAACTTTGGCTCATTTCCTGGATGTATTGGCCCCTTGTCATTTAGTTATGGCATTTAGCAAGATCTCAGTGTGTGTTGCAATTCAGTCTTCCCTGTGACATCTTAAAGGTGGAGTTTTGTTTGTTTGTTTGTTTGTTTTTTGTTCCTCTCTGTGTTCAAAATCATTTATTGATGGTAAAAAAAACCTGATCTATGATGGATTTTTTTATAGATAAAAAGCTAATGATTGGATACATGTGTTTTAGGTAACATTGTTGCATGTACTAGGAAACTCCTTCCTTGTCAATGCTGTTTGGCCTTGTCTGTTTTCTTTTCTGCTTTATTCCTGGCACTTTGCATAAGACTGTATATGTATGGATATTTGTGAAGTGCTACATGCTGTGCTGCATGAAGTTGTAACTTAATTTGCATGAAATGGTTAGGATGTGGTACCTCTAAACATTTATCAATGCTCATTAAGGTGCATTGGAGTTTGGGTTATTTCCTAACGACAAAAATAAAGGTGAGGGAGGCACACTGGCTCCCCATGGCTAACTTAACAAATGACTATACACATAACTCTTTGAAACATGAATGTATTACCTTTCAGTTCTGGAGGTCACAGTGTAAAATGAGTCTCACTGGGTTGAGTCTCTTCTGGCGGACCAATGTAAAATATGTTTCCATATCCTTTTCATTTTCTATGATTTACCTGTATTCTCTCTCTGGCTCCTGACTCCATCTCACCACCTTCATAGTAAGCAATATCCATCATCTGGAAGGCTGAGACAGTAAGATCTTGATATAGAGACCAGCCTGGGTTATGTAGCAATTTTCAAGGCCAACTTGGTATATATACTATGGCCCTGTCTTAACCTCAAATGCTAGATAAATGTGATGGAACTTTGTACAAACTGTGGAGCTTGTTGGGGAAATCACATGGCATCCTCAAGCCTCAGTTTCATATTCTGTAAAGGAATGATGATGATGATGATGATGGTGATGATGATGACAGTATTCTTTCCAGCAAACAATTAAAAGTACTTAGCATAGCACCTATTTCCTAGTAGGCAACAGTTAGATGGCAGCTCTCTCTATACAATTTTTTATCATACTTATCTCTTAAAGTTTATTACTTTATTTAACTAGACCCCATATTTATTTGTAATTCTTTTGTTTCCCCCCCTATTTATTCTGGGTTAAGATTTTAGGAAAATATATATTCATCTGTTCAATCCAGAGTCATTTCTTTAGCCTTTTTCTATCTTCTAGTCACTATACTGGTATCTATAGATGTGCACAGATTAATAGAATAGTGGAAAGGAGACTCAAATACCTACCACATATTAGGTGTTTAGTAGATATTGTATGTTAGGTTCCAGTTCTGGTAGCCCTGCTCCACTGAATATAGTCTTTTCTTTCCTCAGAGATTTGTTCCCAGGAACAACAAAGATATTTTTTTTTTTTAAATCAAACTAAAGAAAGCCATAAATTACCAATTCATATTGTAAAGCATATAGTTGTGTTGAAAATTGTGATAATACTTTGCTCAGATCTGATTACAGCTCAAGGGATAAACACAAGCATGGCAGTCAGTGTTTACCCTGCTAGGCAGTAGAACTCTGGGATTTCAGAAACATTGGTTTTCCCTCCTCCCAATACCTAGTTTATTTCAGTTTGCACCCAAATGCATACTGCACATTTCCTTTCTATAAACAATAAAAAGATTCCAGGCTGCCTTGGGCTTAAATACAACTGACTTCAGCTCTGACAGATTTGGCAAGATGTCTGCACCATAAGTCCCAATAGAGTCCTTAAAGGTCATGTAGCTCCAAATTCTCATTGTGCAGGTACATATTTAATACCTAGAGATGGAGAGCACCTATTCCTGGTTAGGAACAGTGTTGGGGTTAGACAATTTATTCCTTGCATATAGAGTAGTGTCTTAGTCAGGGTTTCTATTCCTGCACAAACATCATGACCAAGAAGTAAGTTGGGGAGGAAAGGGTTTATTCGGCTTATACTTCCATACAGCTGTTCATCACCAAGGAAGTCAGGACTAGAACTCAAGCAGCTCAGGGAGCAGGAGCTGATGCAGAAGCCATGGAGGGATGTTCCTTACTGGCTTGCTTCCCCTGGCTTGCTCAGCCTGCTTTCTTATAGAACCCAAGACTACCAGCCCAGAGATGGTCCCACCCACAAGGGGCCCTTGATCACTAATTGAGAAAATGCCTCACAGCTAAATCTCATGGAGGCATTTCCCCAACTGAATCTCCCTTCTCTGTGATAACCCAGCTGTGTCAAGTTGACACAAAAACTAGCCAGTACAAGTAGCAATTAAAAATTCCAAAAATCTGTTATGTGTTATAGCTCATTGAATCCTTTTAATTATTGATAGAAATATTTTCTTATTATAGTTGTGTTAAAGAGGTTAAATGAGTCACAAATCTGGATAAAACAGCTGCTGTGCAGTGATCTAATAGCCTGAGTTTAGATTGTTGGAATCCATGTAAAAGCTGAAAGCAGTAATGTGAACATCTGTAATACTACCACTTCTATAGAGACATGGGAGGCTGAGACAGGAGAATCTATCTTTAAGTTCATGGCTCAACTTATCTGGCATATGCAGCAGTGACATACAAGAGATACACTGTCTTGTTTTTCACCTTCAAACATCTGATGTTGCCTTCTGACTTCCACATATACACTCTGGCCCACACATACACACATACATTGTACACACACATACAAAATAGAAATAAAACAAACATTATGTGAGTTCTTTTGTGATTGGGTTACTTCACTCAGGATGATGGTCTCCAGATCCATCCATTTGCCTAGGAATTTCATATATTTATTGTTTTTAATAGCTGAATAGTACTCCATTGTGTAAATATACCAAATTTTTTGTATCCATTCCTCTGTTGAGGGACATCTGGGCTCTTTCCAGTTTCTGGCTATTATGAATAAGGCTGCTATGAACATAGTGGAACATGTGTCCTTATTACCAGATGGAATATATTCTGGATATATGCCCAGTAGGGGTATTGCAGGATCTTCCGGTAGTACTATGTCCAATTTTCTGAGGAACCTCCAGACTGATTTCCAGAGTGATAGAACCAGCTTGCATTCCCACCAACAATGGAGGAGTGTTCCTCTTTCTCCACATCCACGCCAGCATCTATTGTCACCTGAATTTTTGATCTTAGCCATTCTTACTGGTGTGAGGTGGATTCCCAGGGTTGTTTTGATCTGCATTTCCCTGATGATTAAGGATGTTGAACATTTTTTCAAGTGCTTCTCAGCCATTCGGTATTCCTCAGTTGAGAATTCTTTGTTTAACTCTGTGCCCCACTTTTTAATGGGCATATTTGATTTTCTGATGTCCACCTTCTTGAGTTCTTTATATATATTGGATATCGGTCCCCTATCTGATTTAGGATTAGTAAAGATCCTTTCCCAATCGGTTGGTAGCCCTTTTGTCTTGTTGACAGTATCTTTTGCCTTACAGAAGCTTTGCAACTTTATGAGGTCTCATTTGTCAATTCTTGATCTTACAGCACAAGCCTTTGCTGTTTTGTTCAGGAATTTTTCCCCAGTGCCCATATCTTCGAGGCTTTTCCCCACTTTCTCCTCTATAAGTTTCAGTGTCTCTGGTTTTATGTGGAGGTCCTTCAACCACTTAGACTTGACCTTAGTACAAGGAGATAAGAAAGGATCAATTCCCAGTCTTCTACATGATAGCTGCCAGTTGTGCCAGCACCATTTGTTGAAAAGGCTGTCTTTTTTCCACTGGATAGTTTTAGCTCCTTTGTCAATGATCAGGTGACCATAGGTGTGTGGATTCATTAGGCAAATGGATGGATCTGGAGGCCATCATCCTGAGTGAAGTAACCCAATCACAAAAGAACTCACATAACATGTACTCACTGTTATGTGGATATTAGCCCAGAAACCTAGACTACCCAAGATACAATTTACTAACCACATGAAACTCAAGAAGAAGGAAGATCAAAATGTGGACACCTCACCCCTTCCTAGAATTAAGAACAAAGCACACATTGAAGAAGGAGTTACAGAGATCATGTGTGAAGCTGAATCCAAAGGATGGACCCAATGACTGCGGCTGCCAGGGATCCATCCCACAATCAGCCACCAATCATAGACACTATAGCATATGCCAGCAACATAGTGCTGAAAGGGCCCGGATATAGCTGTCTCGTGGGAGACTATACCAATGCCTGGCAAACATGGAGGTGGAAGCTCACAGTCAGCTATTAGATGGAACACAGGGTTCCCAAGGAAGGAGCTAGAGAAAGTACCCAAGGAGCTGAAGGGGTCTTCAACCCTCTAGGTGGAAGAATAACATGAACTAACTAGTACCCCC
>LR749863.1:680905-703519 GCA_902729485.2 Mus minutoides
GTAGAAGAGGATGGCCTAGTTGGCCAACATTGGGAAGAGAGGCCCCTTGGTCATGCAGACTTTATATGCCCCAATACAGGGGAACGCCAGGGCCAAGATGTGGGAGCCGGTGGGTAGGGGAGCAGGGCCGGGAGGGGGGAGGGTATAGGGAACCTTCTGGATAACACTTGAAATGTAAATGAATTAATTATCTAATAAATGTTGGAAAAAAATAAAGAAATAAAACACACACATATATCATCATACACACTTAAAAACCCTCTTCAATGTTCTTGTCAAGCCATATCTATCACTTTGGATTATTCAAGAGAATTGTCCTGTAATCTTGATCCAAATCTTTGAGCCTATAGCTAATTCCCAGTTGAAACAACCACTGAACACCATCTCCCACTCACCTTAACCTAGAAATGTTAGAACCCTCTTATTGCCACATAAACCTAGAAAAAGTTGATTATGACTCCTTACAAAACAAAGTTCAACATGAAAATATTTGAAAGACTGGGCAGCTTCAGTGTTAATAGGAAAAATTTCTGATATCAACATACAGTGATTGTGACTTGATTTCATTGTCTAATGCAGTTTTAACTAGGATGTCATTAGCTCTATGCTTTTTTTTAAATTAATTGATGAACTAACTAATTAATTTATTTTTCTGTAAACAAGATTGCAGTTTTCCCTCCCTCTACTAACCCTGTTTGCCCCCAACTGCTTCAAGCTTCCCTCTCTCGCTCCCCCACATCTACTCTTCCTCTTTTTCCCTTCAGAAAAGCAGCTCTATACTTTTAATAACCTTCATTAAATTTCTTAAAATTTCCTCCATCAAAAGGCAGGATGATCTGAAGATATGTTTCAAGAAGTGGAATCAACTTAAAGACCTAACATGATATTTAATTTGCTGGAATGCAGAGTCTCAAAGCTTTGAGGGTCATTTTGAGACTATGATTAAAAAGCAGTCTTCAGGGAAACAGGTCAGTGCTGTTAAAGCATTTCATGTACTTCCTGCTCATTTCATTTGAAGTTTATTTATATCAAAAATGGACTGTAAGTGAGAGGATTGTGTAATAGTGAAACTGGAGAGAGTATGAAAGGATGAGAGTAGGACACTCTAAGATGCTGGGTCTGATGGAAGTTGACTGTGAATAGTGGCATCAATCCCTGTTTACCTTAAAGTACCTTCTGTGTTCTGCTATCATTTTTTTTCTAGGATTTCAAGCCAGCCTCATGTTAGCATGTAGCCATATTATTAGAGAGATGACAGCCTGTTTTTCATACCATTATCTCAGGTCCTGAGCCACTATATTTACCAACCATCCGAACAGTTATCCTGGACAGTTTTGACAAATTAATTTAGCTATATAACTAACTTTTGTCTCTCAAACATCTGGAACTTTGTGCATCCTGTTGTTAGTATTCTTCCCTGCCTGAGGAATTTGGCATTATCATTTAAAGGTCAGCTCACAATTTATTGTGTTTAATTTTTTTTCTTTGTATGTGTGTTGTATGCTTGTGGATATGTGTTTGTGGTTGTGCTCTGCTGTGTATGTGTGTATGGAGGACAGAAACAAGATCTGTGAATATTTCTTTATTATTCTTCACATTTAGTTGTATCTATGTTTGTTTGTTTGTTTGTTTGTTTGTTTGTTTTTGAGACAATGTCACTTACTGAACCCAAAGAATGACTGATCATTAAGTCCCCCGGATCCATCTGTCTCCTCTCACTACTAAGGATACAAATATGTACCTACCTCAATGCCTGACTTTGATATATATTTCAGTACTAATCATTGTGCAGCAATCTCCTTACTTCCTAAGCTATATGCACAGCCCCTCTTTTGAGTTCTGACTATAGCTTCAATCATGGTCTGGGGTATACTTGAACCATTCTCCATTATAATGTTTAGAGTGGTGGGGCATTGGAACAAAACTGATGAACATCAGGTTAGAGCAGAGTAAATGCACATGGCACTGCTAGATATGTACTGTAGAAAACAAGAACCAAGGGAATGGTAGGAGTCCACCAGATGAAACTGGGAGGGAAGGAACATTATGCACCAAGGAAACACCTTGCATGAAGTCCTTTTGGCAGTTTATATAACTGGTGCATTGTAATTGAGAAACAACAATTTTGGAAAAAGGAGGCTAAGAAGTGAGCAAGAGTACTTTTAAGGCAAGGACTTTATTCTATGCTGAGCAAGATGCCATCAAAGGACAAGTGACATAGTAAGTTTTTCAGTTTGAAAAGGGATGCCTGTAGTAATCCAGGTGACTCATCATGATGGGAATATAGATAATGTAAGTGGGAAGGAGGGGGTACAATATGGGATTTAAGCTGAAGAATTGAGTAGAAAACTTTCAATATGTGAGGCAAGATGCAAGAGAGACATATGGAGAATTTTATCTTTAGTTGTGGAGCATCTGGGTGAATCATTCATCTATTACTAGATAAAGGAACAATCAAGGGAAGCATATCTCTCTCTCTCTCTCTCTCTCTCTCTCTCTCTCTCTCTCTCTGTGTGTGTGTGTGTGTGTGTGTGTGTGTGTGTGTAATGTGGATTCTTCTGAACATATAAAAAAGAATTCATTTGAAAGACCTAGGTTAAAGTTATCAGTTTAGCTTTATCCACATAAAAGAGATGTAGTACTTTTCATACACACTTATATCATTCGTGGTCTTGACTTTTTTGTGTCCTCTTTCTTCATGCTTCACTGGTCTATGATCTTCTGGGTTTCCTAACATGAGGTAGTAAAAAGTCAGCTTCTACCAGTTTTCTTTAAGACATTTGTTCCCCAGAGGCTCCCTCTCAAAGATATTCCCTTTCATATCCCAGATGCCATGCTGTACAAACTCACACAATGTGAAGATGAACAATACTATGAGTTTGTCCTTAGCTCTTCATGGATCATTTGCTAGGGAGGTGACTTGAGATCTTGACCCCTTCTGGAATCTCTTTGATTGTTTAAGATCTAACTTTTGTCCTTCTGCACAGAACTGGAAGTTGGCAACTAAGGTGTGTCTACATCTCAGTGCATACAGGCCAGTCAGTGCATTTCCAAGAAAAAGATTGGTCTGTCTCAGATATTTCAGTTAATAAAGTTACTCCATATTTGCTTGAATTATCCTTTTTGTGGCTCCAGAAATCATAGAAGAGAGACAAGTTATACCTGGTGTACTCTTCAAATAAGATTAAGAAGAGCTGTTTCACTCAGGAGTGGTTTGTTATAAAAGGGATAACTAGAGTGTGCAGTAACCTCAGCCATCAGGAGACATCAGATCAATCAGGGACATTGTGAAGAAGGAAATAAAAGCACCATACGAGACCACAGTCCAAAAGGGAAAAGGGATAGTTGAGCAGATTTTTAAAAACCCAAAACTCACAAAAAGGTCGTTCTCTGGAGAGTGTGATGTGTCTTTGAGCAGAGAGCAGAGAGGAGGAACAAAGAAGGGGCTACCCTTAGGCCAGAGAGACCTTGTTCCTGTGATAAAAGAGGAGAAGTAGTACTTCTTTGGTACTTTCATGGACATGCTTTACCCATGCTATCAAAGTATTGAATCTGAAAAAGAAACTAGATCAGGACCAGGTTATTCCTACCATTTGTCATAAGATGGCTCTGGAGGTCATTATTTTAAGTGTTATAAGCTGGTAATAGAAAGACAAAGGCATGGTGATCTTACTCATATGTGAAGTATAAAGTAAAAGAACCACACTGTGATGGTTAATGTTAATTGTCAATGTGATAGAATCTAGAATCACTTAGGAGATAACTTCTGGGCATGGCTGTGGGAAATTATCTGAATTATCTTAATTGAAATGAGAAAGTCAGCAGGATGCTGGCAGGATCATTCCCTGGCTTGGATTCTGAGTATTTAAATGGAGAAGGTGAAGTGAGAATTGTGCATGCACGCATACATTACTCTTATTCTTGATTATGGACAATGATTCAAGCTCTTGCTCCTGTGACTCTCCTGCCATGATGTACATTGAACCATTAGCTAAAGTAAGCCCTTCCTTAAGTTGCTTTTGTCAGATCATTTTATCATTGCATCATAAAAGAAACTAAGACAAAACCACAGCTCAAACATAAACAAAATCCCACACCCAAATTTTGGCTTGACATTGATAATAATTTTACTATGTACATTTCCCAAAACATCATATTTTATACTTTAAACATTACAATTTAAAGGACAAGGCAGAAAGCAGTTTTATCAACATGTGCAGGCACCTTTAACCACACTATAATATATAGTCACATAGTTGATGTGCTGGATGGAGGAAAGCTGTGTAAACTATAAGCAATTGAAGCCAGGAAGTCCCTGTCCTAAATTCTGGGACCTTATTGAATGAATTTCCCAGATTGTATCTTCCTGTACCCTCTTAATACTTCCACTTACTGCTGGACCTCTTGCAAGGACTCTGAGCTCGGCCTCTGAAGGAGTTGGTAGGTATACCTGATGTTTCAGAGTGGTCTGCTACTCAGTCAAGACTTTCTACCTGCCTATAGGTCTTTAAGGAGAGGAACTAATGGATTATTAATGAGACCTTTATGTTTAAAAGCACACAGGAACAAACAACAATTTAATTAGGAAAAAGCTATTTAATTAAAGTGGTTTAAACCATGCATGTTTATTAACACTGTAATGTTCTCAGGGTTGCTTCAAAAGGGTGCACATTATATTTCTTTGTTTCCACTGATCTCTACTGATCATAGATAGAGGAGCATCAACTTTCTCCAACACAACCATTAAGAACCATCTCCACGTGGTTCTCATATAAATTAGAATCTTTTCATTCAGTAAACATTTATTGTGCACCTACCATGTGCAATGGGGTACTTTTACCCTGGTATACTCGATGCCCTGGGGACCTCCTTCCACAATTTTTCCCTTTTCCTCTTATTTCCTTCTTTCTTGTAATCTCTTTCCCCCTTTTCTGTTCCTTTTTCTCATCCCCCTTCTACACACACACACACACACACACACACACACACACACACACACACGGGGTTTGTAACATAAAATATTCAAGACTAGATTTACTGGTCTCAGCAACCAGAAGTGGTGGCAACAGCTGGTGATTTCCGCCTGAAACTAATCAATTAGTTTTCAGAGGTAAAGTGACTTCAGGATGTTGTTGAGGAAACAAGACTTAAATATTTTGTGGAGGAATTTTATAAGCATGGCTGCTTTTGGCATTTTGCCGTATCACTATGAGGTGACATTGAATTGCATGGACCTAGATCAAGGGATTTGTGTAACAGTAGCATCTATTGCATGGTCATAGAGCTAGAATGAGTATCAGTGCCCAAGTCCTTCTTTCATTTTGGAGAATAACGTGTGTGTGTGTGTGTGTGTGTGTGTGTGTGTGTGTGTGTGTGTATGAGACAGGCTGCACTCTTCCAACTTTTCCTATTCCCAGAGGACAGATAAATTTCTCAAGTATATATCTTCAGATTAGTTTTACTTTTAAGATATCTCATAACACTATGAAAAAGAAAGGTGGTTTGCATTGCCTAACATCTTATTTAACCACTCACATGCTCTCAATCACTTGACTTAAACTATTGCTGAATGGAAACAGTACTCACTAGAAAGGGAAAAGTGTCTAGAACAGCAATGAAAATACTGTTCTCTACTTCTTAGGACTTGATGAGTTTAACAGAGGAGCATCATAGATATTTCTTCCTCTTTCCTGTTGGTTAAGGATGACCTTGAGTTATTCAAAGCTGTATTTTCACATAGGATCCATTTTGGATCACTGTAAGCAATCCTGTTCCCTGGAGATTCCCTCTCCCAGTATATTCTAATGGTGTTAAGAAGTGGAAAGTTGATGGTACCAGAGTAGATGCCAAAGTGAATGTAGTATTTACTGTCTGTAATACTAATAGCAACCAATGAAAGTATTCCAGCACAAGTTCAATTCATAAAGAGTTTAATGAACAGCCGCTAAACATTGCACCAAAGCATTTTAAAACACAATTTCTACAGAGAGGCAAAGATCAGGCTTCCATTCTAAATTCCTTAAGACAGCCCCCATCCCACCCACCCCCCATCCCCACACATCCACAAGACTACACTCTTCTAGTCATAAGTTTACCTACAGACACAGTCTTAAGAATAGTGGGACTGGCATGCATTATCCCAACAATGGCAAGGAAGCAGGGAATAATGGAAAGATGGATGAAAAGACAACCAGCAGCTAATGATACACCCTTTAGGAGCTTTGTTCAGTGGGTGGGCAGGAAGAATCTGCTTGTGGTGCTACTTGTGGCTTTACCTTGGACCTTCAGGATATGCTGGACTAGTTGAGATATTCAGATCCAAAGTGGATGAGGTTGTTGTACTAAACAGTCTCACTCCTTTGAGCCATTACTACTAGAAGTGGGTAATATATTGTTACCTTTTTAAAGACCTTTATATTGTCCAAACTGTCTCCATAACCTAGCCTCCATGGCTGTGCTGATTCTAAGATCAAAATAGCCCTAGCTTTTCAGCTATTCCTTCACATTGGAAATGAATGTGGAATATTTCTTTATTTGTACCTCTTTGTCTTTGTCAAAAAGACATTTGTAAGAGGTACAGGCAAATTATTCAATCTTCTGAGACTAACTTATAAAAATTGCCTCTCTTCTTTTTGTTCACATTTAAGAACACATGAGATCAAATGGTCTCTAATACATTATAAAATTGGTAATAAAGTTAATGATTTAACTGACTCAAAAAATAAGCACAGATATTTCCATGACTCTACAATTCACACCTGGCATCCAAATCAGGTAAGGAGTCCTTGACATAATAAGGAACAAAGTGACTGGGCCTGAAAGAAGACACCATATATACAATCTGTTTGTGGCCCTTTCTTCTGAGGCAGATTTCCGCCTTTAACCACCACCATCATATTCCATCTACAATTTGACTAATTGCTTTGGCAGGAAGGTGAGTTTCTTATATTCCCCATCTTTGAACAATTCTTTCTTTCTTTTTTTTTTTTTTTTTTGGTTTTTTGAGACAGGGTTTCTCTGTATAGCCCTGGCTGTCCTGGAACTCACTCTGTAGACCAGGTTGGCCTTGAACTCAGAAATCCCTCTGCCTCTGCCTCCCTAGTGCTGGGATTAAAGGCATGTGCCACCACACCCAGATGAACAATTCTTATGTAGTCATTTGATCTAGATTATTTTGTTTGTACATGTACCATTTTAATTTAACTCAAAAATGTCTGTTCATTTTTTCCTGGAAGAGTTTGTAGGCAGCCATGAATCCAAAGTAAGCAATACTCAACTGGCTACAAGTGGCTCAGTATTATTGAAGCAATGGGATGTTCTTGAAGGAGACATATATTCAAGAGCTACTTTCCTGAGGGGCTGACTAAAACTACAATAGAGCCCACTGCTCTAAAGTTGGAATGACCCAACTAGTTCTCTCTCTATCTCTCTCTGTCTTTCTGTCTCTCTGTCTCTTATATACATATGTTTGACAGAGGTAAGCATCAATTGTCCCCCACTGACTTCCAAGGCAAGAAACTATTGGTTACTTCAAAACTTTCCATAGGCTTCTTCCCATTCTACCAGGTAGGACATATGCCTAGTAAGCACTAATGGGTATCAGGTAAGAAAGATTATATGAGATAGCCCAGCCTGACTCTGTAGTGAGTCAGAACCATCCAATGAAGCCCCAGTCAATAGTGCTCCTGGATCTCAACACCCTAGATCTCACACCACCAACATTTCCACTAGAAGAAGTAGAGTCTCCTGTTCTTTCTCCAGTGGGCAGAGTTAAATTAAACACATGCAGTGCCATCAGCTGGAGTAGACTGGCATACTAAGATGAGAAACTGGACAATATCAGTGTTTGGCTCAATCCAAGCAATGTTCAAGGGACAAGTAATTTTTCTGTTTTACATTTTCACTGAGGCTCATAAGTACGAATTGATAAAGTGATTACACTCAGTTTGGAACAGGGTTAAAAAGAATCTTGAAACATATGAGGGGAGCCCTGGGGTTTCAGGTTTGGATGCTTCCTGGGTATACAATGCTCTGGTTGCTTTGCTGCCACTATTATCTACTGTTTGCGGATCATGCCCTTGATAGCTGATTCCCGGTTCACATATGTAGCCCAATAGACAAGATTGAATATGGCAAAGAGCACAGGGAAGATGATGCGGGAAATTTTGTCAACCTTGCTGACACTGTTGTAGGTCTTGGTCTCAGCAGGACTGTCTTGCACATAAGTAGCCTTGGGTGAAGCAATCGCTGTTGGAGTTGAAGAAGCACTGGGAGCTGCAGCAGCCTTGGAGATGGTGGAGAACTCAGTGTCCTTGGCCAGATTGATAGGATAGGTGGTTCCCACTATGTTGAAGGTGGTGCTTGTTTTCTTTGTTGGAGCTGCTGGTGTTTTCTTCTAGAGGCAGAAAAAGAGGGAAAGTGGGGAGAACAAAACAAAGAAAAGATAATGAATTCACAGCACAAACACACTCAGAGACTGCAGGGAAGAAGAACCATGAGGGGTGTTAAAGAATCTACTAAGTAGTCAAGTTTATATGTAGGGAATATATTTTAAAAACAGAAAACCTGCATGGACAATTTTGACTATCCTAGTCAGCCTCAACTGTCACCTTGACACAGTGAGTCTCAATTTAGGGATTGTCCATATCAAGGTTGCCTTTTGGGCCTGTCTGTAGGGACTTGTCTTGCTTGTTCACTGATGTAGATGGTTGTACATCACTACGGACATCACTAATTTTTAAGCAGAGGGTCCTAGACTATAATGAGAAAGCTATCTTAACATGGGCCTTCAGATCAGCCAGTAAGCAGTAGTCCTCCATAGTTTCTACTTCAAGTTCCTGCTTGAGTTCCTGCCCCAGCTTCCCTCGGTAATAGACTGTAACATGAAAGTGTAAGCCAATCAACCCTTTCCTCTCTTACATTGCTTTTGGTGAGTGTTTTATCACAGTAGCAGAAAGAAACCTAGAAGATTTGCTTTCTAGTTTTATGCATTTGAGTAAATCACATTTCCTTTGTGAGCTTCTGTGTCTTCATCTGTAAACTGAAGATGAAAATAGCTGGCAGACTGATGAGATCAGAGCAGAGTGGCAGTGGGAACTGATAGGAAATGTGAGGTCTTATAGACTGTACAATTTCATCCTTCATAGTAACCCTATTAGTAGGTGACATTTCCACTTGATATGTAAGTCAGCCTCAGATTAAATGACAGAACTCATACTACCAATCTGATTTCCTGACTTCTGTCCATACATAGTCTGTGCTGCTTTCTATAGCACAAGATATTCTTGGTTACCCGAGGAAAAAAACTCCAAAAGGCTGCGAGCATCAAGGGGCACACCTCCTGTGAAGAAGAGAGCTTGGTGAATCTGCAAAGTCATTCTATCTTAAAGATAATAATAAATAATATGGGGTATTTACATGCATCATCACAACAGCATGCTGTTCTCATGCACTATGAAGGTGCTTATCAAAGCAGGGTATGTACAAAGGTTTCCCACTCTTGTTAGGCATGTTGACAAGAACCACAGCCTCCTTCTCAGAGAAGGAGGTTTTTTCAGCATAAACTATCTCCAGAACACAGTAAGAAGTGTTCTCTGTCTCTCTGTCTTTGTGTCTCTCTCTGTGTCTCTGTGTCTGTTTCTCTGTGTCTGTGTCTCTGTCTCTCTCTGTCACGCACACACACACACACACACACACACACACAAACACTCATGTTTATATGGTGCTGCACTGGGGCTGCCGTCTTGCAAAACAAAGGAGACAATGATTAATGCTTAATAATTAATAATAATGATGATGCTTAATAATAATTATTGCTGAAATAGAGATGCTGTGTGGCAAGGTGGCCAGAGGAGCAAGCTAGCTCCTAACTGCAACCCAAGGCAGTGGCCTACTTCTAGAAACTCTTGCTCTTCTTTAGATACCCCTGTCTAGTTTTTGCCATTTATGAGAACATAGAATTAACTTCTTTACTCTAGCAGTTCTTCCCTGATTTCTTTCCTAAGTTTCCTGTTCCTTTTGTTGCCAATTTCCCTACATCTCTCTTTTACTACTTTCTTCAGAATTCTTATCACTTTTATCTTTCTACCATTAGACCACATTACCATTTATTTTCCTGATCCAAAAAAAAATCATCTTTTTACATTTACTGAATAACAACAAGGTCAAAAAGTGTGCTAGATATTTAGGGTTAAGAGGAAAGGTTGGAAGTTGTACTTCAGTCTCTTTCTCCTAACTGCTCACAACAGTGTATTGTTGAAGAGAGCCTGTGAACACATGACTGTCATAATGTGTAACTTGAGTCCTAACTATTTAGAGTAAAATGCTGTCAGTGTGCCTGCAGGTGTGGGAAAGGCGGCTCAAGAAAAGCTTTGAGGTTTCCTGTCTATATATTAAATGGTGAGCAGGAATCATCAGATGATACTGCAGCAAAGGCCATGCAGAAGCCCAGAACACTGTTGAAGGGTGGCAAGGAGTTTGCTATGACTGAATCACAGTTAGCATGGGCAAAAATAGCTGCAGGAATTGAAGGCACAGATAGAAAAGACCAGTTCTTTAAAGGATTGTTTGCCACACTCTGGCTATGTTTTAGCATCAGTGTTCTCAGTCAGGGGCAGGGAGTGTTGGGAAAGGGGAGGGAGAATGTGGAAGATAAGGGGGTGTTCATGTAAGTAAATAAAAAGTCTGACTAATAGGACATTTCAAAAGCAATACTTTTCTTCCTGTTGGATGATTGTAGTTACATTGTTACAAGCAGAAGGGGCACAGAGCTCAAAGCCTTCTAAGAACCTTATAAATGCTTTAAATACTACATGAGGCTTATTTATAATTAGCAAAGTCATTGTGTGAATAGAGTCCAACAGCTAAATGCTTTTGCTATTAAATAAAGTAGTGCTTTACTTCTTTGCCTGCTTATTAGCTTGCTTGGTAATTTCTTTTTTTCCATTGGTAGACAGACAAAAACAAAACAAAACAAAAAACAAACAAACAAACAACAACAACAACAACAAAACAACCAAAGCAGGAAAAACAGAAGGGAAAGAAAACATTACCCTAACTTTACTAAAAACGTTTACATTTAGACATGTTATAAGCTGCTTATGGCTGGGTCTTAAACAATCACTTGTCGCTATAAACACATTCTTTGTTTCCTCAGCCACTTTATATGCTATAGGTAAAAAGATGCAATATTTGATTTAATCACAGATTATTTAAATGGTAAACTTACCTTTTAGTTTCTCTTACCACTTCCAATATGACATATTATAATCATTATTACATTTCTACCTGCCTTGTCAGAGCAGGATGATGAGAAGTTGTCCTTTCATGAGTGGAGAATGTTAAGTTTTTTGAGATTAAAAAGTATTCTGGAGATTAGCTGTGAGTGTGCTTAACATTATTGAATTATACTTTTCATTGTTTAAAAAATACGGTGTTAGGAAGGAGATAAGAGAGAGTGAGAGTGACAACAATCAAATGAATTGCACACACATAAGAAATTGTCAAAAACAAAATTTAAGTAATAAAAATAAAAACAGAAATTTTTACCACAATTTAAAATTTATACATATATCTCTATATGTGATAGTAGTTTTAATTGTCAACTTGGCAAAATTTGGAATTGTTTTGGGAGACATTCTCAGCGAGAGGCTTTCTAGATCAGGTTACTCCATGGGAAATCTGTGGGACGTAGGGTCTTGTGTTAATTGATATGGGAATGTCCACTAGAAAAGTGGGTGGTATTATTCTCCAAGCTTGGGCCCTAAATAAACTGAGCAATAGGCATTCATTCCTCTCTGCTGTTCACTGCGGATGTGATGTGACTGGCAGTTCAACTTTTTATCCTCTTACATTTTATTCCCTGAAGTGCTGATCTCTAACCTGAAATTGGGAACTGAGTCACACAACTGTATTTATTTAAGTAATATAATTAAGCATACTGTTTAATTCTGCCAATCTAATTGTAACTATCCATACTACACTGTTTATGATACTTTACATAATATGTTTGTATATGAAAAAGATATAATTAATCAAAGACCTTGCTCTCAGAAAACTCAGAGAGAGAATTCAAACATAAAGATTAATTACAAAAATAAAACAAACAAACAAAAAAACCAAAAGACAATTTGAGGATGAAGAAATAGTTCAGGGAGACCTAAGTTAACCCCATTAATAGCCATGTAAAAACTGGGTATGGCAGCACATGAAGAAGACTAAAATCCTAGTGCTAAGAAGACAGGAGAGTTCCTGTGGCTTGCTGCCTAGACACTTCAGTTGAATTAGTGACATCTAGGTTCAGTGAGAGACTCTGTCTTATCAAATGAGGTAAAGAATGATAAAGGAAGGCAGGATCAATTTATAAAGACCAGTTAAGCCCACAGAAGGGAGAGGAAAATACAAGTGGAAGGCCAGCTTCTTGAAACAATGGGGCTTATCTAAATCATACATGAGGAATTATCCAAGTTCAAATAACTACAGCTTAGAAAGAAAAAAATGGAAGAATTTTAGATACTACCATTGTTTTGAGAAGAATAAGGAAATAGAAGAAATTAAGGTAAACATTGTATTCTGGTTTCTACTCTTCCTAGTAAGACAGTGAAA
Source organism: Mus minutoides (assembly GCA_902729485.2). NCBI lineage: Eukaryota > Metazoa > Chordata > Mammalia > Rodentia > Muridae > Mus > Mus minutoides. The sequence goes on from LR749863.1 coordinate 693,509, forward strand.
GAAATAGGAGGCTAAAGATATGGCACAGTTAAGAATGCTAACTATATATGTTTCCAAAAAACCCAAGTTCAGGTTCAAGAACTCACATCAAGCAGTTAGTTCACAACTGCCTATAACTGATAACTGGCTGTAATCATACATGACTGTGACTATATTGGATAAAGAAAAATAGAGATATCATATTTTTAAAGATATCATATATCTTCATATACTATTGAATTACTAAATATTTCTAAAGTGTCTATTATGCAGCAAGTTACCTGGTATATGCTAGGAAATGCAACAGTAAACAGAAAATCACAATCTCTATCCTCAAGGTCATATTCCCCTGGACATGTAATGGCAGTATAATCAAACAAATACATACACCAATGCCAGGCAATGAGAACTAGGGTTGAGACACAAAAGAAAGGTCAGTGAAGAGTAGGATGGTTAATGCTAGTTAAAGAAGGTATCTTTGTTTTAATAGCTGCACAGTACTCCATTGTGTAAATGTACCACATTTTCTGTATCCATTCCTCTGTTGAGAGACATCTGGGTTCTTTTAAGATTCTGGTTATTATAAATAAGGCTGCTATGAACATAGTGGAGCATGTGTACCTATTACCAGTTGGAGCATCTTCTGGGTATGTGCCCAGGAGTGGTATTGCTGGATCCTCCAGTGGTACTATGTCCAATTTTCTGAAGAACCACCAAACTTATTTCCAGAGTGGTTGTACCAGCTTGCAATCCCACCAGCAATGGAGGAGTGTTCCTCTTTCTCCACATTCTCACCAGTAGCTGCTGTCACTTGAGTTTTTAATCTTAGCCATTCTGACTTGTATGAGATGGAATCTCAGAGTTGTTTAGATTTACATTTCCCTGATGACTAAGGATGTTGAAAAAAATTTTAGGTGCTTCTCAACCATTCAGTATTCTTCAGTGGGAGTACTATGCAGCTATTAAAAACAATGAATTTACAAAATTCTTAGACAAATGAATGGATCAGGAGGATATTATCCTGAGTGAGCTAACCCAACTACAAAAGAACACACATGTTATGCACTCACTGATAAATGGATATTAGCCCAGAATCTCAGAATACCCAAGATACAATTCATAGACCACATAAAACTTAAGAAGAAGGAAGATAAAAGTGTAGATACTTCAGTCCTTCTTAGAAGGGGGAACAAAATACCATGTAAGGAGTTACAGAGATAAAGTGTGAAGCAGAAACTGAAGGAATGACCATCCAGAGATTACCCCACCTGGGGATCTATCCCATAGACAACCACCAAACCTAGACACTATTGTGGATGCCAACAAGAGCTTACTGACAGGACCCTCATATAGCTGTCTTCTGAGAGGCTCCGTCAGTGCCTGACAAACACCGAAGTGGATCCTCATGGCCAACCATTGGACTGAGCACAGGGTCCCCAATGAAGGAGCTTGAAAAATTACCCAGGGAGCTGAAGGGGTTTGCAGCCCCATGGGAGGAACAACAATATGAACTAACCAGGATCTCCAGAGCTCCCTGGGACTAAACCACCAACCAAAGAAAACACATGGTGAGACTCGTGGCTCTAACTGCATATATAACAGAGTTGCCTAGTAGGTCATCAGTGGGAGGAGAGGCCCTTGGTCCTGTGAAGGTTTTTTGCCCCAGTATAGGGGAATGCCAAAGCTGAGAAACAGGAGTGGGTGGGTTGGTGAGCAGGAGGAGGGGGGAAAGGATATGGGGTTTTCGGAGGGGCAACTATGAAAGGGGATAACATTTGAAATTTAAACAAAGAAAATACCTAACCAAAAAAAAAAAAAAAAAAAAAAAAAAAAAAAAAAAAAAAAAAAAAAAAAAAAAAAAAAAAAAAAAAAAAAAAAAAAAAAAAAAAAAAAAAAAAAAAAAAAAAAAAAAAAAAAAAAAAAAAAAAAAAAAAAAAAAAAAAAAAAAAAGAAAGAAAGAAAGAAAAAGTATCTTTAAAGTCTTTAAAGAGGTGATCTAAGACCCAAATAAGAGAAAACAAGGTCTTAAAATTCAAAGCATCTTGTATTTGGAAGAGAAATGACTTGTTCTAGGTTAATAGAAGATACAATGGATTGAAGAGAGTGAATGAAAAGTTTAAAGGGAGATTGAAAAACTGAGTGTAATGATACATGCCAGAAATTCCACCTACGTTGAAGATTTAGGTAATAGTTTAACTAGGTGAATGTCAACCTGGGCAACACAGAAAGATTCCATTCCAGAAAAAGAAGGAGGCACATGTGTACATGTGAAAGTATTCTTAAATCAGAACTATTTTTTTTTTTATGATTCCATTTGCTAGAACTACTTGTAGAATGGAATTAATATTTGTTCTTAGTCTCTTAATTTTAATCTGTCCTTTCAAACTTCATAATTCTTTCTGATTCTCAATTCAAAAATTAATCACCCCCTAACAACCATTATGTATTTGAATCTTATACCTTGTATTTCTTAATTTGAGTCTCCTCAGAGGATAGCATGTTGAGAGATTGGAGTTAAAATAAAACCATGAATCATCCTCAAGAGCCGATGTTCAGGCCAGCTCAATGTCTGTCCATTGATGAATTCTGATTGAGTTCAATTGGTCAAAAAATTATATCAGCCTAATTGTACTACTTTAAGTGTTTTCTATTCCTCAAAGAGCTTAACAGAAAGTTAATCAATGCATATGAAGTGATGGCTCAAGAGAATTTGCTCTTCTTGCAGAGGATATTGGTTCAATTCTTAGCACCCAGATGGTAGCTCACAATTCTCATCACAGGGTATTTGATGCTCTCTCTCCTCTGGCCTCTGGGGAGCACTCCATGCATTAGTGTACTTAACTAATCATACATATAAAAAAAAGATTTTTAAAGTTAATCAATTATCTTGATAAACTCTGGCATTTCCAGTTCTACCAGTTTATTAGCCATTTATTAGAAGTAAGTTTGTCATAATTTGTCCTTAATGAACATAAACTATATCAGATATTTATCTAACTTCTTTGAAAATATCTAATTAACAATATATTCTAGAACTTTTTGTTTATTAGACCTGGGTCATCTTTACTCTTTGGATTTGAGGGGGACTGTCACTTAATCCCAAGCCCTAAAGCTTTTTATGATAACAATTAAAATGTCTGTTGCTTTCGGGCTCTGGCCCAAAAAAAGAATTTCAACAAGTGACTAGCATTGGCCATGAGGAGAAACAAATGATCCTTATCTTTGAATACAATATTGGTAGTAATAACATCCTAAATAAGTTTGATCATTAAATTTGACAAAGAATGAAAAATAAAGGCTATAGCCCCAATTGGGTAGTTGAAAGTGTGTGTGTGTGTGTGTGTGTGTGTGTGTGTGTGTGTATGTGTGTGTGTGTGTATGTGTGTGGTGCACACACACAAACACAAATATAGAGAGTGCTTTCAACTGAGTAAGGAAAACTTGTTACTTAGAAACAGAATCATTACAAAGGAGTTTAGACAAACAGAAAATGATGCTCAAATTACAAAGACTACAAATCACCTAATCACCCTCTGAGTCACCTCCTAAAAGAATGCTTCCACACATAATAAGTAGTAAAGAATTGATCTATTATAACTTAAAGTAATAACTGATACAAAATGTGCTGCAAGAGGTAGTAAGATGAGCAGTAAAGATTGTTGAAGAATACACAAGAGAAAAATGGAAAGCATGAAAGCAAGATGTGAATAATCATGAAATAAATATAAGGCAATTGGGCTAGAGAGAGAGAATTCAGTGAGTGAACAAGCTGCTATGAGAGCATGAGGGCCTGAATTTTGTCTCCAGAGTTCATGTGACAATTTAGGAATAGAATCTAGTGTCTGTAATCCCAATATGGAGGAGGGAGAGAAAACAAATTATTGGAACCCACTAGCTAATAAATCTAATCAAATTAGTGAACTTATTATTAAGCAAGAGACTATCTCAAAAAAGTATGTTGTATATATGCTTGAAGAAGATACCACAAAAAGGGTGAATAGGAATAGTTGAAAATGATCAGAGATGTAGAAGATAGGCTTGAGGAAAATGGCAGTGAAATTAAATGAAAAATAATGGAGTTAAAAATTATTATAGAAGAAATGGTCTATATAGAAAACAACAGAAATCTCTGGTATATATAATTGGTACGTCTAGGAAGAGAACAGAACAAATCTGTGATATCAATAAAGCTTTCTTTATATATGAAAACCAAAATTTTACAACTTTTAAAATAAAATTTCTATTAATTTTATGTCCAGCTATTTTGCTGATTTTTTAAATTAGAGGTAGGAGTTTTGTGATGGAGTCCTTCAGGGACTTTTATATATAAAACTATATCATCTACAAATAAAGATACTTTGACTTGCATATTTTCATTTCCTATTTTTCCTTTTATCCACTTTACTTGTCTTAATGATCTAGTTAAGACTTCAAATATTGTGTTGAACAGGATTAAGGAAATTTGTCATCCTTGTTTTGTTTTTGTGAAAATTATTTCATGTTTTTTTTTCCCATTATGATGATGTTGGGTGGAGGCTTCCTGTATATGGTCTATACTGTATTGAGATATGTCTCCTATATCCCTAGACTCTCTCTCTCTCTCTCTCTCTCTCTCTCTCTCTCTCTCTCTCTCTCTCTCTCTCTTGGTTTTTTCAAGACAGGGTTTCTCTGTGTAGCCCTGGCTTTCTTGGAACTCACTTTGTAGACCAGGCTGGCCTCAAACTCAGAAATCCACCTGCCTCTGCCTCCCAAGTGCAGGGATTAAAGGCGTGCACCACCACTGCCTGGCATCCCTAGTCTCTTAAAGACTTTTAACATGGAGAATGTTGGATTTGTGTCAAAAGCTTTTTTTGAATCAAATGATATAATCATGTCATTTCAATAGTTTAGTTAGTATTATATTTACTGATTTACATATCCCCTCATTTCTGAGACAAAAATTACCTGAACATGGAAGATAAACTTTTTGAAATTATTTTAATTAGGTGTTAAGGATTTTATTGACATTTTTTGCATCAATACCTACATCTGAGGCATTGGTCTATAATTTTGGTATATAATTTTCTATTTTGGAGTTGGACCTTTATTTGGGTTTTGGTATCAGGGTAATAGTAACTTCATAAAGGAAATTTGGAAATGTCTTTTCTTTTCCTATTTTGCAGAAGATCACACATCTAAGATTATTGGACAATACAAATTGATCTTGAAAGGTTTAAACACACACATACACACAAACACAAAATGTTGGATGGATGGGTAAGGGCATGTAGATTTGAAAACTAAGGAAGGGGATGGATGTTATCAAAACACATTGCATGAAACTCTCAGAGAACAAATAAAATCCATTATAAGGCCATGTAGTCTTCACAAATGAAACCTATATTTACATGAATATATATATATATATATATGCCATAAACCAAATGTTTAATGATATGAGAAATTTCCAAGTATGTTCTATTGCTGTACAACACCATTCAGTGTAATGCTGATAATAGCAAGTGATTCCTACAACATCTTAGAGAGAGAATATGAACTACAAACTTAACCAGAACTATAATTCAATACAAAGTCATGTGATAGATATCTTCCACATTCAAGAAAGTGGGAAATATGGTTCCAATAAGTCCTTTAAAAACTTCTAGACAACAACCTTAAGATAACTAAGAAATAGTTAAATAGTGGAAAATAGATATATTGACTTCTGAGAAAATAACACATTTAAATGTAAAAAATATAACTAAATATTGACAGGAATTATAGCTGCAAAAATGAAGTAAATATTATAAAACTTGACAAGACCTCACTATCACTTGTACAAAGTTGAGCACTGAATAGAGAAGAAAGTGTGAGAAGTAGTTTAGGTATATAAATTTCCTTATATTTTGTAGATGAGGTCATTATTCTTGGATCATAACTGACAAGTGAAGATGTAGAAGGGTTAATAAATGGCAAGGATAAAAATGTAACAACTAGAGAAAGTACAATAATAAAATAAACAAAAACCCTATAGGAGAATAGGTCAAGAAAATTAGAGACAGTTTTTCTTCATTTATACCAAAGTTAAGTTCTATTTAGGTAAGCAATTACAATCTATTTCAAAAATTGCTAACTCAACATTTTATTCTATGAAATATACATTTTTACCCCAGCCTGAAAAGGCTTCAGTACCATTTATTCTATCTATTATTCTCTGAAGAATAATTATTGGATTGTATTTCTAGTACTTTTTAGAATGCTACAATGTACATTATAGTGGTTTGAATAGGAATGGTTTCCATAGTTTGTGTTTGAATACTTGGTCCATAGGGAGTACCACTAGCAGGAGGTGTGGCCTTGTTGAAGTAGGTATGGCTTTATTGGAGAAAGAGTTTTACTAGGGGTAAGCTTTGAGGTCTCAGAAGTTTAAGCCAGTTCACTTCCTGCTGCATACAGATGTAGATGTAAAACACTTGGCTACTTCTCCAGCACCATGTCTTACTGCATGATGCTGTTCTTCCCACCATGAAAATTGTAGACTGAACCTCTGAACTGTAAGTCAGCTCCAATTAAATGTTCTCCTTTTATAGGTATCACTGTAGTCATGGTGTCTCTTTACAGCATTAACACACTAACTAAGACATACATTTAAGTCTAGATACCTCAACTCATTCAAACCATTGAGTAAAGATATACTTGATCTCATTCATGATTAATTCCTGTTGATCCAGTGTTTTCATCTTGTCTTTGTTCTTTATCTATCTATCTAGCCAAAATCTCTTTAGCTTTCCTTTTTATTTAGATAAACTACAATATTTACGATGTGTATAACCTACTAAGGAGGCAAATTAGTAACTTTAATAGAACTAAATTATTTTAATATCAGAATACCCATACACAGAAAAGTTAGATCAGTCTTCAAGAATCCTGACACACTCTACAGAGAAAGTAATGTTTTAGTTGGGTTTGAAAAAATGAGTAAGTCTTTACCAGGATACAGGCAGGGGTGGGGGAGTGCACTATAGGTAGAGAGTGCAAAATACACAAATACTTAGAAGGAATGATGAGTACTTAAGTTTTACTGGAATGTGAATATTCTGGAGAATGAGGGGTAAAAGTGGTCTTAGAGAATGTGCTGTGGACGTAAATAAGACTCCAAGATTCTGGGTGGCTTTCTAAGTACCAATGAGCTTCTCCAGAGTACAGTAGCATCACATTTATATTTAATACAACACCAGAAGACATAAGCACTATATGTTATTAGCTGCCTTTTAATTGTTCCTAGTTAAGTCCAGATTACCAAGAAGCACTCCAGTTGAGAATTGGATTGATGACCCCAGTGAATAGAACATAGCCCTGCTGAGTTTCTGCGGGCTACAGGCTATTCACTTCTGGTCCCAATACAGATCTCTCAGGAAGTGTTTCCCAGCCCTTCCTTTGCTTCCACTCACCTTCATCTCCAGGGCCTCTGGTACCTTCTTGCCTTCCCAAGCCCAACTCCGCTTGGTGAAGTAGTTGACAGTAGCAAATTCAATCAGTGCAGAAAATACAAAGGCATAACAGACGGCTATGAACCAGTCCATGGCCGTCGCGTATGCCACCTTAGGTAAAGAGTTTCTGGCACTGATACTCAAGGTGGTCATGGTGAGAACAGTGGTGACACCTGAGAAGAGAAAAGTCAAGAGCCAGTTGCAACTAGAAGACACTTGCAGTGTACTTGGTGAAGATCACCAACTTCCTTCTGAAAGGAACTTCTTCATCTCACTCAGTAAGGGCCCTGAAGTTGTGTTGTCTGTGGAGCAGCCTACTGTATATTTCAGTAATAAACTTTTGCTTTTCCTTTGCTTCAAGTAATTGCCTGTTTTTAAGTAAATTTTACATAATATCAAGGCAGGATAGATTAATCTAGCAAATATTTCATTCCATCTGCCATTAGAGTAAGATTCTTCAGTCTACTGTATAGCTATCTGCCAGTCTCTGACTAAGCACTTCTGCTGAAGAATAAGTAACCCATTTTATTGTAATAGAGCTTCTTAGAAAGATTTTTGACATAAATCTGTTTCCTCCAATGGTTAGCCTACAAATAGATCTCAATGTTCTTTCTGTAACCCAATGGGAAGTAAAATTATACTCCCTCTTCTCCAGGATAGGCCTGTAGAGACCCAAGAAGAGTCTTTTCATCTCCAGAGTGATGTAGACCAGTGATTTCCTCATGTCTTCCTTTTGGTCATCTTTCTACCAGTCCTGGTCATTTTGACAATCCTAAAACCGAGGCCATGATTCAGACCATAGGTCTGAGTTCAATCTGGTTTCCATATCTCCTTTTTGTGATGTTCTGATAATGCAACAAACTAATATGGAATGTGTTTCAGTCACTGCTTCAAATTTTGATTTCTGAGCTTTCTGGGTAATCAAAACTATTTAAAAATCTGTATTTTGTGAACTTTGATATAACCAGAGTTCCTTTGGCTGCCACTTACTTGTTTTATGTCTTAGAATTCCTTTAATCTTTCTGCTCCTTCTTTATCCCAATCTGTCAGTATTAGATACCCTGGAACTTTCATATTCTCAAAGTCAATCAAATTTGAAGGAGAAATGATAACAATATATTTCTGATTGTTACAAAGCTGAGGAGGATGGGTAATATGAACGTTCATGGGTCAAGTAGGGCACAGGATGAAGAGACACTACAGAGTAAGGCAACCAGAAGCCTCACCGAGTCTATTAACTCTATTGGGAGAGTAAGGCATGTGAGCGACCACCCCTGGTGCCTCTTCTTTTGTCTTGGCCCTTTGAATTCCACTTTCACATTTTCTATATACGTGAAAATCTATACTGGAGAAGAATTTTCAACAAAGACCCTAAAGGTATACTTTAAAACAAACATAGCATCAAAGCTGAGTAGCAAAAACACATTGTAACCAGTGTGAGGGTCAGCTACAATGTTCATACCTATAAACAAAGAGACCTCACCAATCCTAATATACCAAGAAGTATATGAGCCATGCATACCCATGACTCATGTATGAAGTCCTCAAGTAAAATTAGAATTAAAAAGGAAGTAGAGTTTTATGGGAGAAATAAGCTATCTCATTCATGGCTATAAACAAATGCACATCCACCTGGGCACATCTATAGCAACTCTCCTGCACCATAAATGCTTCTGTGCCTTATCTCCATGGAAAGTTTTACTTATCTTATGGAGAGCTCTTAGCTGGACAGATTTGGAAGTGCTCTCAATCAATCATTTGATACACTTCCTGGAGTATCTCAGCTTTTAAAAGGAGAACCAGCTGCATGGTGATTTTCTGTTAAGACTTATAGAAAGCCCTTCTTCAATGACTAAGGTAGAACTGGCTGACCTCCTCATTTCCTATGAGTATTTCTAGTATACTTACTTGTTAAGATATATCTGTTCTACAAAACTGCATGCATGATGAGGGGAATTAACACGACTCCTCAGTCTTTTAACACTATTTCTCATAGACTCTTGTATGTACCTAAGATCCTCTACTTGGTCTCTGTCCCCTCCCCCAGTTTTATGTCATTGTCATATAGCTCATTTGTGTCTGGGTACAATAATTCAGTATAATAGCTTAAGTTTGTTTTTATATCATCAATTTTGAGACTAATTTAATTGATTTCAGAGTGAATACATAGGTTTAGGGTAACCTAATTAGTTTATCTATTCACTTCTTAATGGGCATCTCCATTGTTTTCAATATCCAAATCTTTTTTTTTTCAACTTTTATTAGATATTTTCTTCATTTACATTTCAAGTGTTATCCAGAAAGTTCCCTATACCCTCCCCCCCTCCCGGCCCTGCTCCCCTACCCATCTGCTCCCAATTCTTAGCCCTGGCGTTCCCCTGTATTGGGGCATATAAAGTCTGCATGACCAAGGGGCCTTTCTTCCCACTGATGGCCAACTAGGCCATCCTCTTCTATATATGCAGCTAGAGACATGAGCTCAGGGGGTACTAGTTAGTTCATGGTTATTCTTCCACCTAGAGGGTTGAAGACCCCTTCAGCTCCTTGGGTACTTTCTCTAGCT
>LR749863.1:725036-765548 GCA_902729485.2 Mus minutoides
GATCAAAACAACCCTGAGATTCTACCTCACACCAGTAAGAATGGCTAAGATCAAAAATTCAGGTGACAACAGATGCTGGCGTGGATGTGGAGAAAGGGGAACACTCCTCCACTGTTGGTGGGAATTCAAGCTGGTTCAACCACTCTGGAAATCAATCTGGCGGTTCCTCAGAAAACTGGACATAGTACTACGGGAAGATCCTGCAATACCCCTACTGGGCATATATCCAGAAGATATTCCATCTGGTAATAAGGACACATGTTCCTCTATGTTCATAGAAGCCTTATTCATAATAGCCAGAAACTGGAAAGAACCCAGATGTCCCTCAACAGAGGAATGGATACAAAAAATTTGGTATATATAAATATCCAACTCTTATTATAAAAGTATTTATATAGGTATGTTTTTCTTCTCTTCATAATACATAGGAATGGAAGTGGAATATCATATTGTATAAATACATTTATGCTTATATGACATTGTAAGGCTTTTTAAAGTAGTTGTACATTTAATGTTCTCAGAAGATATACATTGTAGTCAACATGCATCATTCATTTATGAAATTTTAGTACTAATTGATATTTTCCTTGATAATGAAAGAATATAGCGTATTATATATTTTTCCACATTAACTTACATAGGTTACAGTAGGCTATAGTATTTTCTTTTTTTTCTTCCATTTTTTTTTTAATTAGATATTTTCTTAATTTACATTTCAAATGCTATTACGAAAGTCCCCTCCATAAGTCACTGCTATTATTTGTATATTTAATACATAGTCACCATAACTCCTTTATTATATTTATTAACAATGTCAGCCTTCCTTCTAAGATAATTTTCCTTTCATTGCATGAAGAACCTTCAGTATTTCTTCCAGGGAAAGTATAATGATAACAATCTCAAGTTTACATTTTTTCACCAGCTTTCCTTGGAATTGTAATTTTATATCCTTCTTGAGATAGTACCAGTTTTAGGCTATTATCTCTTCCAAATTGTTGAAACCATTCTTTTCCTCCTCTCATTCTTCTGTGCTGTACCTACTCAGTGAATCTCGTGACAAGTCTCTCTGTGCATTTCCTTTTTTGTCATTTTATTCATTTTCTTTTGACCTATCTTTCTATTTTTTATCTATTTATTTTTTATTAGATATTTTCTTTATTTACATTTCAAATGTTATCCCCTTTCCTAGTTTTCCCTCCAAAAACCTATCTTCTCCCCCATACCTGTGCTCCCCAACTCACCCACTCCTACTTCCTGGCCCAGGCATTCCCCTATACTGGGGCATAGAACTTTCACAGGACCAAGGAGCTCTGCTCCCATTGATGACTGACTAGGCTATCCTCATCTACATATGCAGCTAGAGTCACAAGCTCTGGAGCTCTGGGGGTACTGGTTAGTTCATATTGTTGTTCCTACTATGGGGCTGCAGAACCCTTCAGCTCCCTGGATCCTTTCTCTAGTTCCTTCACTGAGGACCCTGTGCTCCATCCAATGGATTACTGTGAGCATCCACTACTGTATTAGTCAGGCACTGGCAGAGCCTCTCAGGAGACAGCTATAACATGCTTCTGTCAGAAAACTGTTGGCATCTGTAATAGTTTGACCTATCTTTCAATTTAGGAGTAATATAACAATGTTTAAATAAATGGATGTTTGTTTGTATTTTTAAATTCTATGATAACCAATATACTTTCTCTCCTGAATGTTCTCTATTTGCATTCATTTATTTATAAATATTCATCATAAATATTTGAAAGTTTCTGTCTGATTACTCCAACATCTGTAGTCCTACATGTTTGTATTTTAAACTATGGTATAATTCATATACAATAAGATGAAAATATCTTGCACATTTGATCTTATTGGGAAAATGTATACAATTGTATCTATATATGACCAGTCACTGATACATTTTTGTGAATGAAACATATATACATTCTTGTGGAAGTGTTTTTATTTAATGCACTTTATTAACATTATTCAATTCAGTTAGTTATATATGTAAAAGAAGAATATCCAGATTAGGAGGTTTATGTAAAAATTTTAAAACATTAAAGTTCCTATTCCAAAAGATACACAGTGTATAATTTTTATGTTTTATTCTGAGATATATGGAATTTTTATATTTAAGTCCATGAATAATTTCAAGTAATTCTCTCCAATAAGGTCTTCATGGTAAATTAAGTTTCTGTTTACAAGGGATTACTTATTATCACACTCTAGTGTTTTATTTACTTTTACTTAATTTTCTTTTCTTTATGCCAATACAAGGCTGCTTTGATGACTGGTGAATTTTAATCGTCTTGAAATCCTGTGGGGCATGTCTCTCCACTCTGTTTTTATTTTGGCTGTTCTGTGTTCTTTTAAAATTAACTTTTCAACTTGGCAGTTTTCACATTAATGCAGTTATTGTACATACGTTCTGAATTAATATGAGACCAAGTTTAAACTATTAAAACAATGAATTCTCAAGGAAACATGTATTTCACACATACTCCTTGCCAAAATAAAAATGTTTTCACATTATCTCTCTATCTTTTGTGTAGTTTCTTAATGTTCTCTTACATTGAAGTAACAGCTCTTCAGTGGTATTGAATTTGTGGGAATGGTTTTTCTTTTAATTTCATATGGTAGATGTAACAAGTTATCATATCTCTAATGGCTTAAAAGCACCACAAATGTGTATATATAGATCTAAGCACAATTAGCCAGAAATTACTTTTACAGAGTTAAGGTCAGTCTTGACCAAGGCCCTACTCCCTCTGAAGGATCTGGTATAATAATCTATTTCATCTTTCAAAGCTTCATCAATTGCATTTCGTGGTTAGTGAGACTTTTCCTCTTTCTACAAGACAACAACGGATCATCTTTCAATATGGCCTGCTTCCTTTATCACAACACTTATTCTTCTGTAGTTAAATACCTGACAATGCAGAATAATCTCTCCAGCTGGAAATCTTCAACTGCGTCACATCTAGAGATTCATTGTCATCACATACAGTCACATTTCCACATCCAAGAGACTTGAGGATGAATTTTTGGATGATATTATTTAGCATTCCACAGCTCAAGTTATAATCCTTATCAGCACCGTCTTTTATATTTTAAAACTAAGATACCTGTTTACCAAGACCAGCAACCCAACTAAACTGGCCACATTTTATTGAAAATAATTTTTGTACATAATATTCTGATCATGCCTTTTCTTCTAATAACAACCACTTTCACTCATACCCATAAACTTTGTTATTCCTCTACTTCAGTAACATCTGAGTATATCACAGTAATAAACAGACAGCTTCCACTTGGGTTTTACAGAAATGTATAGTGGACCTTCATTCCACATGATTATTTCCTGCCACTAAATACTTTCCTCTTGAGTTCTATATGTTGTACCTTTCTTAGTCTTTTTAAACTTTCTCTTTCTTTGCTCTCATCTCCTCCTGAACCTGGCCCAATGTGCTACTTCTCTCTGAAACATCATTTACTATTGATGTACCAATATTGTATAGCTTCAAGATATTGGTAGAAATGCCTTCTGTATGTGTATCTAATATATCTGAGTGTATGCTTCACAGTCTGTGAATCTGCAGTGGTTCAATGGCATAAAATAATTAACCTTTGTGCTTCAAAAATCTTGCTGTGGGAAAAATGGGTAGAAAATATTTTGTATGCTTTAATTCTCAGAGGAAAATGGGCTAATGATATGCAAACTTCTTCCTAGATATAAGTAACTTCATACTAAAGTCAGTTTTTCTGATTCTACATACTGTTTGAGAAACCATTTAAAGTATATACATTCTTTACTGAATATCAGTGAAGTTACACACTCAAAAGGCTGGAGCAGATGCAGCAGGTTATTTATATACACACAAAATCATTTCTAGGCATTGGAGAAATGGCTCAGCAGCTAAAAGCACTTGTTCCTTTTACAAAAGACCTGTATTTAGCTCCCATCAATAACATGATGGCTCACAGCCATCAATAGTTCTAGTTCCAGGTAGATTATTTTACCCTCTTTTGACTTCACAGGCATCAATTATGTACATAGTGCACATTTATACATACATACACACCATCCATACACACACAAACAGGCAAAACACTCATATGCATATAATAAATCTTTATATGAAAATGGTACCTTATAAAACCTAGTCTAATTCTCTGATTTAAGGCTGGTTTTCCACCCTTGACTTTTTATATTCTCTGCACTAAGTTTGTATATTTTTCACTGAAGACTACATTTTTTCCTGGTTCCCAGGACAAAATGAGATAAGGAACATTTGAGTAATTTTACTACTTCAACATTTCTAGCCTTGATCCTTTGTTAGAAATTCAGTTGCTTAAAAAAAGAAAAGAAAAAAAAAAAAGAAACAAATTCAGTTGCTTGAAATCCCAGAAACTGATGATGACATTACTGCCACCCTTTTCCTCTCTACTCTGCCTATGCAAGTATCATAGTTCCCCATTCTCCATGAAGCAACACTTACCAAAGACTGTGCGGGCAGGGACAGATTCTCTATTAAGCCAGAAAGACACTTGTGAGAGAATGACAGTCATGATACATGGCAAGTAGGTCTGGATGACAAAGTAGCCAATTTTTCTCTTCAGATGAAAGTGGGTTGTCATGACGACATATTCTCCTGGACAGAGAATAAAATTAGGCAGCATGAAGTTTTACAAACACTGTTAAATCAACTTGAGCCACAATTCTGTGATTCTCAGAGATCCTCAATCTTATATTCAAGTTAAGATTTCCTAACACTTTCTTAACTCTTGAGTTCTAAAGCAAAATTATGAAATAGTATTTTGGATGTGAAAGATACAATAATAATGTACCATAACAACTTGCTGAGAGCAACTCTGATTATTTTATTTAAATCATGTTTTCATTTAAGTAGTGAGAAATAATGACATTTTAAAGAAAGCACTTACTGTATAATACATACTCATGTAACCATTAAAATATTTAATATTCCTAATGGACCTGTGAAGTAGGGACTCCAATGGACCTCATCTTACAGGGGAAAAAAAACCTCAAACAACAAGAGTGCAAACACCTTCCACAGGTACCCAGCTAATAACTAGTAGTGCCCCAAATTAAGCCCACATAGGTTAGTCTATTGCTAACACTATGCTTTGTTATTCTGCAGGCATTTCTTGATTAGAACCAAAAGATCAAATAGGGCCCAAAGATCAACTACAATGATCATGCAGAGGTTCCTGTGGAGGACTCTGGTTTAATTTTAAGCATCCACATCACACAACACCTGAAATTTCAGCTCCAGGAAAGCTTATACTCTCTTCTAGCCTCTGTGAGGATTATACATGTGCTGTACATACAGAAAAGCAGATACTCTCATACATATGAAAATATAAATTGCTGAGATATGATAAACAACATCCAGGCTAATTTTTTACTCTTCTAACATCAATCAGTAAATCTTTGCCTTCTGTATTTTTCAGTAGCATTTGATAAGGTGAATCCTCCATTTTCCATGAATAGCAGAGGCAGAGAACAGTGCATTGTATCCTCAATTCAAGCACCACTAAAGATTGCTAGCCATCAGTAGAAGTTACTAACAGGCAAGGAACCAATTCTTCTTCACCATCTCTAGAGAATAATAATTCCATAAATGTTCAGATTCCTAACCTCCAGATCTGAGAGACAAAAAATTTACTCTGTTTTAAGCCAACCAGGTGGTAATAGCTTGTTAACAGGAACATGGGGTTCCCAACTGTAGCTAGATCTAGATATTCATCTAGCTATTTGGCATAACTATTTGGGTATGAAAGCAGGCATTTTGGCATTTTACTTTCTCTATTTTCTAATCTCTTCCAAACTGAACTTACCAGCAAATTATCCCACCTCAAAAACTTGTAGCTGTAGGGTGTCTAAGACCAAATTTAAAATATTCAAAATTCTTTGCATCATATTCTTCTTCTGTCTCTGTATTGTTTCTATACTTGGCTTCCTTCTTCCTTCCTTCTCTTATTCTCCCTTCATGACCTCTAGTCTCCTCTTCTGTTACCTTTGCTTTACTCTTTCCTGATAAGGAGTTTAGGATTTATTTAGCTTGACCATTTTTCTTACCAATTTTAGTTTCATAGTTCTTAACCCATAATATCAAGCATAATCTCACTTCATATAAAATATCTAATATATAAAATATAATTAATATATTAATATTACTATATACTATTTAATATTCAAGGTTCTCAGGGATCCTCAATCTTATATTCAAATTAAGATTTCCTAACACCTTCTTAACTCTTGGGTTCTAAAGCAAAATTATGAAATAATATTTCATATTTCTATGAATCTAAAAATGAAGACAAATATACTTTTATTTATGAAATGTTTATCAAATCAACCATTTGTTTGAAGTAGCTGAACATATTTTCTTCAAGCTTTTCTCTCCTTTCTTCATTATTAGCCTTGCTTTCTCTGTCCCAAATGGAAACCATCTCCTTTCTGAGAACTAAATGTTTGTACTGGTTGAGGAGCCATCCCTTATTTCTCCCTTTAAGTTTTTTTTTTTTTTTTCAAATTATCTGTGTCTACTCAAAAAAGACAAAAGGAAAACAAAAGGCTACCTTAACACATTCACAGGTGTTTAGAAAATTAATCCATTGTATCAATTCACTGGCAAGTTCTTTTCAAATACTCAGCCAGCATTTTCTATCATCTCTTCACTTTTTTTTTTTCTGTCAAAATCAGAACTGAGCTTTCCACGAAATTGGAGGATTTTTTTCCATCTTCTCTTATTCTCTTATCTGATTTTCACTAGTGAGCTCCATTTTTTTTTTTTTTGGTCTTGTTTTCTTTTATCTTATTGAGTACCATCACTGTTGTTTGTTAAACAGTAAATATGATGAATATTTCATAAATAATTGTTACCTATTATGCAAGCCAGAACTGTAGAATAGTTTGCCAAACTAATGTTAAGGTTGATTATATGATTTCTTCCTTTCTGCTTCTATTGCTGCCTTTTCTTTGTGTATTTGTTTTTATGATGGATGACTATGTAAGTCACAAATTATCTTCATCTACACAGAAGGTAGTTTTCCATGTCTTAAATCCATGTTTGGTATTTTTCATCTCCCTATATCCATTTGACAAATTATTATATTGTTTAATTTTCTAGGAGGATAATTAGGATTTATACTTTAATTTTTATATTATTAGAAGTTTAAACTTTTATTACTGTATCATTTTATTGCAATTGTTTATGCTATCTCTACATGTATACAGATCCAAAAATAAGAGAATGAATGAAAAAGCCATAAAGAAAACACAGACATGACAATTAAAAGCCTGTGTAGGCTCTTTCTACAGATAACTGACTAAATTTAAATAGATGGTGCCCAGTACAGAAAAAATGCAACCGCAACAGAAGATAGTTTTTAATACTTCCTATGTGTGTTTCTTTTTTGTTCTGTTTCAACTTCTAAAACCAAATTTTAAAATCTTAATTATGAGCAGAGGACATTATTTGTTTTTGGAAGGATTTACAGAGACAAAGTTCAGAGCTGAGACTGCCCCACCCAGGGATCCATCCCATATACAATCACCAAACCCAGACAGTATTGCATATGCTAGCAAGATTTTGCTGACAGGACCCTGATATAACTATCTCATGTGAGGCTATGCCAGTGCCTGGCAAATACAGAAGTGGATGCTCATAGTCATCCATTGGACTGAGCACAAGGTCCTCAAAGAAGGAACTAGAGAAAGTACCCAGGTAGATGAAGGGGTTTGCAGCCCCATAGGAGGAACAACAATATGAACGAACCAGTATCTCCAGAGCTCCCTGGGACTAAACCACCAACCAAAGAAAACACATGTTGGGACTCATGTCTCTAGCTGCATATTTAGATGAGGATGGCCTAGTCAGTCATCAATGGGAGGGGAGGACCTTGGTCTGGTGAAGGTTCTATGCCCTAGTATAGGGGAATGCTAGGGCCAGGAATGGGAGTGGGTGGGTTGGGGAACAGGGGGAGGGGGGGAGAGGATAGGGTTTTTTTGGAGGGGAAACTATGAAAAGGGATAACATTTGAAATGTAAATAAAGAAAATATCTAATGAAAATGTATTTTAAAAAATTTATGCTCTCACACTTCAGGTCAGAAATTTGTCCAATTTTATGAGGAAACGTAATATTTTGATACCCACATACATCACTGGCTAAAGCTGCATTCTGTCTGCTGATTCTAAGGAGGAGGCCACAAGTATTTCTTTGTTTGTAACCCTGATTTACATATCTCTGACTAGTTTGTGCTTCATGAGAAACTTTTTGTAATTATGCTGATCTCACTTGCATGATCCAGGATTTTGTCTTTATTTAAATACCATCATAACCACTCTTTTCATAACCTAATATGCTCACAGGTTCTGGGATTAGAATGTGGCATCTTTAGGGTGTATTCACACCATTCAAAACAACTAAATGTACCTTTAAACTTCTAGAAATAAAGAGGACAAGGAAACAAAGACTTATATTGAATCTGGTAGAGGAGTGGAATGGAAGAGGATGAATGAAGTATACTATGTACTCATATACTTCACACACACACAAAATCCATGTTATAACTCTAAAAGTAAGAAAAGGTGCAGTAGAAGCACATTATAAAAGTGGAGGGAACTAAACTATACATGCTTAAGGCATCGAATTTGTCTGATCAATAATTTCTTTATGCAGAGACCTGGAACAACAATATTGCTTGCCTCACAGTGCTGACCAAGGCTAAAATGAGTTGATATATGTCCATAGTGCTACATCCAGTACATATTACATGACCACCAATTAATCATTATTAATACCATTACCATGCTTGTGTTAATTTTATCATTGGTAAGAAAAATAAAATGAGAGTTTCCTGATGCATTAGTTTGCTAAGGCTGCCCTAATGAAGTACCAGGTACTGGATATACTAAATCAAGACAATTGTATCTTCTCAGAGGTCTGTAATGAAGGCTTACGTAGGGCCAGGTTCTGTTTAAAACCAATAAGGGACTCTTTCCTCTTACAAGTTTCAACTTGTTTGCAGGCAAACTTTGACATTTCTTTGCAGATGAAACAGTATACCTGATCATGCTTACTCTTCATAGAAACAATTATATTACATTAGTGCAATATGACCTTATCTTCAGTGATTACATTTATATTACATTATCTCCAAATAAGATCATGTTCTAAGGTGGTACAGTTAACACTTTGACATATCTTTGGTAAAAAAATAATTGAATCCATAATTCCAGTACTTCTAAGGAGAAAAGAAAACTTGGGTGCACATATAGAGGCACTGGGAAAAAGAATTGGTTAAATTTTCAGAGCAGCAGTTTGTCAACATGTATTATTTTCAAAAATGTTCTGTCTGGATCATAGACAGATAATTACACTGTAGCAAAATGCTGTCTGGAAAAGGAGGGTCTACACAATATGTTTTATATAATTAAACACAGGGCATAATGGTAGACAATTGGTTATGAGCCCTGCACAATGCCATTACAAATGAAACTATTATTTTGCTGAGTTTCAGCAATGAAATGCTACATTTTTTCACCAAAAAAACCACAAACAATTGTCAAGAACTCTCTGGCCTTGAAAGAGGGAATTTATTTTACTTATATTTAAAGTAACCAAAACAAGTATTTCTGCCTTTATTATAATTGCTATTATATTGTTACTGATTTATACATGCATTTTGCTTGGCTCCTGGATATCTAAGAACTTGAAAACTATTTAAAACTTATAATATTAAAAGTAGATAAAAATATAAACTATGAGTACCATTTATTTGGTACCACTAAGAACATTTTGTTGTTCTAAAATGCCATTTAATTAAATTTTTGAATTACTAAGAATGCAAAAAGAATTCTCCTGTATATCAATATATACCAATAAACGTACTAAACTTTTCTAATTCTCTTATTTTAGATTTTTAAATTTTTATTTCTATGTTTGTATCTGTCTGCCTATCTCCCTCACCCTACATCCATACCATCCTTTGTGTGTATGTGTGTTTGTGCACCTGCATGTAAGCACATGATTGTAGATGCCGGTGTAGGTCAAAGGAGGGTGTCAGATCCCCTGCAATTGGAATTACAGATGGTTGTGAGCCACCAAGTATATATTAGTAATTGAACCCAGGTCCTGGTTAGGAGCAGTCATTTTTTTTTTTTAACTACTGAGACATGTCTCCAGTTCCTACTGACATTTTCCTACTGAAGAGTTAAACTGTTACTTTTTATCTTGGGTGTACTTGTTTCAGAAACCCCCATTAATACACAATCCCTGAATTCTTGGGTCTCCTGCATAAAATTGCATGATATGTATATAAAAATCTATGATTTTCAGCTTCACTAACCTTTAAAACTAAAATATCAGATACAATACAAATAATTCATACTATATTTTATAATGAAAATAAAAACTTCTACACATGTTTAGTCTACAATTAAGACAAATTTGCATTTCTATTTGATTAAATCTGTAGATAGAGAGCCTATGGATACACTGAATTGGTTGGATCTGAATTTCCTTTGTTGGCTTCTCTGTGCATTTTTAGCATTCCTATTATGAACATGTATTTTCCATATGATAAAGGTGGAATAAGATCTTGAACTGCTTCCATAGCCAGGAAGGCTGATTTTCAAATTTGATACCAAGTATCAAAGTTCAGAGGGCAACCAGGACAAGTAACAAAATTAACTGGTGCAGAATTTTGGGGGATGGGAACTCCATAGCTCTGGGCAAAAGCATTTCTAGTATGTTATATTCTCCCCTGGGTCCTGAAGTAAAGGGCAGACAAGATGGCATGCTGTAACATCACCAAGTCATAACATATATCTTAATAATAAAAGAATGACTGTATGCCAAACTTTGCAAATAATTGCGACTCACAAATATTAGTGTTTGAAAATGCCAAAAACATTACTCCTCAAAAGACATCAGGGCATTGAGTTTCAGAGGGACTAAGCTTCCTGCTTGGGTTCACAATTTGACTCTTACACTGCATAACAACAAGGGATAAATCATTGAATTCATATATGCTTCAATTTCATCATTGTAATGTTATTTAAAACTGTTTTTAAAGATTAAATAACTTAGAAATATAATCCTGTCATATGGTAAAGATTACATAGAAATTAAGTAAACAAATAAGGCAATACCTGTACTAGACCGGATTATCTCTGTCCCAACAACATGGCCAAGCAAGTCATACTGATTCAGGCGTGAGCCATCCTGTGCTACTTCCACAGATTTGTTCTTCCCAAGAGTCCAAGAATAAATTACTTCAGCTTTAGTATAGGCATCTATGGCAAGGGTAGGTAAAAAAGAAGTTTAAGGGAGAGGAAAATCATTTCCTATCATTCTTAATGTGTATATGATTCAATAATATTTAGTTTAATACAGCTTCCATCCCAAAGACTTCTAGATACATTTTTGTCTTTATTTAAGTCCAACCTTCTATTCATCCATCCATTCCTCTAATAAACACTCACTACTTATTGTAGCATGTAGAATCTACGTGAAATGAAACCACAATATTTTGGTCCTTTAATGATTATCAGTGCTCTAGAACTTTTCTTTTCTTGGAAGAAAGAATATAGGGGTGGAAAATAATAAAATACCCCCTTATTCACAAACATCAAACTCAAAAGAGGCAAGATCTGTGGAAATACCCAAAGTGAGTGAACCAGGCTGGTAATAAAACATAAACTGCTGGGAATATAGTAACATTTTCTTTAATTCATGATGAAGCAAGTATATGAAATTGATAAAAATTCAAACTAATGATATTTTAAGTAAAAATAATAATCCAAATTAGAATAGCAATAGTTAATGATCAAAATTTTATAAATTATTTATTACCACTTTAGTATGCAAAGCAGAAATTTCATGTTTTCTTTCATACCAGGTTGTCAATGTTTTCTCTTTGATTTGAAATTAAAGCATCTAATGCAGAATTTTGTGCACATTAACAAAGGTATGTGATGGGTTTTGTCAATACAATAATGAATGAGATTATTCCTTTCCAGAGAAAGGTAAGTCTTTCTACATTAGATTTCATATTTAGAGTGAAAACCTTGACTTAATTCAGGCACCTAGGATCACAAAGGGAAGCTAATCACCATACATTTTGCCACTTTACTCAAAGTTTTAAGCTATCTTTTGTTAAAGTCAACGATGGAAAGTATCTCCACCTTATCATGACAGCTATTGTGTCTTTAATATGCTCGAGTTATATAGTTTATCACAGAGCAAAGAATTTCTGGTGAATCTTCGAGTAAACCAATATAAACTCTGGGTCTCTTCAAAATTTTATAATACTAAATATACTAATCATAAGCAGATTTAGCATTAACACATACTGATGTACATTAATTGTTATCTATGTGCATTATATTTAGGACTTGTTTTCAAATTATTAAGCAAACCATTTTATGGTTTATTTGTGATGAACAATATGCCAAGAACTCATTTACATCAAAATTCTCATTGGCACCATGACCAAATATGTATAATTTTATGGTAGTTCTATATCTGTCATGCCATGTGTGTCTAAAGAAAATCTTATAACAGGGGAATAGAGATGATGATGGCTCAATTGGAAAAGTACTTGTCACATAAGCATGCAAGCCTGTGTTCAGATCCCTCATCAATCATATGAAAAGTTTGTTGCATGCCTATAGCTCTAGCGCTAATGAGGTGATCCTCAATAACTAGTTTGTTTAGCTAAATCAATAAGAGCCACACTCACTGAGACTGTCTCTAATGAGAGGTGGAGGATGATTGAAGAAAGCACCCAGGGTCAATGTGTCTTCCCCACATGTGCATGCACACATACAATTTTAAAGCTGAAAATACATAAGAGATTTAACTTTTTCCTATGAATAGCCCCACAAATGGTCTCAATTAGTAGACACTTCATTTAAATTTTGCTGACAGGACCCTGACATAGCTCTCTTTTGTGAGTCTATGCCAATGCCTGGCTAATACAGAAGTGGATGCTCGCAGTCATCTATTAGATGGAACACAGGGTCCCTAATGAAGGAGCTAGAGAAAGTACCCAAGGAGCTAAAGGGGTCTGAAACCCTATAGGAGGATCAACAATATGAACTAACCAGTACCCCCCAGAGCTGTGTCTCTAGTTGCATATGTAGCAAAGGATGGCCTAGTCGGCCATCAAGGGGAGGAGAAGCCCTTGGTATTGTGAAGGTCCCATGCCCCAGTACAGGGGAATGCTATGGTCAGAAAGCAGGAGTGGGTAGGTTGGGAAGCAGGGCAGGGGGAGGGTATAGGGGGCTTTGAGGATAGAATTTGAAATGTAAATGGAGGAAATATCTAATAAAAAAGAAAAATATTTATTTTACATTTAGTTTTATGTGCTTGTATGTATGTGTGCTCACACACACATGCACACACATATCTTAGAATACATATAGAGGTCAGAGTAAACCTTTTTAAGGGAAGAAAGTTCTCTCCTTACATCATGTGGGTCCTGGGGATTGAACTCACGTTGTCAGGTATGGAGGTAAGTATCTTTGACCACTGAGCCATCTCATCAGCCACAGTAGATACTTTTTAATATTAATAATATATTAAATATTTTGATGCCTATAGTTACCCAGTAGCAACACTTACTATATGTACTAAAACATAAAGCCTATTGAACTTCAGCCTACTTTTTGCAATTTAAACTTAATCATATATCTTTTCTATGCACTAACATTCTACCCTACTTATCCGTGTTTTCTCTTTCCAAGGATTCAGTTATCTGTGGTCAAAGTAGTCAAAAATATTAATGGAAAATTCCAGAAATAAAAAGTCCACAAATGTTAAGCAGCAAGCCCTTTGATGTAATACCTTTGCTATTACATTCATTTCTACTGGGGACTATCTATTAATCACTTAGTCATTTCCTTTGTACTCAAATCAATTATTGTAGCATCATAATGCTTGTACCTCATAGAACCTTATAAATTATCCTGACACCATTCATTTCACCCCATGTCATTGGGTAAGATTGTTATCACAAGAAGTAGAAGATCAAGTACAGTAAATAAGTTCAATTATTCTCCTGTTAATAGTTTATTAATATTTTACTTTGTCCAGTTTAAAAAGTCAAATTCTCCATGCATATTTTTGTATAGAAAAATAGTAAAAGGCCAACTGTGGTAATCTCCACCAGGGAGCTTGCTATTTTCTGAAGGAAACAGAGACAGGCAACCAGTAATGCAATGTGAACATAAAAAGTATGCAACTTGGTGGGGAAAAACAAGTAAGTATTAACTGAAACTAGACATTAACACTAGGGAAATTATTTTTTTTTAAAATGACACTATTGTGGATGCCAAGAAGTGTATGCTGACAGGAGCCTGATATACCTGTCTCCTGAGAGGCCCTGCCAGAGCCTGACAAATACAGAGGGAGATCCTCACAGCCAACCATTGGACTGAACACAGGGTCCCCAGTGCTCAGAGAGAAGGAGCTAGAGAAAGGACCCAAGGAGTTGAAGGGCTTTGCAGCCCCATAAGAGGAACAACAATATGAGCTAACCAGTACCTCCAGAGCTTCCAGAGACTAAACCACGAACCAAAGAGTACACATGGAGGGACCCATGGCTCCAGCCTCATATATAGCAGAGGATGGCCTTGTCAGGCATCCATGGGGGAAGAGTCCTTTGGTCCTGTGAAAGCTTGATGCCTCAGTGTAGAGGAATGTCGGAGGTGAGGACAGGAGTGGGTAGGCAGTTGGGGGAGCACACTTATAGAAGCATGGGGAGGAGGGATGGGATAGGGGGGTTGTGGAGGGGAACCTGAGAAAGGGGATAACATTTAAAATGTAAATAAAGAAAATATCTAATTAAAAAAAAGAAAAAAATTATACTCTTCAGGTTACTATGATCCTTCTGTTGATCTCTGGAAGTTGTTGAAAATTTCTTCTGGCAACTTTGAAATACTTATTTCTTTCATTTTTAACATCAAAATTTCATCATTTTGTCCTTTTTATTCCTTGCTCCTAATTGTCTCATATACCCTTCCTTGCTTCCTCTCAAATTCAAGATCCAATTTTCTATTAATTGTTGTTATATGTGTGAGATATATATATATATATTCTCCTCAGTCTGTATAATGTTATACATGTGCATTTTGGGGGTGGCTGATCTTTTGGTATTGAATTAGTAATTGATGTGCTCTTCTACGAAGAGAAGTATTTCTCTAGACTTCAGCATTCCCTAATTTCCTATAATGTTTTGGGTAGGATTCAGGAATTGTGGGTCACCACCCCCAACTACTTTGTCATCTTCATTGATGTTGCCCTTGTTCAGCTCATGTTTAGGCAGTCATGTTAGTGACACTATGGAGATGGTTACTAAAAACCACAACCTGAATTTTTGATATTAGTCATTCTGACTGGTATGAGGTGGATTCTCAGGGTTGTTTTGATTTGCATTTCCTATATGATTAAGGATGTTGAACATTTTTTCAGGTGCTTCTCAGCTATTAGGTATTCCTCAGTTGAGAATTCTTTGTTTAGCTCAGTGCCCCATATTTTTAATGGGGTTATTTGATTTTCTGGAGTACACCTTCTTGAGTTCTTTATTAGCCCAGAAACTTAGAATACCCAGGATACAATTTGCAAAACACATGAAACTCAAGAAGAACGAAGACCAAAATGTGGACACTTCACCGCTTCTTAGAATTGGGAACAAAACACCCATGGAAGGAGTTACGGAGACAAAGTTTGGAGCTGAGACAAAAGGATGGACCATCCAGAGACTGCTGCACCCGGGGATCCATCCCATAATCAGCCACCAAACACAGACACTATTGCATACACCAGCAAGATTTTTGCTGAAAGGACCCTGATATAGCTGTCTCTTGTGAGGCTATGCCAGTGCCTGGCAAACATAGAAATGGATGCTCATAGTCAGCTATTGGATGGAACACAGGACCGCCAATGGAGGAGCTAGAGAATGTACCCAAGGAGCTGAAGGGGTCTACAACCCTTTAGGTGGAACAACAATATGCACTAACCAGTACCCCCAGAGCTCCTGTCTCTAGATGCATATGTAGCAGAAGATGGCCTAGTCGCCATCATTGGGAAGAGAGGTCCTTTGGTCTTGCAAACTTTGTATGCCTCAGTACAAGGGAACACCAGGGCCAAGATGTGAGAGTGGGTGGGTAGGGGAGTGGGGGTGGAAAGGGTATGAGGGACTTTTGAGATAGCCTTTGAAATGTAAATGAAGAAAATACCTAATAAAAAATTGGGAGAAAAAAAACCACAACTATTTAAAATGCAGAGTGGTGGTGCCCACTCCCATTGGATGTTACATCTACAAAACATACCTAGGGCTCAGGGAATATTGTGGAAGAAAGGGGAAAGGGCTGAACGAGCCAAAGGTCCGGGGAGTGTTTTGTGATACTGTGTGTCCAAGTAATTCAGAAGCTGCACTCTTTTGACAGATTTATTAAATTCTCTCATTGTTTTAATGTAGAAGTCCTGAAAGCAAAAGTTGTCAGAGGAAATGTCAACAGAATGATTTAAGAGTGTGAATCACTCGCTTATTTATGTGCTCAATTTCCTTCCCTGACAGTGTTCCTTAATTTCACCTGCTATGTCCTTCACATTGGTTGTAGTCTTCTGTTCTCTAGCCTCTCTAGTCCTTGAGTCTCTTCTCATCTTTATTTACAGTGAGTTCTTTGCTAATCCAACCATACCATCTGGACAGATTACAACTAAATTAACCCCCCACTCTGAATCTTTTAGAGCACTTAGAAATGAACAGTTTTAAATAAGTACTTTTCTATCAGAATTAAATCTTTTCTTAGTGATAGGTACACAGATATTGCTAATTTGACTAAGCCATTATTGTGAAATCAAAAGAAGGAAGAAGCTGAGATACTTAGTCAATTTTTTAAAAAATTTCAGGAATATTTTTAAGACTTATAGGATCAGTTCCTGCCTTGCTTAACTTCCTGTTCTAACTTCCACCCTTTGAGAGAAAAGGCTTTATTTGGCTTACACTTCCACATCACTATTCATCATCAAGGGAAGTCAGAGCAGGAAGTTAAGCAGGGCAGGAACCTGGAGGTAGGAGCTGATGTAGAGACCATGGAGGGGTGCTGTTTACTAGATTGCTCCCCATGGCTTGCTCAGCTTGCATTCTCATAGAACCCAGGACCACCAGCCTAGGGATGGCACCAGCCACAATGAGACAGGCCCTCCCACATCAGTCATTAATTAAGAAAATGCCCTACAGAGTTGCCCACAGCCTGATATTATGGAGGCATTTTCTCAAATGAGGTTTCCTCCTCTCAGATGACTCTAGCTTGTGTCAGGTTGACATAAAACTAGCCAGCCCAAAGGCTAACATGAAAGGTTTTGTTTCCCTGACTTCTTTCTTAGTCTGTCATTCATATATAGGAGAGCTACTGGTTCTTTTTGTTGTTTTGTTTTGTTTTGTTTTGTTTTTGTTTTTGTTTTTTTTTTTGTTAAAAGCTTGTATTCAGTATCTTTGCTGAAAGTGTTTATTAACTGCAGGAATTCCCTGGTAGATTTTTTGGGGGTCAGTTATGTATACTATCACATCATCTTCAAATAGTGATACTTTGATTTCATCCTTTCCAATTTGTATCCTGTGATAATCTTGGTTGTCTTACTGTCCTAGCTAAGACACAAAAATGAATAGATATGAATAGATATGGAGAAAGTGGACAGTCTTGTCTTGTTCCTGATTTTAGTGGAATTACTTTGAGTTTCTCTCCATTTAATTTGATGTTGGCTATAGGGTTGTTGTAAATTACCCTTATTATTTTGAGGTATGTTCCTTCTATCCCTACTCACTACAGGACCTTTATCATGAAGTAGTGCTGGATTTTTGTTAAAGGCCTTTTCTGCATCTAATGAGATGATGATGTACTTTTTGTCTTTCAGTCTGGTTTTTTATGGTGGATTACATTATTTTGAGTTATATTTTTATGGTGGATTACATTATTTTGAGTTATATATGTTTAACTATCCCAGCATTTTGGGGATACAGTCTACCCAATCATGGTTGGTGATCTTTTTAATATATTCTCGGATTCAGTTTTCAAGTTTTTTATTGAGAAATTTTGCGTCTGTGTCTTTATGTAGTTTAGGTATCAAGGTAATGTGTGCTCATTAAAAAAAATAAGCAATGCTCTTTCTGTTTCTATCTTGCAGAATAGTTTGAAAAGTACTGGCATTAATTCCTCCTTAAACATCTAGTAGAATTATGTGTTGAATCTGTTTGATGCTAGGCTTTTTGTTTGCTTGTTTTGTTGGGAGACTGCTTCTATTTCACTAGAGACTATAGGCCTGTTTAGTTGCTTATCTGATCCTGATTTAACTCTGATAGGTGGCATATATCGAGAAAATTATCCAATTTGATGGGGAACAGGTTTTTAAAGTATGTCCTGGATTTTCTTGGTGTCTGTTGTTATATTCCCCCTTTTCATCTTTAATTTTATTAATTTGGATCTTCTCTCTGTTTTTCAGTTAACTTGGCTGTGTTTATCAATCTTATTGACTTTTTTAAAGAACAAACTCTTCATTTCATTGATTCTTTGTATTGTTTTTTTTTTTTTTTTAATCTGTACTAATTTCAGCTCTGCATTTGATTATTTCATGCCATCTCTTCTTTGGAGTGTGATTTCTTCTTTTTGTTGTAGAGTTTTCAGTTGTGCTGTTAAGTTAATAGTATTAGATCTCTCCAATTTCTTCATGTGAGCACTTAGTGCTATGAACTTTTCTCTTAGACCAATTTCTCTGTGACCCATAAGTTTGAGTATGCTGTGTATTCATTTTAATTGAATTCTAGAAAGTTTTAATTTTTTTCTTTATTGCTGCCTTGACCCATTTTTATTCAGTAGAGAGTTGTTAAGTTTCCTTGAGTTTGTAAGCTTTATGGTTTGGGGTTTTTGTTTTGTTTTGTTTTGTTTTGTTTTGTTTTGTTTTGTTTTGTCATTGTTGATATTCAGCTTTAATGGTGAATTTTTTTTGTAGTGGTCAGATAGGCTTCAGGTACTATTTCAATTTTCTTATGCCTGTTGAGACTTGCTTTGTGACCCACTATGTGGTTGATTTTTGTGAAAGTTCCATGAGGTGCCGAGAAGAAGGTATACTCTTTTGTGTTTGGGTGAAATGTCCTGTGAATATTCACAAGGTCCACTATGTTTATGATTCCCTTAGCCTCACCCATTATTTCTCCATTTAGTTGTTGTCTGAATGACCCGTCTATGGGAGAGAGTGGATATCTCTATGCAAAGGTCAATATGTGATTTAAGCTGTAAAAGTATTTCTTCTGGGTGCCTTGATGCACAGATGTTTAGAACTGTAATGTCCTCTTGGTGGATTGTTTGGCTTACACTTCTACATCATAGTCCATCATTGAAAGAAGTCAGGACAGGAGCTCAAACAGGGAAGGAACCTGGAAACAGGAGGTGATGTAGAGGCTCAGCCTGCCTTCTTATAGAACTCAGAACAACCAGCCCATGGATGGCACCACCCACAATAGGCTGGGTCCTTCCTCATTGATAGCTAATTGAGATAACACCTAACAGCCAGATCTTATGCAGGCATTTTCTCAACTGAGCTTTTCTCCTTTTAGATATCCCTAACTTGTACCAAGTTGGCATGAGACTAACCATCACATACTTACTGGCAGTTCATCTGAATGAATAGGATGTTTTTTCTGTGCTGAGATGAATGAGTCTGGGCCTACTGTGCTCTCTGGACTAACCTTTGGTTGCAGCAGCCAGGAAGCATGAGGATAGAGTAGGTTGAAAATAGAAAACATGGAGGCAGATATCACAGTTCTTCAAAACGAGCTCAAAGCAAGTGAAAAGGAGCAACAAAACATGTGCAGTATGGCTTAGAGTAGTGCAGAGGTAAACTAAATTGAAGAATCCATTGGATAATTGTCATGAAGAAATTATGACAAGTGAGGAGTATAACCAAGAGAAGAAGTATGCCTGTCAAAGAAAAGTGGCTTTCAAGAGTCACATGTTAGACAGTTTGAGCTGTGAATGTGAAGTTGGGAAACATCCAATGAAAATGCAGTTGGAGCAGTTAGAAATGCAGCTAAAAAGATGCTACTAGCAGACAGTGAATTACCCAGAAAATAAGTCAGAAAATCTCAAAGTAGAATTAGATGAAGCAAGGATTAGTGACAAACAGTTGAAGCAGAAGCAGGATCACCTGGAGGAACTTCTTTCTCACAAATCCTAAGAACTCCAGCTACTATCTGAGCAGCATGTGCTCAATAGCATGTCTTCAGAGGTGCTGAATCTTCAGACTGAGCTAATTGAAATTGAAATGGGTGAAGAATGCTTCTTCAAAGAAGAGGTGAACAAATTGCAGCACAAACAAGATCAACTAGAATGGTTCAGTACTTCCCTATTGCACCAGATAAACTGACTTAAAGAAGAAAATGGGAGCAAGAGAAGAGAGCAGTATCTTACTATAATGCCTTGGAGAAAGCCTGCATATAAAACCAAGAACTTGAGGTACAATTGAGCCATGTACTTCAGCAACACTTAGATTCAAACAGCAAACTCTGTGTTCACAGAGGTGGAGGGTGGCAGTGGAATGCCAGATCAGCTTGATGAAAATCAAAAATACCAGTCAAAGAAGAAGCAAAATGCATTCTCCAGAGAGCAGATGAGCAACATGAAGTCACAAATCTCTACACTGCTGAGGACAAAGAGATAAGGGTCTCAAAACAAAATTGATCAACAGGAATAGTTGTCTGACATTTTGGAACAGAAGAATAGTGAAATAAAACAACTTTTAGGTGAAATTAGAAATTTGGAGAAATGTTAGAATTTATATGAAAGTATGGAATCTAAGCCTTTCACACTAGCCAACCCTTGTACCCTAGAAGACAGTACCTATTATGCAGACATACTTTAGCTAGAGCCGGATAAACTAAACAAAGAAAATGAAGGCACAAAAGGCAAACTGTCTACCCAGAGACTGAAGACATTATTTGAGATCCAGGGGACCCTGGATACTGAGCAGAAACTGTTTGCAAATGGAAGACCCTTGCGGCTTTTAGAAAGTGAAATCATGAAGCTGAGAGCTAAGCTAGATGAATCAAAGCTGAAGTGTAAACCTGAAGAGATAATTGAAGTACCTGTCTCAAAGAATCATAAGGTGTTATGTTTGAATATAACCACCTTGGAAGAAACAGCTGCTGCCAGTGGCACTGAAGAAGAAGTTTCTAGATCCCCATTTATGACAGAGGAGAGGGAGCCCTGTCTTAACAACTTAAAAGGTAACAATGTGCAGATTTAACTATTCAGACATCTGGTTTCTTCTTACAAGAGCCTGACTTTGGATACTCAGTCAAAGGAGATGAAATGTGAAGCTTATATATGATCCAGCTTATGCTGAGTCCCTACCTGAACAGAGTGGGAACATCCCCAGTTCTCCCAGGTTAACTGCAGAATCAAGGCTTCAAACAGAAGTGAGAGAAAGGAAAAAGACTGTAAGCAAATTGTCAAAAAGCTGGAAAGAACCCAGATGTCCTTCAACACAGGAATGGATACACAAAGTGTGGTACATTTACACAATGGAGTCCTATTCAGCTAGTAGAAACAATGAATTCATGAAATTCTTAGGCAAATGAATGGAACTAGAAAATATCACCAGGAGTGAGGTAACCCAGTCACAAAAGAACACATGGTATGCATTCAATGATAAGTGGATATTAGCCCAAAAGCTCAGAATAACCAAGATACTATTCAAAGACCACATGAAGCTCAAGAAGAAGGAAGACCAAAGTGTGGGTTCTTCAGTTCTTCTTAAGACCAAACAAGGAGCCTTCATAGGACTGACCTAGGCCCTCTGCACATATGTAACAGTTATATAGCTTGGTCATCTTGGATTGCTAAGAATGAGAGCAAGGGCTGTTCCTGACTCTTTTGTTTGCCTTTGGGACCTCTTTCCTCCTAGTGGGCTGCCTCTTCCAGCCCTAACATGAGGGGAGTTTCCTAGTCTTAGTGCAACATGATATGACATGCTTGGTTAATATCCCTGGATGGACTGATCTTTTGTGAAGGGAAACCAAGGGAGTAGTGAATCTGAGGAAGGGGGAGAGGGAGAGGGAAGGGACTGGAAGGAGAAGGTGCATAGGAAGCTGTACTCATGGTGTAATATGAGATAATATTTTTTAATTAAAAAACAAGGATGGAAGCTACACCCTAGAAAAAACTAAAAGGTATTCCTTCAACAATCCTAAAAGAAGACAGACACAGGAGCAGAATCCCAACCTTAACAACAAAAATAACACGAAGCAACAACTATTTTTCCTTAATCTCTCTTAACATCAATGTACTCAATTCCCCAATAAAAAGACATAGACTAATAGACTGGCTACACAAACAGGACCCAACATTTTGCTGCTTACAGGAAATGCACCTTAGGGAAAAAGACAGATACTACCTTAGGGTTAAAGGCTGGAAAACAGACTTCCAAGCAAATGGTCTGAAGAAAAAAGCTGGAGTAGTCATTCTAATATCGGATAAAATTGACTTTCAACCCAAACTTATAAAAAAAGACAAGGAGGGGCACTTCATACTCATCAAAGGTAAAATCAACCAAGATGAACTTTCAATTCTGAATATCTATGCTCCAAATGCAAGGGCAGCCACATTCATTAAAGAAACTGTAGTAAAGCTCAAAGCACACATTAAACCCCACACAATAATAGTGGGAGACTTCAACTCCCCACTCTCGCCAATGAATAGATCCTGGAAACAGAAACTAAACAGAGACACATGGGCACTAACAGACGTCATGAAACAAATGGATTGAACAGATATCTACAGAACATTTTATGCTAAAACAAAAGGATATACTTTCTTCTCAGCGCCACATGGTACCTCTTCCAAAATTGACCATATAATTGGTCACAAAACAGGCCTCCACAGATACAAAAATATTGAAATTATCCCATGCATCCTATGTGACCACCATGGACTAAGGCTGATCTTCAATAACAACATAAATAATAGAAAGCGAACATTCTCATGGAAACTGAACAACACTCTACTCAATGATTCCTTACTCAAGGATGAAATAAAGAAAGAAATTAAAGACTTTCTAGAGTTTAACGAAAATGAAGCCACAAGGTACCCAAAGTTATGGGACACAATAAAGGCAGTCCTAAGAGGAAAACTCATTGCCCTGAGTGCCTCCAAAAAGAAATTAGAGCATACACTAGTAACTTGACAGCACACCTAGAAGCTCTAGAACGAAAGGAAGCAAATTCGCCTAAGAGGAGTAGAAGGCAGGAAATAATCAAACTCAGGGCAGAAATTAACCAAGTAGAAACAAAAAGAACTATTCAAAGAATTAACCAAACCAGGAGCTGGTTCCTTGAGAAAATCAACAAGATAGATAAACCCTTATCCAGACTCACTAGAGGGGACAGAGACAGTATCTTAATTAACAAAATCAGAAATGAAAAAGGAGACATAACAACAGAACCTGAGGAAATCCAAAACATCATCGGATCCTACTACAAAAGGCTATACTTAACAAAGCTAGAAAACCTGGATGAAATGGACAATTTCCTAGACAGAAACCAGGTACCAAAGTTAAGCCAGGATCAGATTAACGATCTAAACAGGCCCATTTCCACTAAAGAAATAGAAGCAGTCACCAATAGTCTCCCAACCAAAAAAAAAAAAAAAAAAAAAAAAAAAAAAAAAGCCCAGGACCAGATGGGTTTAGTGCAGAGTTCTATCATACCTTCAAAGAAGACCTAATTCCACCTCTCCTAAAATTATTCCACGAAATAGAGACAGAAAGTACTCTACCCAATACATTCTATGAAGCCACAATTACTCTGATACCTAAACCACACAAAGATCCAACAAAGAAAGAGAACTTCAGACCAATTTCCCTCATGAATATCTATGAAAATACTCAATAAAATCCTCACAAACCACATCCAAGAACACATCAAAACGATCATCCATCATGACCAAGTAGGCTTCATTCCAGGAATGCAGGGATGGTTTAATATAGGGAAATCCATCAATGTAATCCTCTATATAAACAAACTCAAGGACAAAAACCACATGATCATCTCATTAGATGCTGAGAAAGCATTTGACAAAATCTAACACCCTTTCATGATAAAAGTCTCAGAAAGATCAGGAATCCAAGGCCCATACATAAACATAATAAAAGCAATCTACAGCAAACCAGTAGCCAACATCAAACTGAATGGAGAGAAGCTGGAAGCAATCCCATTAAAAGCAGGGACTAGACAAGGCTGCCCACATTCTCCCTACTTATTCAATATAGTACTTGAAGTCCTAGCCAGAGAAATTCGACAACAAAAGGAGATCAAGGGGATACAAATTGGAAAGGAAGACGTTAAAATATCACTGTTTGCAGATGATATGATAGGATATATTCGGGACCCAAAAAATTCCACCAAAGAACTCCTAAACCTGATAAACAGCTTCAGTGAAGTAGCTGGTTATAAAATTAACTCAAACAAATCAATGGCCTTTCTCTACACAAAGGATAAAAGGGCTGAGAAAGAAATTAGGGAAACAACATCCTTCACAATAGTGAAAAATACTATAAAATACCTTGGTGTGACTCTAACTAAGGAAGTGACAGACCTGTTTGACAAGAACTTGAAGTCTCTGAAGAATGAAATTGAAGAAGATCTCAAAAGTTGGAAAGATCTCCCATGCTCATGGATTGGCAGGGTTAATATAGTCAAAATGGCTATCCTGCTGAAAGCAATCTACAGATTCAACACAATCCCCATCAAAATCCCAACTCAATTCTTCACTGAGATAGAAAGGGCAATTTGCAAATTCATCTGGAATAATAAAAAAACTAGGATAGCAAAAGATACCATGCCTGATATTAAGCTGTACTACAGAGCAATTGTGATAAAAACTGCATGGTACTGGTACAGCAACAGACAGATAGATCAATGGAATAGAATTGAAGACCCAGAAATGAACCCACACACGTATGATCACTTGATCTTTGACAAGGGAGCTAAAACCATCCAGTGGAAAAAGGACAGCATTTTCAACAAATGGTGCTGGCACAACTGGAGGTTATCATGTAGAAGAATTCAAATTGACCCATTCTTATCCTCTTGTACAAAGCTTAAGTCTAAGTGGATCAAAGACCTCCACATAAAACCAGAGACACTGAAATTTATAGAGGAGAAAGTGGGTAAAACCCTCGAAGATATGGGTACAGGGGAATGATTCCTAAACAGAACAGCAATGGCCTGTGCGGTAAGATTAAAAATTGACAAATGGGACCTTATGAAATTGCAAAGCTTCGGTAAGGCAAAAGACACAGTCAGCAAGACAAAAAGGGCACCAACAGATTGGGAAAGAATTTTTACCAATCCTAAATCTGATAGGGTATTAATATCCAACATCTACAAAGAGCTAAAAAAGCTGGACTCCAGAAAAACGAATAATCCCATTAAAAAATGGGGTACAGAGCTAAACAAAGAATTCTCAACTAAGAAATTTCGAATGGCTGAGAAACATCTGAAAAAATGTTCAACATCCTTAATCATCAGGAAAATGCAAATCAAAACAACCTTGAGATTCTACCTCACACCAGTCTGAATGGCTAAGATGAAAAATTCAGGGGGCAGCAGATGCTGGCCAGGATGTGGAGAAAGAGAAACACTCCTCCATTGCTGGTGGGATTGCAAGCTTGTACAACCACTCTGAAAGTCAGTCTGTCTTTTCCTCAGAAAATTGGACATAGTACTACCAAAAGGTCCTGCAATACCTCTCCTGGGCATATACCCAGAAGATGTTCCAACTGGTGAAAAGGACACATGTTCCACTATGTTCATAGCAGCCTTATTTATAATAGCCAGAAGCTGGAAAGAACCCAGATGTCCCTCAACAGACGTATGGATACAGAAAATGTGGTACATTTACACAATGGAATACTATTCTGCTATTTAAAAAATGAATTTATGAAATTCTTGGGCAAATGGATGTATCTGGAGGATATAATCCTTAGTGAGGTAACCCGATCACAAAAGAAGTCATTGGATATGCACTCACTGATAAATGGATATTAGCCCAGAAACTTAGAATACCCAAGATACAATTTGCAAAACACAAGAAAATCAAGAAGGAAGACCAGCGCGTGGATACTTCATTCCTCCTGTGAAGAGGAAACAAAATACCCATGAAAGGAGTTACAGAGACAAAGTTTAGAGCTAAGATGAAAGGATGGACCATACAGAGACTACCCCACCAGTGGGGATCCATCCCATAATCATTCATTAAACTCAGACACTATGGCATAGGACAGCTAGTGCCTACTTAAGGGACCCTGATATAGCTGTCTCATGCAGAAGTGGATGCTCATAATCATCTATATGGTGGAACACAGGGTCCACAATGGAGAAGCTAGAGATAGAACCCCAGGAGCTGAAGGGTCTGCAACCCTAGAAGAGGATCAACAATATGAACTAACCAGAACCCCCAGAACTCGTGTCTCTAGCTCCATATGTAGCAGAAGATGGCCTAGTTGGCCATCATTGGGAAGAGAGGCCCCTTGGTACTGTAATCTTTATATGCCCCAATACAGGGGAACGCCAGGGCCAAGAAGTGGGAGTGGGTGGGCAGGGGAGCAGGGAGGGTGGAGGGGACTTTTGGAATAGCATTTGAAATGTAAGTTAAGAAAATATCTAATAAAAAATGGAAAAAAAACACCGTTATTGGATATTATAAAGGAATTTTCTCAATTGAGTTTCTCTCTCCTTTCAAATAACTCTAACTTGTCAAGTTGACATTAGACTAACTAGTACAAAATTTGATTATTTGGTTCTATTTAGTGTGTTTGTGTGCCTTTAGTACTACATGCTGCTGGTGGCAAGTCATCCTTCCAAATCACATATGTGTATATTGTTGTGATGGTTAGCTTAAATTGTCAATTTCATATAATCTAGAATCATATGTTTACATTGTGCTGGGCTGTGGGCATATGTGCTGGTTAGTTTTCTTTCAGCATGACATAAGCTGGCGTTATTTGAGAAGAGGTAGGCTCAATTAAGGAAATGCTTCCATTGTATTGGATTAAGGCAAGTCTGTTGGGCATTTTATTTATTATTATTATTATTATTATTATTATTATTATTGTTGTTGTTGTTGTTACTATTACTATTATTATTATTAATGTAGGATGGCACAGCCCACTGTGGGTGTTGTTTATGTAGGAAAATGGCCCTGGAGTGTATGAGAAAGGTAGCTGAGCAAGCCAGGAGAAGCAATCCAATAATGGACTGTGATCAAGGAGTATATAGGTCAAATAAACTTTCCTCCCCAAGTTGTTCTGGTTCAGAATTCTTTCTACAAAAGTAGAAAGCAAACTAGAAAAGCATGTCTGTGGATGATCATTTTAATTGGCTTGAGAAGATCCAGGCCACTGTTGGTGGTGCCATTCTCTAGGCAGGGTTTTGAAAACTGTATGAATAGAGAAACTGAGCTTAGCACAAGGAAATAAGTCACAATGAATGCATTCATTTCTCTATGCTCTTGACTATGCATGTGATGTGGCTTAGTGGCTGACATTCAAAATAGGTGTCTGAGGAAAACCAGCTGATTATTAACCAGTGTAGAGCCAGTAGGGAGCACACACTTCCATTATGCTTAGCACATAGGTCTTGTGGTGAGACTTGGGGGAGGTAGATTTTTCCCATCTTCTCTCTTCCTGCCTTCCTCCCTTCTGATACACATAGATGGACTAGAAAGAAGCCCTTGTTGCTGTAGATGTGCATGTGTCTGAGCACTTTTATTAAATAAATAAATAAATAAATAAATAAATAAATAAATAAAGCAAGCAAGCAAGCAAAGGAAAAGCAGTGGTTCATATATTCATGGTCCAGGAAGTTTCTTGTCTATTGATGATGAATGCTTATGCTAGTTTTTTTTCCTTCCAGCCTTGATCTACTATTAGGGTATGAAAGGTAGCCAGAAGCCTTTGGTTTTGTAAATGGTGAGGAAATTACATCCTAAATGGAGTCTTTCTACTGTTATTTAGCTGAGAGAATCCTTTTTCCCAACAGTGAAACAAGTGGGTCTCTTACATTTTTATTTGGAAGTTCTGGGTTTGTTTGTTTGTTTGTTTTTTGTTCTTTTTCCCAATATTTTATTAGATATTTTCTTCATTTACATTTCAAATGCTATCCCAAAAGTCTCCTATACCCTCCCTCACCCTGCCTTGCTCCCCTACCCACCTATTCCCACTTCTTGACCCTGGCATTCCCCTGTACTGGGGCATATAAAGTTTGGCATTGAAAACTTAAATAGAATTACATTGCTTTCCTTCTCCAGTCCCTCCCAAATAACCTTCTTCAAACCTGTCCCATATCCTTCCTCAAGTTGATAGCCCCTTTTCCTTTACTTAAAGTTCCAATACATCTGGATTATATTTTTGTATATATTTGATATAAAATAAGAGCCTAAGATCTCTCTCCATATCTCATTAATTCTGTGCATTTTATTTTTGTAAGCATAAAATCATGTCTAAATTACTATAGCTTCAAGTGTATTTGATTTCATTGTGAATTCTGTGGATTTATTTTTACTCATTATTCTTACTGAAGAATCTTAAGTATTCTTAGCAGCTTCATATTAACATACAAACTTTAAAATCAGCATTGTTTTCTTTGTATTTATCATACGTAGTGTCAATGTGCATTTTGAGACTTCAGATTAATAATTTTCATCAGTTTTAGAAGTTCTTTTTCTTTCTGTAAAATATACATCTATGAAATTCTTATAATACGATCTTTAAACTACATATCATAATTTCTTCTACCATGTCCAACATGATTTTATATTTTTCTGAATATTTTCTTTATGTTCTATTTTTCATTTTCCTGGCACTTATTCTTTAGGTACTTAATCCTGTCTTCTGTTTTATCTATCCATGAACTTCAAATTTTAGATTTACTTTTTTGTCAATAATTTCCAGTTTGCTTTTATTTATAGATGCCCAGTTTCTATACAAATTATCTAGTTTTTATCTGTTTTTCAACAAAGTACCCATATGTGTATTATATGTGTATGTATGTGGTTTTCTGTATATGTACATGAGTGCATATAGAGGTCAGAGGTTGACACTAGGTGACTTCTTCAGGCATGAGGCACATTACTCATTTTTAGTCAGGTTTTCTTACTTTAACCCAGTATAGGCTCAAAAATTGGCCTATATTGGCTGGCTACAGTGGTCCAGAAAGCCAGCTCTCTCACAAGCAATAAGTCACTCCATACTAAGATTATGGTTGTATGCTACCACAAATTGCCAAATTTGAAAGTCCTTGTCCATAAACTTTGTTAACAGGTCTCTGTGTATGTTGTTATTTAGCTTTTAGATCTTGTTTTAACAACATATGTCACTACCCATTTGTATCTAATGATTTCACTTTAAGTTCAAACATAGTTCACAAAGTGTTTCCTGGTGGGAGCCACATTTCTAACATAGAGTTTTCATTCTTCCCTGGCTGTGCTGACAGTGTGCAAGACTTATCACTTTATTTCCATAAAGGATTATGATGGATTTAATGTGACCCGGTTCTTCCCTTATAATTAGGACATAGTTCTCTAAATTTTAAAACTGGTAGCTTGATGAATACTCTCTTTCTCTACCCTTCCTTCCTTTCCTCTCTCTCCTCCTCCTCCTCCTTCTTTTAGCACTACAGCAAACTACAGAAAAGGCAATGTTTTTTAAAGTTGTTCATGTTAGGTTTTGGCTTCATTCCATGTCCCTGAGATAAATTAAGACCAATCTGTGAATGATCATGAGAACTAATACACATTCCAGGGTTGGAGAACCACGGGCACAAGTTCATTTATAAGAGGATCTCTCCTTTCTTCAGAAGTATTGTTACAATCCTTATCACTTCTATGCTTGGTTGTTTTTTGGTTGTTAAGGTTTAATCATGATAATAGTGGGCACCAACAAACAACTAAATCCTCTTGAGAAATGAAGTACTACACATTATATCATGGACCTGACTCGTTAAGATGCTTGCCACCTTAATAGATAAGATACTGAGCCTGGATCAATCTGGCTATCCAGCTCTTGCTCTGGTTTCTAGTCCCACAGAAGAAGTAAGAAATAAATCAATGTTCTTTCATACCTTTGCTGCTCTTGTCTCAGGAAACAACTTTGACACTTTCCAAAAGCTACTTTTGAATTATGGATAGGCTGTCCTCTTTTCCCATGAGTCTTTTACACCCCTCTCATACTGTACATGATGCCTAGCTCTCTTAATCTTTCACTTTAAGCTATATTTTGAACTCTATTTTAAGCCATTTTCCTTCATGAAGTTCCTTTGCAGGTTTCAAGGACAGTGTCTCTGTCCCTTTTAGACCCTGTCTTGTTGCCATTATTCCTTCTAATTGCTCTTCTAACTCAAGTCTTGCTCAGTCAGGCTCTCATATTAGTGAGGTGATCTCTCCTAATAGAGAG
This sequence comes from Mus minutoides, assembly GCA_902729485.2. Lineage (NCBI taxonomy): Eukaryota > Metazoa > Chordata > Mammalia > Rodentia > Muridae > Mus > Mus minutoides. The sequence goes on from LR749863.1 coordinate 755,575, forward strand.
CATTTCTGACAGATAATTTCAAGATAGCTCCTTTCGCAAACCCACCACTCTGATTTCTAACACCACTTGTGTCATTTGAAAGCAAAATCTTTAGGCTATCTCTTGATTACCCTTGAGTTTCCCTTCTACTACACAACTAATGTATCAAGGGATCTTGCTGTAGGTCTTTTCCCAGCATACCACTTTTCATCACCTTTATTACTATCACAGGTTAGCTGAGTTATTACTACTGGAAAGATTTCAGTAACCTGCATCAGCATATCTCACCTTAAATACACCAATATAAAATTAATTGAACTCTATATTTTTCTCTATTAACAAATTTCAAAACCCTAATAACATTCTTTTTTTTTTTTTTCAAGACAGGGTTTCTCTGTATAGCCCTGCTGTCCTGGAACTCACTTTCTGGACCAGGCTGGCCTTGAACTCAGAAATCCATCTGCCTCTGCCTCCCGAGTGCTGGGATTAAAGGCGTGCGCCACCACCGCCCGGCTCTTCTTTTAAAATAAGTAAGAGAATACTAATCATTAATTCAAAGTATTCCACTTAGTCCCTCTTTACCTAAAGAATATAATTCAAGGCCCCTTAAATTCTTAGAAGACTCTAGAGGCTCTAGCTGAGTTTATACTCTCATCTCTACCTAGTGGTTTCATTATTATGCCCAGTGGACATCCACATGGCTGCTATGATGTTTATTAAGCAAGCCCAAATACAATACTTTCCCCATTAAAATTTTTTTATGAAATGCTACTATATCACCTAGACCAATATTTTCTCATATGTCTACATCATTTGCCCCATTGCAGCTTGTGTCACTTTTTAAAATATTTGATACACAATAAGAATAAAGGGAATGAGTAATGCCTACAAGGATAAGATGTTTGTTGTCAAAGAAACTGAAACAGATTGGTAAGGATTATCTTAAAATTGAGGAGATAGGTATCAGAGCTATCACATTAGGAGAAATAATGTAGTGCTTGATAGCACAACAGAGATACTATACTTTGCAGGCATTACCTGTACACTTCAAAGTGCCTAGTGGAAGGTGATGAATGAATGCTCTTAGCACTAAGAAATGATACATACTAGAAATAATAGATATGTTAGTTACCCTAAATTAAATATATAAATCACATATGTATGTGTGTGTTTGAAATTTCATACCAGATCTTATACACCTCTATAATTACTATGTATCCAGTGATATTTTTTCATGTTTTTACTTATTTTATGTCTACATTTACCCTGGTTTTTATAGTATTTTACTATCTTCTCAATAATAGAAGCTCCATCAGGCTAAGAATTTTTTTTTTATTAATGAATGCATTCCAAGCTCATTGAGTAGAGGCTGTCATGTAAGAGACAGTGTGTAAATGTTTGACAAACTAATGATTGATAAAATATATCACATAAAATTGAGACATTTAAAATGCAATTTCTATTTCAATTTCATTCAGATGTGATCAATGTAGATCTTAATATATCCCTCTGATAATAACTTACTCAAATACTCTTTTTTTTCAATTTTTATTAGATATTTTCTTCATTTACATTTCAAATGTTATCCCGAAAGTCCCCCTAAACCCTCCCCCATCACCCGCCCTGCTCCCCTACCCACCCACTCCCACATATTGGCCCTGGAGTTCCCCTGTACTGGGGCATATAAAGTTTGCATGACCAAGGGGCATCTCTTCCCAATGATGGCCAATTAGGCCATCTTCTGCTACATATGCAGCTAGAGACATGAGCTCTGGGGGTACTAGTTAGTTCATATTGATCTTCCACCTATAGGGTTGGAGACCCCTTCAGCTCCTGGGGTACTTTCTCTAGCTCCTCCCTTTGGAATCCTATGTTAAATCTAATAGCTGACTGTGAGCATCCACTTCTGTGTTTGCCAGGTACTGGTATAGCCTCACAAGAGACAGATATATTAGGGCCCTTTCAGCAATATCTTGCTGGCTTATGCAATAGTGTCTGTGTTTGGTGGCTGATTATGGGATGGATCCCCAGCTGCAGCAGTTACTGGTTGGTCCATCCTTTTGTTTCAGCTCCACACTTGATCTCTGTAACTCTTTCAATGTGTGCTTTGTTCCTAATTATGGGAAGGGGCAAAGAGTCTGAATTTTGATCTTCATTCTTCTTGAGTTTCATGTGTTTAGCAAACTGTATCTTGGGTAATCTAGGTTTCTGGGCTAATATCCACATATCAGTGAGTACATGTTATGTGAGTTCTTTCGTGATTGGGTTACCTCACTCAGGATGACACCCTCCAGATCCATCCATTTGCCTAGGAATTTTATAAATTCATTGTTTTTAATAGCTGTGTAGTACTCCATTGTGTAAATGTACCAAATTTTCTGCATCCATTCCTCTGTTGAGGGACACCTGGGTTCTTTCCAGCTTCTGGATATTATTAAAAAAAAAAAAAAAAGGCCACTATGAACATAGGGGAGCATGTGTCCTTATTGCCAGTTGGAACATCTTCTGGATATATGACCGGGAGAGGTACTGCAGGATCCTCTGGTAGTACTATGTCAAATTTTCTGAGGAACCGCCAGACTGATTTCCAGAGTGGTTGAACAATCCCACCAACAATGGAGTAGTGTTCCTTTTTCTCCACATCCACGCCAGCATCTGCTGTCACCTGATTTTTTGATCTTAGCCATTCTGACTGGTGTGAGGTGGAATCTCAAGGTTGTTTTGATTTGCATTTCCCTGATGATTAAGGATGTTGAACATTTTTTCATGTGCTTCTCAGCCATTAGGTATTCCTCAGTTGAGAATTCTTTGTTTAGCTCTGTGCCTCATTTTTTAATGGGGTTATTTGATTGTCTAGTGTCCACTTTCTTGAGTTCTTTATATATATTGGATATTAGTCCCCTATCTGATTTAGGATTGGTAAAGATCCTTTCCCAATCTGTTGGTGGCCTTTTTCTCTTATTGACAGTATCTTTTGCCTTACAGAAGCTTTGCAACTTTATGAGGTCCTATTTGTCAATTATTGATCTTACAGCACAAGCCATTGCTGTTCTATTCAGGAATTTTTCCACAGTGCCCATATCTTCGAGGCTTTTCCCTCCTTTCTCCTCTATAAGTTTCAGTGTCTCTGGTTTTATTTGAAGTTCCTTAAACTACTTAGACTTGACCTTAGTACAAGGAGCTAAGAATGGATCAATTCCCATTCTTCTATATGATAACCGCCAGATGTGCCAGCACCATTTGTTGAAAATGCTTTTTTCTGCTGGATAGTTTTAGCTCCCTCCCTTGTCAAAGATCAGGTGAGCATAGGTGTGTGGATTCATTTCTGGGTCTTCGATCCTATTCCATTGATCTGCCTGTCTGTTGCTGTACCAGTACCATGCAGTTTTTATTACAAGTGCTTTCTAGGACAGCTTGAGGTCAGGCATGGTGATTCCCCCAGAGGTTCTTTTATTGTTGAGAAGAGTTTTTGCTATCCTAGTTTTTTTGTTATTCCAGATGAACTGGCAAATTGCCTTTTCTAATTCTGTGAATAATTGAGTTGGAATTTTGATGGGGATTGCATTAAATCTGTAGTTTGCTTTAGGCAAGATACCCATTTTTACTATATTGATCCTGCCAATCCAAGAGCATGGGAGATCTTGAGATCTTCTGAGATCTTCTTCAATTTCTTTCTTCAGAGAATTGAAGTTCTTATCATACAGATTTTTCACTTCATTAGAGTCACACCAAGAAATTTTATATTGTTTGTGACTATTGTGAATGGTGTTGCTTCCCTAATTTCTTTCTCAGCCAATTTATCCTGAGTATAGAGAAAGGCCATTGATTTGTTAGAGTTAATTTTATATCCAGCTACTGCACTGAAGCTGTTTATCAGGTTTTGGAGTTCCCTGGTGGAGTTTTTAGGGTCACTTATATATACTATCATATCATCAGCAAATAATGATATTTTGACTTCTTCCTTTCCAAATTGTATCCCCTTGACCTCCTTTCATTGTCGAATTGCTCTGGCTAGGACTTCAAGTACTATATTGAATAGGTAGGGAGAAAGTGGGCAGCATTGTCTAGTCTCTGATTTTAGTGGGATTGCTTCCAGTTTCTCTCCATTCTGTTTGATGTTGGCTACTGGTTTGCTGTAGATTGCTTTTATTATGTTTAGGTATGGGCCTTGGATTCCTGATCTTTCCAAGCCTTTTATCATGAATGAGTGTTGGATTTTGTCAAATGCTTTCTCAGCATCTAAAGAGATGATCATGTGGTTTTTATTTTTGAGTTTATTTATATAGTGGATTATGTTGATGGATTTCCATATATTAAACCATCCCTTCATCCTTGGGATGAAGCCTATTTGGTCATGATGGATGATTATTTTGATGTGTTCTTGGATTCGTTTAGCAAGAATTTTATTGAGTATTTTTGCATCGATATTCATGAGGGAAATTGGTCTGAAGTTCTCTATTTTTGTTGTGTCTTTATGTGGTTTAGGTATCAGAGTAATTGTGGCTTCATAGAATCAATTGGGTAGCATACTTTCACTTTCTATTCTCTTGAATAGTTTGAGAAGAACTGGAATTAGGTCTTCATTGAAGGTCTGATATAACTCTGCACTAAACCCATCTGGTCATGGGCTTTTTTTGGTTGTGAGACTATTAATGACTGCTTCTATTTCTTTTGGAGTTATAGGACTGTTTAGGTCACTAATCTGATCATGATTTAACTTTGATACTTGGTATCTGTCTAGATATTTGTCCATTTCATCCAGATTTTCCAAATTTTTGAATATAACCGTTTTTAGAAGGATCTGATGCTGTTTTGGATTTCCTCAGGATCTGTTGTTATGTGTCCCTTTTCATTTCTGATTTTGTTAATTAGGGTGCTGTCCCTGTGCCCTCTAGTGATTTTGGCTAAGGGTTTTTCTATCTTGTTGACTTTCTCAAAGAACCAGCTCCTGGTTTGATTGATTCTTTGAATAGTTCTTTTTATTTCCACATGGTTGATTTTACCCCTGAGTTTTATTATTTCCTGCTGTCTACTCCTCTTGGGTGAATTTGCTTCCATTTGTTCTAGTGCTTTTAGGTGTGAGGTCAATCTGCTTGTGTATGCTCTCTCCAGTGTTTTTTGTTGTTGTTGTTTTTGTTTTGTTGTTGTTTTGTTTTGTTTTGTTTTGTTGGGTTTTTGTTTGTTTGTTTGTTTGTTTGTTTGTTTGTTTTTTGGGTTTTTTTTTTTTTTTTGAGGAACTCAGGTATGAGTTTACCTCTTAGGACTGCTTTCACTGTGTCCCATAAGTTTGGGTATATTGTGGCTTCATTATCATTAGACTCTAGAAAGTCTTTAATTTCTTTCTTTATTTCTTCCTTGTCCAAGGTATCTTTGGGTACTGTGTTGTTAAGTTTCTATGTGAATGTTGGGGTTCTGTTATTTATGTTGTTATTGAAGATCAGCCTTAGTCCATGGTGATCTGATAGGATGCATGAGATAATTTCTATATTTTTGTATCTGTTGAGGCCTGTTTTGTGGCCAATTATATGGTCAAATTTGGAGAAGGTGCCATGAGGTTCTGAGGAAAAGGTATTTTTTTTATCCTTTTATTTTAGGATAAAATGTTCTGTAGATATCCTTTAAATCCATTTGCTTCATAGCTTCTGTTAGTTTCACTATGTCGCTATTTAGTTTCTGTTTCCAGGATCTGTCCATTAATGAGAGTGGGGTGTTGAAGTCTCCCACTATTATTGTGTGAGGTGCAATGTGTGCTTTGAGCTTTATTAAAGTTTCTTTAATGAATGTGGCTGCCTTTGCATTTGGAGCACATATATTCAGAATTGAGAGTTGCTCTTGGAAGATTTTACCTTTGATGTACATGAAGTGCCCCTCCTTGTCTTTTTTGACAACTTTGGGTTGAAAGTCAATTATATTCGATATTAGAATGGCTACTACAGATTGTTTCTTCAGAATGTTTGCTTGGAAAATTGTTTTCCAGCCTTTCACTCTGAGGTAGTGTCTGTCTTTTTTCCTGAGATGCGTTTCCTGTAGGCACCAAAATGTTGGGTCCTGTTTGTGTAGCCAGTCTGTTAGTCTGTGTCTTTTTATTGGGGAATTGAGTCCGTTGATATTAAGATATATTAAGGAAAAGTAATTGCTGCTTCCTGTCATTTTTGTTGTTAGAGTTGGGATTCTGTTCTTGTGGCTGTCTTTTTTTAGGATTGTTGAAGGAATACTTTCTTTCTTTTTCTAGGTCGTAGTTTAGGTCCCTGTATTGGTGCTTTTCCATTATTATCCTTTGAAGGGCTTGATTCGTTGAAAGATATCGTGTGAATTTTATTTTGTCATGGAATACTATGGTTTCTTCATCTATGGTAATTGAGAGTTTTGCTTGGTATAGTAACCTGGACTGCCATTTGTGTTCTCTTGGTGTCTGCATAACATCTGTCCAGGATCTTCTGGCTTTCATAGTCTCTTGTGAGAAGTCTGGAGTGATTCTAATAGGCCTGCCATTATATGTTACTTGACCTTTTTCCCTTACTGCTTTTAATATTCTGTCTTTATTTAGTGCATTTGTTCTTCTGATTATTATGTGTCGGGAGGAATTTCTTTTCTGGTCCAGTCTATTTCGAGTTCTGTAGGCTTCTTGTATTTTTATGGGTATCTATTTCTTTAGGTATGGAAAGTTTTCTTCTATAATTTTGTTGAAGATATTTTCTGGCCCTTTAAGTTGAAAATCTTCATTCTCATCTACTTATATTATCCATATGCTTTGTCTTCTCATTGTGTCCTCGATTTCCTGGATATTTTGAGTTCAGATCTTTTTGCATTTTGTGTTTTCTTTGAGTGTTGTGTCCGTGATCCCAATGGAATCTTCTGCCCCTGAGATTTTCACTTCCATCTCTTGTATTCTGTTGCTGATGCTGGTATGTATGGTCCCTGATTTCTTTCCTACAGTTTCTATCTCCAGGATTATCTTCTTTTGGGTTTTCTTTATTGTTTCTATTTCCATTTTTAGGTCCTGGAATGTTTTGTTCAATTCCATCTCCTGTTTGGCGCTGTTTTCCTGAAACTCTCTAAGGGATTTTTGTGTTTCCTCTTTAAATGCTTCTAGTTGTTTACCTGTGTTTTCCTGTAATTCCTTCTTAAAGTCCTCCATCATCATCATCATGAGAAGTGACTTTTGATCCATGTCTTGCTTTTCTGGTGTGATGGTGTATCAAGGACTTGCCATGGTGGGAGAATTTGGTTCTGATGATGTCAAGTAACCCTGGTTTCTGTTGCTTCTGTTCTTCCACTTGCCTCCTGCCATCTGATTATCTCAGGTGCTTTCTGTCCTCAATATAACTGATTGGAGCCTGTCCTTCTTATAATCCCAGTTGATTCTGAACTCCTCCGAGTCCAGCTTATACTGTGATCCTTTGATTGTGGGCTCTTGTGAACCTGATATTCTGGGAGTGTCTGAGATCTTGGCAGTCAAGTTCCACTGAGACCCTGGAATACTGATGTGACCCAACTCCTGTTATCCTGGGATACTGTTGTCTTAGTATCCTGGGCGAGTTACAAGGCCTTGGAGTGGTGTCTCCTTTGAGGAGCTTGGAGCTGTCTGGTCAGTGGTTCTAAGATCAAGTATAGTCCTCTAGGGACGGTGGGGGAGTGCACATACTGTGCACCCAAGGTAACTGGGCACTGGCAGGGGACCAGAAGTGACCTCTGCTCCTCGTCTAGCCGATCCTGTTTCCCCAGTGCTGACCTAGTTCCAGAGCAATGAGATTGGAACCGATGTTGTGCCACACTCACTGGTGGTCCCAAGATGATTGTGTGGGGAGTCATCTAGGGATGGTGGGAGAGTGCACAGTCTGTGCGCCCAAGGTAACAGGGTGCTGGCAGGGACCAGAAGGCACTCAAATACTCTTATGCTCAAAACTGCTCTCAAGAATATTCAATTTTGATAACTGTAGTTTCACTGTAAATGGACTCTATTTCTACTGTCTATCCAAGAAGAGTTGCAACAAATGGGAAAAGCAGTATTCTAAAACATGAGCAAATCTCTACAGCTGTAACTCCTATTAACTATCTACTGTTGGGACCTGAATTTTAGTAAATAGAAATGTGGGGACAATGGACATTTTAAAAATCTATGACATATTCTCTTGCCCTTAGGAAGCTAACATTTTTTTTTTTCCTTTCTCGGTCCTCCTGCAAAGGACAAATTTTGAAGTTTCCATCTAATAATAGAAATTAATCTGAAATAATGGAATAAGATTTGTTCCAGGGTGTGTATTAAAAACCAAGTCTACCACTCTTGATAAGTTAGTACTACTTGACCCCATTCTCCTGACTCACTCCATACCAGCAAGGATTAAAGCTGGTATTAAGAACTTCTTAGGAATATATTGCATTTTCTCTGGAAACAGATCAGACAAACAAAACTCAGAAAATACATACAGCTTCCAAACTTCAGTGGGCAGGCATGCACATCCATGGGAAAATCTTCTAAATGCATAGGACATTCAGCGTGTATTGTTAACCTAAGAGGAAGGAGAACAGAAAATGAAAGACAGCCAAGATAAATTTTGTGAAACATGAAATTCTATTTGTGTTAGAATGGAGTATACTCAACAGCAATGGAGTATTTCTAAGAATACCATGGTGTTTTACTTGTTTATTTTCACTGAGATAAAAATCCTGTGTGCAAACAAAGGTTGAATTATGTGAACGTGGGAATTTCTCAAAGGAGCAGCCAATATTGTTTATTTTTGTTTGAGGCTGATGTGACTATCACCTTACCACCTTTAAATATATGTATATGCTAATGGTACCTCCTTAGCTACCCTTCAATAAGCATAGAAACAGCAGGTCCTATCTGACTCATTTGTTACTGATCACAGCTTAATTATTTCAAAAAGAATTCTAAGCAGGCTATTATATGAGTTAACCAATTTAAAGAGTTCATAAAGAGGGAGAGAGTAATAGAAAGAATATATTTGTTATGATAACTAACAGAAAGAGAAAAAATAAGCCATTGCTGTAGAAGAACACACAAACAAAGAAACAAACACACAATACACATGCATACCATAGCAATAATACAAAAGCAATGGAGGAAATCAGAAACCTCAAAGGTCAAATCTGAAGAACTTTGAAAAGAATTATAAATAGAAAAGATCATGCTTAAATTCTTCAATGAAAATATTGAAAATCAGTCTTATACATGGTGGTCAGATAGGATGCATGGGATAATTTCAACATTTTTGTATCTGTGGAGGCCTGTTTTGTGACCAATTATATGGTCAATTTTGGAAGAGGTACCATGTGGCGCTGAGAAGAAAGTATATCCTTTTGCTTTAGGATGAAATGTTCTGTAGATATCTGTTAAATCCATTTGTCTCATGACTTCTGTTAGTGTCCCTGTGTCTCTGTTTAGCTTCTGTTTCCAGGATCTGTCCATTGGTGAGAGTGGGGAGTTTAAGTCTCCCACTATTATTGTGTGGGGTTTAATGTGTACTTTGAGCTTTACTACAGTTTCTTTAATGAATGTGGCTGCCCTTGTATTCTGACCATAGATATTCAGAATTGAAAGTTCATCTTGGCCCTTCCCCTTCCGGTCTGGTCCAGTGCACCCACACCAGGCATGGCTCGGGCACAGGCTCTGCGCACTCTCCCCTGGACTCTGCAGGCTGTCTTGGGACCACAGGCTGTCTTGGGACCACAGGTGATCAGCTGAACACAGCATCTTTTCCTGCCCAATCCTGCTCTACCTGAGTCACCAGCCAGGACATAGTTAAAGGCCCAGTGGAGGATAGACTCTCCCTTCCCCTTCCGGTCTGGTCCCGTGCACCCGCACCAGCCCGGGGCTCGGGCACAGGCTCTGCACATTCTCCCCTGGACTCCCCAGGCTGTCTTGGGACCACAGGCTGTCTTGGGACCACAGGTGAGCAGCTGAAAGCAGCATCTGTTCCTGCCCAATCCCATGCGACCTGAGTCACCAGCCAGGACATAGTTAAAGGCCCAGC
>LR749863.1:766275-841659 GCA_902729485.2 Mus minutoides
AAGAACAGAAACCCAACTCTAAAAACAAAAATGACAGGAAACAACAATTACTGTTCCTTAATATCTCTTAATATCAATGGACTCAATTCCCCGATAAAAAGACATAGACTATCAGACTGGCTGCACAAACTGGACCCAACGTTTTGCTGCTTACAAGAAACACACCTCAGGAAAAAAGACAGACACTACCTCAGAGTGAGAGATTGGAAAACAATTTTCCCAGCAAACGGTCCAAGGAAAAAAGCTGGGGTAGCCATTCTAATATCGAACAAAATAGATTTTCAACCCAAAATTATCAAAAAAGACAAAGAGGGGCACTTCATACTCATCAAAGGCAAAATCTTCCAAGAGGAACTCTCAATCCTGAATATCTATGCTCCAAATGCAAGGGCAGCCGCTTTCATTAAAGAAACTTTAGTAAAGCTCAAAACACACATTGCATCTCACACAATAATAGTGAGAGACTTCAACACCCCACTCTCATCAATGGGCAGATCCTGGAAACAGAAACGAAACAGAGACTCAGTCGAACTAATTGAAGCTATGAAACAAATGGACTTAACAGATATCTACAGAATATTTCATCCTAAAACAAAAGGATATACCTTTTTCTCAGCACCTCATGGCACCTTCTCCAAAATTGACCACATAATTGGCCACAAAACATGCCTCAACAGATTCAAAAATATTGAAATTATCGCATGCACCCTATCAGATCACCACGGACTAAAGCTGTTCTTCAATAACAACATGAGAAGCAGAACACCATCATTCACTTGGAAACTGAACAACATTCTACTCAATGATACCTTGGTCAAGGAAGAAATAAGAAAGAAATTAAAGACTTTCTCGAGTTTAATGAAAATGAAGCCACAATATACCCAAACTTATGGGACACAATGAAAGCATTCCTGAGAGGTAAACTCATAGCTCTGAGTTCCTACAAAAAAAAATGGAGAGAGCATACACTATTAGCTTGACAGCACATCTGCAAACTCTAGAACAAATAAAAGCAAATTCACCTAAGAGGAGTAGACGGCAGGAAATAATCAAACTCAGGGGTGAAATCAACCATGTGGAAACAAAAAGAACTATCCAAAGAATCAGTCAAACCAGGAGCTGGTTCTTTGAAAAAGTCAACAAGATAGACAAAACCTTGGCCAGACTAACTAGAGGGCACAGGGATAGCATCCAAATTAACAAAATCAGAAGGAAAAGGGAGACATAACAACAGATCCTGAGGAAATTCAAAACACCATCAGATCCTTCTACAAAAGGTTATATTCTAAAAAATTGGAAAATCTGGATGAAATGGATAACTTTCTAGACAGATACCAAGTTACAAAGTTAAATCAGGATCAGATTAATGACCTAAACAGCCCTATATCTCCTAAAGAAATAGAAGCAGTCATTAATAGTCTCCCAACCAAAAAAAGCCCAGGACCAGATGGGTTTAGTGCAGAGTTCTATCAGACCTTCAAAGAAGACCTAGTTCCAGTTCTTCTTAAACTATTCAACAAAATAGAATATGAAGGTACATTACCCAATTCATTTTATGAAGCCACAATTACTCTGATACCTAAACCCCATAAAACACAACAAAGATAGAGAACTTCAGACCAATTTTCCCTCATGAATATCGATGCAAAAATACTCAACAAAATTCTCACCAACCGAATCCAAGAACATATCAAAAAGATCATCCATCATGACCAAGTAGGCTTCATCCCAGTAATGCAGGGATGGTTTAATATACGGAAATCCATCAACGTAATACACTATATAAACAAACTCAAAGATAAAAACCACAAGATTATCTCCTTAGATGCTGAGAAAGCTTTTGACAAAATCCAACACCCATTCATGATAAAGGTCTTGGAAAGATGAGGAATTCAAGGCCCTTACCTAAACATGATAAAAGCAATCTACAGCAAACCAGTGGCCAACATCAAACTAAATGGAGAGAAGCTGGAAGCAATCCCACTAAAATCAGGGACCAGACAAGGCTGCCCACTTTCTCCCTACCTATTCAATATAGTATTTGAAGTCCTAACCAGAGCGATTCCACAACAAAAGGAGGTCAAGGGGATACAAATTGGAAAGGAAGAACTCAAATTATCGCTATTTGCAAATGATATGATAGTATATTTAAGTAACCCCAAAAACTCCACCAGAGAACTCCTAAACCTGATGAACAGCTTTACTGCAGTAGCTGGATATAGAATCAACTCAAACAAATCAATGGCCTTTCTCTATACAAAGGATGAACTGGCTGAGAAAGAGATCAGGGAAACATCACCCTTCACAATAGTCACTAGCACTATAAAATATCTTGGTGTGACTCTTACGAAGGAAGTGAAAGATTTGTATGACAAGAACTTCAAGTCTCTGAAGAAAGAAATTGAGGAAGATCTCAGAAGATGGAAGGATCTCCCATGCTCATGGATTGGCAGAATCAATATAGTAAAAATGGCTATCTTACCAAAAGCTATCTACAGACTCAATGCAATACCCATCAAATTTCCAACTCAATTCTTCAAGGATCTAGAAAAGACAATTAGCAAGTTCATCTGGAATAACAAAAAACCTAGATTAGCAAAAACTCTTCTCAACAATAAAAGAACCTCTGGTGGAATCACCATGCCTGACCTCAAGCTGTACTTCAGAGCAATCGTTATAAAAACTGCATGGTATTGGTACAGCAACAGACAGGTAGATCAATGGAATAGGATCGAAGACCCAGAAATGAATCCACACACCTCTGTTCACCTGTTCTTTGACAAGGGAGCTAAAACTATCCAGTGGAGTAAGGACAGCCTTTTCAACAAATGGTGCTGGCACAACTGGAGGTTATCATGTAGAAGACTGGGCATTGATCCATTCTTATCTCCTTGTACGAAGGTCAAGTCTAAGTGGTTGAAGGATCTCCACATAAAACCAGAGACACTGAAACTTATAGAGGAGAAAGTGGGGAAAAGCCTCAAAGATATGGGCACTGGGGAAAAATTCCTGAATAGAACAGCAATGGCTTGTGCTGTAAGAGCGAGAATTGACAAATGGGACCTCATAAAGTTGCAAAGCTTCTGTAAGGCAAAAGATACTGTCAACAAGACAAAAGGGCCACCAACAGATTGGGAAAGGATCTTTACCAATCCTAAATCGGAGAGGGGACTGATATCCAATATATATAAAGAACTCAAGAAGGTGGACACCAGAAAATCAAATATCCCCATTAAAAAGTGGGGAACAGAGTTAAACAAAGAATTCTCAACTGAGGAATACCGAATGGCTGAGAAGCACCTGAAAAAATGTTCAACATCCTTAATCATCAGGGGAATGCAAATCAAAACAACCCTGAGATTCCACCTCACACCAGTAAGAATGGCTAAGATCAAAAAATCGGGTGACAGCAGATGCTGGCATGGATGTGGAGAAAGGGCAACACTCCTCCACTGTTGGTGGGACTGCAAGCTTGTTCAACCACTCTGGAAATCATTCTGGTGGTTCCTCAGAAAATTGGACATAGTACTACCGGAAGATCCAGCAATACCTCTACTTGGCATATATCCAGAAGAGTTTCCATCTGGTTATAAGGACACATGTTCCACTATGTTCTTCGCAGCCTTATTTATAATAGCCAGAAGCTGGAAAGAACCCAGATGTCCCTCAACAGAGGAATGGATACAAAAAATTTGGTACATTTACACAATGGAGTACTACTCAGCTATTAGAAACAATGAATATATGAAATTCCTAGGCAAATGGATGGATCTGGAGGGTATCATCCTGAGTGAGGTAACCCAATCACAAAAGAACTCACATAACATATGCTCACTGATATGTGGATACTAGCCCAGAAGCCTAGAATACCCAAGATACAATTTACTAAACACATGAATCTCAAGAAGAAGGAAGTTCAAAATGTGGTCTCTTTGCCCCTTCCTAGAATTAAGAACAAAGCACACACTGAAGGAGTTACAGAGATCATGTGTGAAGCTGAATCAAAAGGATGGACCAACCAGTGATGGAGGCTGCCAGGGATCCTTCCCATAATCAGCCACCAAAATAAACACTATAGCATATGCCAGCAAGATAATGCTGAAAGGGACCTGATATAGCTGTCTCATGGGATTCTATAGGAAGGAGCTAGAGAAAGTACCCAAGGAGCTGAAGGGGTCTTCAACCCTATAGGTGGAAGAATAACATAAACTAACTAGTTCCCCCTGCGCTCATGTCTCTAGCTGCATATATGGAAGAAGATGGCCTACTTGGCCATCATTGGGAGGAAAGGCCCCTTGGTCATACAGACTCTATATGCCCCAGTACAGGGGAACGCCAGGGCCATTACGTGGGAGGGGGTGGGTAGGGGAGCAGGGCGGGGATGCGGGAGGGTAAGGGGAAATTTCTAGATAACATTTGAGATGTAAATGAAGAAAATATCTAATAAAGAGGAAAAGAAAAAAAAGAAAGTTCATCTTGGTTGATTTTACCTTTGATGAGAATGAAGTTCCCCTCCTTGTCTTTTTTTATAACTTTTGGTTGAAAGTCAATTTTATCCAATATTAGAATGGCTACTCCAGCTTTTTTCTTTGGACCATTTGCTTGGAAGACTGTTTTCCAGCCTTTAACCCTAAGGTAGTATCTGTATTTTTCCCTAAGGTGTGTTTCCTGTAAGCAGCAAAATGTTGGGTCCTGTTTGTGTAGCCAGTCTATTAGTCTCTGTCTTTTTATTGGGGAATTGAGTCCATTGATATTAAGAGAGATTAAAGAAAAGTAGTTGTTGCTTCCTGTTATTTTTGCTGTTAAGGTGGGATTCTGTTCCTGTGGCTATCTTCTTTTAGGATTGTTGAAGGATTACTTTTTAGTTTTTTCTCGGGTATAGTTTCCGTCCTTGTTTTGGTGGTTTCCCTTTATTATCCTTTGAAAGGCTGGATTCGTGGAAAGATTTTATGTGAATTTGGTTTTATCATGGAATACTTTGTTTTCTCCATCTATGTTAATTGAGAGTTTTGCTGGATATAGTAACCTGGGTTGGCATTTGTCTTCTTTTAGGGTGTGCATAACATCTGTCCATGATCTTCTGGCTGTCATAGTCTCAGGTGAGAAGTCTAGTGTAATTCTGATAGGCCTGCCTTTATATGTTACTTGATCTTTTTCCCTTACTGCTTTTAATATTCTATCTTTATTTAGTACATTTGTTGTTTTGATAATTATGTGTCTGGAGGAATTTCTTTTCTGGTCCAGTGTATTTTGTGTTCTGTAGGCTTCTTGTATGTTCATGGGCATCTCTTTCTTTAGGTTTGGGAAGTTTTCTTCTATTATTTTGTTGAAAACATTTGCTGGCCCTTTAAGTTGAAAATCTTCTTATTGAGGTAACCCAATCACAAAAGAAGTCATTGGATATGCACTCACTGATAAATGGATATTAGCCCAGAAACTTAGAATATCCAAGATACACTTTGCAAAACACAAGAACATCAAGAAGGAAGACCAGCTCATGGATACTTCATTCCTCCTGTGAAGAGGAAACAAAATATCCATGAAAGGAGTTACAGAGACAAAGTTTAGAGCTAAGATGAAAGGATGGACCATACAGAGACTACCCCACCACGGGGGATCCATCCCATAATCGGTCACTAAACTCAGACACTATGGCATAGGACAGCTAGTGCCTACTTAAGGGACCCCGATATAGCTGTCTTGTACAGAAGTGGATGCTCATAATCATCTATAAGATGGAACACAGGGTCCACAATGGAGAAGCTAGAGATAGAACCCCCGGAGCTGAAGGGGTCTGCAACCGTAGAAGAGGATCAACAATATGAACTAACCAGAACCCCCAGAACTCGTGTCTCTAGCTCCATATGTAGCAGAAGATGGCCTAGTCGGTCATCATTGGGAAGAGAGGCCCCTTGGTACTACAATCTTTATATGCCCCAATACAGGGGAATGCCAGGGCCAAGAAGTGGGAGTGGGTGGACAAGGGAGCAGGGAGGTGGGTTGGGGGAGGGGACCTTCGGAATAGCATTTGAAATGTAAATTAAGAAACTATCTAATAAAAAAATTGGAAAAAAAGAAAATATTGTTGAGGAATTATTTGTCATATTTATATATTCATTTATTTTCATTTGGCTGTCAAAGTAATCCATTTTAATGTTTTAGTATGAATTCTTGCCAGTCTTTTGAGGTCGACCTTTTCATTGGCCCCAACTTCATTCTCATGTGTGGGCATATGCATGGGTATATGTGTATATAAATAATGCCTAGACAGTCAATATTTAGACTTGCTTGGGACCTGGCATCAACAGGTTATTATTATCTAGTCTTTATAACTCCTGTGTATATATGAGACAGCTTCTGTCATGCTCAGGGTATTTTAATAAGCTGAGAAGCTGGCCATGAATTAGAATTTTGTTCATTCTTTCAATAGCTTTATCCTTTACACAGGCATTTTTCTCATATCTTTTTATTATTAGACATTTTCTTTATTTACATTTCAACTGCTATCCTAAAAGTTCCCAGTACACTCCACCCGCCCTGCTACCCTACACACCCACTCCTAATTCTTGGTCCTGGCATTCCCCTGTACTGGGGCATATAAAGTTTGCAATACCAAGGGGCCTCTCTTTCCAGTGATGGCTGACTAGGCCATCTTCTGCTACATATGCAGCTAGAGACACGAGCTCTGGGGGTACTTGTTAGTTCATACTGTTGTTCCACCTATAGAGTTGCAGATCCCTTCAGCTCCTGGGGTACTTTCTCTAGCTTCTACATTAGAGACCCTGTGCTCTGTCCAATAGATGACTGTGAACATACACTTCTGTATTTGCCAGACACTGGCATAGCCTCACAGGAGACAACTATATCACTGTTCTTTCAGCGAAATCTTGCTGGCTTATGCAGTAGTGTCTGCGTTTGGTGGCTGATTATGGGATGGATCCCCGGGTGGGGTAATCTCTGGATGGTCCATCCTTTCATCTTAGCTCCGAACTTTGTCTCTGTAACTCCTTCCATAAGTATTTTCTTCCCTATGGGACCCAAATTTTCCTTGGAACCATGATTTCTGATTAATAGAATATCAACAGATCAAACAAAGGAATTTGTCTTGTTTCATGTCAAGGCAATAGATAGAGGCATGTAAGGAATCCAATAGACTAAGTCTCCATTCATTATTCTTCCTAACCATACTGCTACTATAATAGTATTAGCTAATAAAATTTAAGCAGGTGTCAAATTGTCAGGACACTGTTGTCCAATATTGCTCCAGTTTGGTTGGAACAAGTGAGATACCAGGAAACATTTATATTTAGAGTCAAATTGTAGATGTTCTTACATCTAGGAAAAGATTGGAGGTTCAGTGTGTAATTATTATCATTTCAAGGATAAAATTCCTAATAAGTTGAGCTATTCATAGCATTTTACAATTTCTAAAACCCATTCAAATTGAATAATTCCATTCAGGTCTGCTCCTAAGACTTGTGTCATTGGGATTTTGGTTGCCTGGAACAAAAGTGGATGTTCCTCTCTATCTGTTCTCCCATGCCCTCATAGTGGCACTGTAAGGAATATATTGTGAACATCATTATCATCTGTTTCAGATAGAAGAATACAGAGTGTGTGTGATTTGCTCAGAAACCCACAACATAGAAGAGAGGAGCAAGTCTAGAGCTCTTGCTATACTCATTACCTTCTATACATTAGCTTATGGGAAATGTATTCATTATGTAAGAAATGCTTTATTTACCTCGGGTTACCTTTGGATAAACATTTCCTATGTATAAGGTAGCTGTAGTAAAACATGAAGAAAATGTGAAAAAATAAGAGACTCATAGTCCACAATTATTTTTCTCACAGAAACTGGTATTGGAGGAGAAAATAATAATTACCTATTTGGCCAACACATTAATATAAAGTAGTAGTCGTGAACATTAGCCTGGATAATGTATTGGTCTTTTTCTTTTGCAGAAAGAGCTTGAAGAACTAAAGAAAACAACACAGTATAATCTGACTAACAACAAACTCTGCCCACACATAGACAGGCTCTTTCTTATTTCTTATTGATATGGACAAGAAATGGATAGAAAAACAGATAAGAAAGTTATTATAGATCAGTTCTGTTCCTAATCAGAAATCACTACCATTGCATCCTGCCTTTATAATCTATTTGCTGTGGTCTCATTCTCTACATCCAAAAGGCTGCTGGGTAGACATAAAATAATTTCCGCTTGACATTACTCATAAGAGGCAATATCTTGGAAATAATAATGTAAGTGAAGAGAAGGAACACAATATTCTTTATTAAATCCTCATGGAACGTTTTCAGCATACAACAGGAGGAATAGGTGAAATATATTTCTCTTGTCTCTGCTTCTGTGAATTGTGAAGTAACCCTTTATTCTTTTAAAAAGTGTCAGATTGATAGATATTACAGGCTGGTTTAAGACTTGATGTTTTCTCCAAGACACATGAGCATTTTGTAAGTATTCAAGGGATTAGTTAGAGCTGTAAAGGTTATTGTCATCATCTAGTTCCAACCTTTGTTGCATAAATGACATACTGAAATAAAAGCCTTGTAGGTGTTTGCTAAAGGGCATACACCTAGATGCACTTATTGTCTAGGAAGAATTTGAAAAATGTATAAAGCCAGTCCCAACATAACTAATAAAGTTCTCTTAAAGGTACAGTGAAAATGAAAGAATTGTTATGTTCAAACTTCAAATAGAAGGTCTTATGAAACCAGGATTAACCAAGATGAACTAAAAATGGTAAGCAAGATACAGATGCTTAAGTACAAACTATTGCTTTTGGAACTCTGTTGAAATTTTTATTTTTGCTGAAAACTTTTTGTTCAGTATTCATGTAAATTTTCCCTTAAATCTTTTATGGTTTTTAAAGAATTCCATACATGATTACTATATTTACCTCACTTGTACCTGTCCTGTCTTTCCAACTCCCTCCCATATCTATCTATCTATCTATCTATCTATCTATCTATCTATCTATCTATCTATCTATCTATCTATACCAACATAGACTTTTCCAGGGATAAGTCCCCTAATAGATTTTCTAATCCTAAGTGATCAGCCTTAAACAGGTATGCTATGTATATGAGCAACACTAAATATCTCAGCAGGTTGCACTGCCTAGAGGTTTTTCATTTGCTTTTCATAAAAGAAAGATCAGAGACTCTTCAAAGTACAACACTGATATCATGGGATTTCCACCATGATCCCGGAGTTTGGCTGCTTTGATTTCTGTGTAAATACCAAGGAGTAAAGAAGTGATAATCCAGGAAACTCTTTCCTTTAGGGGAGGTAGATAGATGCAGATGAAAATTTAAAAGCTTTTAAAGTCAAGTCACGATGAGTGCCCACACAAATCCTGCAACTCTCCTTATTAAATACCCTCATTTGACTTGCATTGAGGTACTCTGGTTCCTTTATAGACCAATCCATTGCTCAAGGCATATTTTTTTAAATGCCACCACAGTAATAAGTCCATGTTGTTATTACCATGGCCTCCTCACTTGTCACTCTGCTAAGAGAAGATTCTATGTAATCCCATATGCATTCAGAATCAAAGTCTATGTCTACTCAGATTCTAGAATTATGCTACCATACATTACACTCTTGTTTATCTTCCTGGGTCACTGGACTCTGGCTCTTTCTACACTCTCTGAATATTTGTTGTTGAGGTTGTGTCATCTCTGCCCAGAATGTTCTTTTAATTTTCTTTTGCCATCTTGACTTAATTTGGCATACACTTCATTTTGAGCTAGATTTTAGCTATTCAACTAAGGAAACAATCCAACTCAACAGACTGTTAAATTCAATCTGATGTAGAGTTCCTTGTTTCTCAGTACTTAGAAATCTTCCTTTGCACTTTCTTTAATCTTAGGCTAGCTAGTAGTTTCTAAAGGAGAACTTCAATGAATGAACTCTGCTCAGTTTCCTACCCCTCACCCTATAGACAACAACATTTATCATAGTCCTTTCTTTTCCTTTTCTCATATCACTTAAGATACAAGATACTATATGTTTTATATTTCTATGTATTGTCCATTTCCTTTCTTTACTATAGGTTAGAAATTTTTGGCTATTTTTTTATGTATGCCAAGAGCTAGCAAACTGAATTATTTGATTGCTTTTTATTCACAAAGATATGTATTTCTATTGAAACTTTGAACTGAGGGGTTAGACAACACAGTTGTAGAAAACTGTGATTTATTTGTAGGATAATATCTTTCTTTTTCCCTAATGAACTTTGTTTTTTCTCTCTTTACACCTCACATAATAAATCCTGATTATGGTTTTCCCTCCCTCTACTTATCCCAGTTCCTCCCCAGGTCTCCTCTCATCCAGTCTCTTTCTGTCCCTCATTAGAAAGTAAAGAGACTTCTAAGGGATAATAGAAAATATAATATAATGAAGATAAAACAAAAGTAATATATAACTATCAGACAGAACAAACAGATAAAAGAAAAAGAGCTAAAGAGAAGCAACAAGAGAGAGAGAACGATTTGTTCACACAATCCAGATCATATTCCCGTAAAAACACTAAACTGGAAATTTTATATGCAAAGAATATATATATATATATATATATATATATATATATATATATATATATATATATATATATGCAAAGAACCTATGTGTGTCTGTGTGTGTGTATATATATGTGTGTCTGTGTGTGTGTGCTTTGTTTTTTTTCAATATTTTTTATTAAATATTTTTTTAATTTACATTTCAAATGCTATCACGAAAGTTCCCTCCCCACTCCCCCCACCCTGTTCCCCTGCCCACCCACTCCCACTTCTTGGCCCTGGCATTTCCATATATATATATATAAATAAATTACAATACCAGGAGTCTCTCCTACCAATGATGGCCGACTAGGCCATCTTCTGCTACATGTGGAGCTAGAGAAACGAGTTCTGAGGGTTCTGGTTAGTTCATAGTGTTGTTCCTCTTATAGGGTTGCAGACCACTTCAGCTCCTGGGGTTCTATCTCTAGCTTCTCCATTGTGGGCCTTGTGTTCCATCATATAGATGACTGTGAACATCCACTTCTGTAGGAGACAGCTTTATCAGGATCCCTTAAGTAGACACTTGCTGTCCTATGCAATAGTGTCTGAGTTTAGTGACTGATTATGGGATGGATCCCTCCTGGTGGGGTAGTCTCTGTATGGTCCATCCTTTCATCTTAGCTCTAAACTTTGTCTCTGTAACTCCTTTCATAGATATTTTGTTTCCTATTCAAAGGACGAATGAAGTATCCACGCACTGGTCTTCCATCTTGATTTTCTTGTGTTTTGCAAATTGTATCTTGGGTATTCTAAGTTTCTGGGCTAATATCCATTTTTCAGTGAGCACATATCCAATGACTTCTTTTATGATTGGGTTACCTCACTAAGGATTAAATCCTCCAGATACATCCATTTGCCCAAGAATTTCATAAATTCATTTTTTAAATAGCAGAATAGTATTCCATTGTGTAAATGTACCACATTTTATGTATCCATTCCTCTGTTGAGGGACATCTGGGATATTTCCAGCTTCTGGCTATTATAAATAAGGCTGCTATGAACACAGTGGAACATGTGTCCTTTTTACCAGTTGAAACATCTTCTGAGTACATGCCCAGGAGAGGTATTGCAGGATCTTTCCGTAGTACTATGTCCAATTTTCTGAGAAAACGCCAGACTGACGTAAGAGTGGTTGTACAAGCTTGCAAACGCACCAGCAATGGAGGATCGTTCCTCTTTCTCCACATCCTCCCCAACATCTGCTGTCACCTGAATTTTTGATTTTAGCCATTCTGATTGGTGTGAGGTGGAATCTCATTGTTGTTTTGATTTGCATTTCCCTGATGATTAAGGATGTTGAACATTTTTTCAGATGTTTCTCAGCCATTCAAAATTCCTCAGTTGAGAATTCTCTGTTTAGCTCTGTACCCCATTTTTAATGGGGTTATTCGTTTTACTGGAGTCCAGCTTCTTTAGCTCTTTGTAGATGTTGGATATTAATCCCCTATCAGATTTAGGATTGGTAAAAATCCTTTCCCAATCTGTTGGTGGCCTTTTTGTCTTACTGACTGTGTCTTTTGCCTTACAGAAGCTTTGCAATTTTATAAGGGCCCATTTGTCAATTTTTGATCTTACCACACAGGCCATTGCTGTTCTGATTAGGAATCTTTCCCCTGTGCCCACACCTTCGAGGGTTTTCCCCACTTTCTCCTCCATAAATTTTAGTGTCTCTGGTTTTATGTGTAGGTCTTTGATCCACTTAGACTTAAGCTTTGTACAAGGAGATAAGAATGGATCAATTTGCATTCTTTTACATGCTAACAGCCAATTGTGCCAGCACCATTTGTTGAAAATGCTGTCCTTTTTCCACTGGATGGTTTTAGCTCCCTTGTCAAAGATCAAGTGACCTTAGGTGTGTGGATTCATTTCTGGGACTTCAATTCTATTCCATTAATCTATCTGTCTGTTGCTGTACCAGTACCATGCAGTTTTTATCACAATTACTCTGTAGTACAGCTTAATGTCAGGCATGGTGAGTCCCCAGAGGTTCTTTTATTGTTGAGAATAGTTTTTGCTATCCTACGTTTTTTATTGTTCCAGATGAATATGCCAACTGCCCTTTCTATCTCAGTGAAGAATTGAGTTGGAATTTTTATGGGGATTGCGTTGAATCTGTAGATTGCTTTCAACAGGATAGCCATTTTGACTATATTAATCCTGCCAATCCATGAGCATGGGAGATCTTTCCATCTTCTGAGATCTTCTTCAATTTCTTTCTTCAGAGACTTGAAGTTCTTGGCATAAAGATCTTCCACTTCCTTAGTTAGAGTCACACCAAGGTATTTTATAGTATTTGTGACTATCGTGAATGGTGTTGTTTCCCTAATTTCTTTCTCAGCCCTTTTATCCTTTTTGTAGAGAAAGGCCATTGATTTGTTTGAGTTAATTTTATATCCAACTACTTCACTGAAGCTGTTTATCAGGTTTAGGAGTTCTCTGGTGGAATTTTTGGGGTCCCGAATATATACTATCATGTCATCTGCAAACAGTGATATTTTAACTTCTTCCTTTCCAATTTGTATCCCCTTGAACTCCTCTTGTTGTCGAATTGCTCTGGCTAGGACTTCAAGCACTATATTGAATAGGTAGGGTGAAAGTGGGCAGCCCTGTCTCGTCCCTGATTTTAATGGGATTACTTCCAGTTTCTCTCTATTCACTTTGATGTTGGCTACTGGTTTGCTGTATATTGCTTTTATTATGTTTAGGTATGGGCCGTGAATTCCTGATCTTTACAAGACTTTTAACAGGAAAGGGTGTAGGATTTTGTCAAATGATTTCTCAGCATCTAATGAATGATCATGTGGTTTTTGTCTTTGCGTCTGTTTATATAGTGGATTACATTGATGGATTTCCATGTATTAAACTATCCCTGCATTCCTGTGAAGAAGCCTACTAGGTCACGATGCATGGTCGTTTTGATGTGTTCTTGGATTCAGTTTGCAAGGATTTTATTGAGTATATTTGCATAGATATTCATGAGGGAAATTGGTATGAAGTTCTCTTTCTTCGTTGGATCTTTGTGTGGTTTAGGTATCAGAGTAATTGTGGCTTCATAGAATGAGTTGGGTAGAGTACCTCCTGTCTCTATTTTGTGGAATAGTTTGAGTAGAACTGGAATTAAGTCTTCTTTGAAGGTCTGATAGAACTCTGCACTAAATCCATCTGGTCCTGTTTTTTTTTTTTTTTTTTTTTTTTTGAGACTATTGATGACTGCTTCTATTTAGGGGAAATGGGACTGTTTAGATCGTAAATCTGATCCTGGCTTAACTTTGGTACCTGGTTTCTGTCTAGGAAATTGTCCATTTCATCCAGGTTTTCTAGCTTTGTTGAGTATACCCTTTTGTAGTAGGATCTGATGATGTTTTGGATTTCCTCAGGTTCCATTGTTATGTCTCCTTTTTCATTTCTTATTTTGTTAATTAAGATACTATCCCTGTGCCTACTAGTGAGTCTGGCTAAGGGTTTATCTATCTTGTTGATTTTCTCAAAGAACTAGCTCCTGGTTTGGTTGATTCTTTGAATAGTTATTTTTGTTTCTACTTGGTTGATTTCAGCCCTGAGTTTGATTATTTCCTGCCTACCTGCTTTTCCTGCTCTTCTTGAGTGAATTTGCTTCCTTTCGTTCTAGAGCTTCTAGGTGTGCTGTCAAGTTACTAGTGTATGCTCTCTCTAGTTTCTTTTTGGAGGCACTCAGGGCAATGAGTTTTCCTCCTAGGACTGCCTTCATTGTGTCCCATAACTTTGGGTACCTTGTGGCTTCATTTTCATTAAACTCTAGAAAGTCTTTAATTTCTTTCTTTATTTCATCCTTGACTAAGGAATCATTGAGTAGAGTGTTGTTCAGTTTCCATGAGAATGTTCGCTTTCTATTATTTATGATGTTATTGAAGATCAGCCTTAGTTCATGGTGGTCAGATACGATCCGTGGGATAATTTCAATATTTTTGTATCTGTGGAGGCCTGTTTTGTGACCAATTATATGGTCAATTTTGGAAGAGGTACCATGTGGCACTGAGAAGAATGTTTATCCTTTTGTTTTAGGATAAAATGTTCTGTAGATATCTGTTAAATCCATTTGTTTCATGACTTCTGTTAGTGTCCATGTGTCTCTGTTTAGTTTCTGTTTCCAGGATCTGTCCATTGGTGAGAGTGGGGAGTTGAAGTCTCCCACTATTATTGTGTGGGGTTTAATGTGTGCTTTGAGCTTTACTACAGTTACTTTAATGAATGTGGCTGCCCTTGTATTCAGAGCGTAGATATTCAGAATTGAAAGTTCATCTTGGTTGATTTTACCTTTGATAAATATGAATTCCCTCTTCTTGTCTTTTTTTATATCTTTGGGTTGAAAGTCAATTTTATCCAATATTAGAATGGCTACTCCAGCTTTTTTCTTCAGACCATTTGCTTGGAAAACTGTTTTCCAGCCTTTCACCCTAAGGTAGTGTCTGTCTTTTTCCCTAAGGTGCATTTCCTATAAGCTGCAAAATATTGGGTCCTGTTTGTGTACCCAGTCTATTAGTCTCTGTCTTCTTATTGGGGAATTGAGTCCATTGATGTTAAGAGAAATTAAACAAAAGTAATTGTTGCTTCCTGTTATTTTTGTTGTTAAGGTTGGGATTCTGTTCTTGTGTCTGTCTTCTTTTAGGTTTGTTGAAGGATTACTTTCTTGCTTTTCTAGGGTATAGTTTCTGTCCTTGTTTTGGTGTTTTGCCTTTATTATCCTTTGAAGGGCTTGATTCATGGAAAGATTTTTGTGTGAATTTGGTTTTATCATGGAATACTTTGATTTCTCCATCTATGTTGAGAGTTTTCCTGGATATAGTAACTTGGGTTGGCATTTGTGTTCTCTTAGGGTCTAAAAACATCTGTCCAGGATCTTCTGGCTTTCATAGTCAAAGGTGAGAAGTCTGGTGTAATTCTGATAGGCCTGCCTTTATATGTTACTTGACCTTTTTCCCTTACTGCTTTTAATATTCTATCTTTATTTAGTGCATTTGTGTTTAAAATTATGTGTCAGGAGGAATTTCTTTTCTGGTTCAGTCTATTTAGAGTTCTATAGGCTTCTTGTATGTTCATGGGCATCTCTTTCTTTAGGTTTGGGAAGTTTTCTTCTATTATTTTGTTGAAGATATTTGCTGGCCCTTTAAGTTGAAAATCTTCTTTTTCATCTTCTCCTATTATCCGTAGGTTTGGTCTTCTCATTGTGTCCTGGATTTCCTGGATGTTTTGAGTTAGTATCATTTTGCATTTTGCATTTTCTTTGATTGTTGTGCCCATGTTCTCTATGGAATCTTCTGCACCTGAGATTCTCTCTTCCATCTCTTGTATTCTGTTGCTGATGCCCACATCTATGTTTCCTGATTTCTTTCCTAGTGTTTCTATCTCCAAAGTTGTCTCACTTTGGGTTTTCTTTATTGTTTCTAGTTCCCTTTTTAGGTACTGGATGGTTTTGTTCAATTCCATTACCTCTTTGGTTGTGTTTTTTTGTAGTTCTTTAAAGGATTTTTGTGTTTCCTCTTTAAGGACTTTTACCTCTTTAGCCGTGTTCTCCTGCATTTCTTTAAGTGAGTTATTCATGTCCTTCTTAATGTCCTTCTTCACGTCCTCTACCAGCACCATGAGATATGATTTTAAATCAGAGTCTTGCTTTTCAGGAGTGTTGGGGTATCCAGGACTGGCTGAAGTGGGAGTGCTGGGTTCTGATGAAGATGAGTGTTCTTGGTTTCTGTTATTAAGATTCTTAAGTTTGCCTTTCACAATCTGGTAATCTCTGGAGTTGGTTGTTATAGTTGTCTCTGGTTGGAGCTTGTTCCTCCTGTGATTCTGTTGGCCTCTGTCAGCAGACCTGGGAGCCCAGCTCTCTCCTGAATCTCAGTGGTCAGAGTAGTCTCAGCAGGCAAGCTCTCCTCTTGCAGGGAAGGTGCAAGGAGTTTTGGTGTTCAGATTTGCCTCTTAGGTAAAGTTGAAGACCCTATATAGGGCCTGTCCTAGAAGATGTGTTGCCTCTGTGGTCTGCACACTCACCTGCACAGACTGGTCTCTGTGGGACCCTTTGTAGTCCTTGAGCTGACCTGAAAAGACTGGTTTCTGAGCTACCTGGGACCCAATATGGCTCTCTCACAAGTTCCAGCAGGGAAGGCCCTCCCAGGTGGAAGGAGAACTCTCCTTAGGCGGGGAGGGAGCCTGGATGTCTAGAGCCCAGAGCTGGGTATGTCCCAAAAGGTGCACTGCTCAGCTGTTTGCTCACTCACCCTTTGCAGTCCATGAGCTGACCTGTGCAGACTGGGTGTGAGCGACCCTTTGATGTCCGTGAGCTGACCTACACAGAGTTGCTCTCTGTGCTTTGTTTTATATGTTTTATTATATATGTTTTATAATATATGTTACATATGTTTTAGATATAACATATATGGCTTTTGTTATATAATTTATATAATTTTATTACATATACTAAAAAGAAAATGAAAATAAAGATAAAATTAAAAAGGAAAAGGAAAAGCCTTTTTAGCATGATATTATAAAACAACGAACCTACAAAGATGCCATTGACTTAATTTTCTATTGGCTATCTACCGTTGGGCATGCAGCCCACCCTTGAGGGTAGTTTATTTCTCCAGGTAGTTTATTTTTCCAGCTCTTTAGAGGAAACTAAATTTTCATTTGTGAGTGGCTGTCAATTGCAGATAGCTTCTAGGTTAGGTAAAGGGCATGTGTCCTCTTCTCTTTCAGCTCTAGGACTACACCTGCTACAGATCTTTGCCAGCCCTGTGCATGCTGCCTCAGTCTCTGTCAGCTTATATGAGAGATTTTGTTGATAGAGAGGGCCTTATATTCTTGGTGTCCTTCATCCCCTCTGGCTCGTAGACTCTTTCTGTCTTTTCTTCTGCAGGGTTCTTGGAATCCTGGAGCAGGGTTGGGGGTGGGTTTGATACAGATATCCCATTTAAGATTATGTGTTCCAAAGTCTGTCACTCTCTGCATAATTTCTGACTGTGGGTCCCTGTATTTGTTCCAATCTGGTGCAGAAGGAAACTTCTCCAATGAAAGCTGGAAGCACTGACCTATGATTATAACAGAATGTTGTTCAGAGCCATTTTATTGTTCCTTTTATATTTTTAGTTTATTATACAGGATATATATATATATATATATATATATATATATATATATAGAGAGAGAGAGAGAGAGAGAGAGAGAGGGGCAGTAGTACTTGGTTTTACTCTAGGTCCTTGGGCTATATAGTTTCTTGTTCTTTATCACCCAAATAGTCGGTTCTATCTTGTTGAAAGAACCTTAAATCAAACCAGATATTGGTTGCTTACTCCCACAAGCTTTGTGCCATTCCCCTAGCACGTCTTACAGCCAGGATAACATTGTAGATGGTGGCTGAACTGACGTTTATGTTTTTTCTTTGGTAGTATGCAGAGAACCTTCCTGTACTGAAGATGCTAGTATGTAGGCTAAAGGCTCTATGTAGGTACAAGCTGGACTTCTCCATGTTCAATAAGTTTACGTGGAATCTTCAGCAATAGAACCTTGATGTCAATTTTTGGAGAACAACCTCTACTCTTTGCAACAGCTTTGGTTGTTTAGGGGTTCTCATGGGTATTCTTTGAACAGCATCTCACTTAGATGTAATCCAATCCCAATACTGGAAGCTTCATTTGGGACTTTGTCTCCCTCATTATCTGTTGTTTTCATTTAGATCACCATCATATATGTATATATTTTAGAAAGCTTCTACATCTATTAGGCTTCAATACTCCCCCTCAAATGGCCCTTAATTTTATCTATCTTACCCAACAATCCCTTTCACACTCCCCTTCTTCTTGATCTTCTTGTTCAAGCACACTCCCCATTCATCCATAACAATTTATCCTACTTCTCTTTCCTAGGAAGATCTGTCTTCCTCCCCCACACTTCCCCAGTCCCTTACTGTATAGCTACTCTCTGTGGTTCTATGGATTGTGGCTTGCTTATCATTGACTTAAGACTTAATATACACTTACAAGCAAATACATATCCTATCTGTCTTTCTGGGACTGAGTTATCTCAGTCAAAATGACTTTTTCTATTCCTATCTATTTACCTGCAAATTTCATGATTTATTTTAATGATTAATACCCAATTGTATAAATATACCACATTTTCTTTATCAATTCGTTTGTTGATGGACATCTAAGTTGCTTCCAATTTCTGGCTACTGTACACACAACAATTTTTTCTAGTCCCATCCATTTACTTGCAAGTTTCATGATTTCATCTATTTTAATGGTGAGTAAATGTTCCATTGTGTGAATGTACCACATTTACTTTAGCCATTTATTTACTGATGGACACCTAAGTTGCCTCCAATATCTGTAGAACAACAATATGAACTAACCAGTACCCCAGAGCTTTGTCTCTAGTTGCATACATAGCAGAGGATTGCCTAGTTGGCCATCAATGTGAGGAGAGGCCCTTGGTCTTGCAAAGATCATATGCCTCAGTACAGGGGAATGCCAGGGCCAGGAAGTGGGAGTGGGTGGGTTGGGGAGCAGGGCAGATTGAGGGTATAGGGGGCTTTGGGGATAACATTTGAAATGTAGATAAAGAAAATGTCTAATAAAATAATAATAAAAAACAATATTTGCCTATTATGCATACAGCAGCAGTGAGCATGGTTAAAGAAGTGTCTAAGTGATAGTATGAAGCAGGTTTTTGGGTTATGTTCCCTGTAAGGGTGATAGCTGGATCTTGAGGTAGATCAATCCCATCTTTCTTAGGAACCACTACACTGATTTCCATAGAGGCTGTACACATCTGCCTTCCCACCAACCATGGATGAGTGTTCTGCTTATCCAAATTCTCCCAAGCATCAACTGTCACTTGTTTAATTAATATTGCCCATTCTGGTGGGTGTAAGATGGAATTTCAACGTAATTTTGATTTGTATTTCCCTGCTACTAAAGAGTTAAATATTTCTTTAAGAGTTTCTTGGCCATTTGAGTTTCTTATTTTAAGAATTCTCTGTTTAGGTCTGTACCTTACTTTTAAATTGAGTTATCTTTTTCATGGTATCTAGTTTTTGAGTTCTTTATATATTTTGGATATCAGCCCTTTGTCCAATGTAGGATTAGTGACTTTTTTCCCATTTTGATGGTGCTGCTTTGTTTAAATGGTGGTGTCCTCTGCCATGCAGAAGCTTTTCAGTTTCATGAGGTCCCATCTATTAATCATTAATCTTAGTGCTGGTGCTATGTTCTGTTCAGAAAGTCTTTTCTTGTACCAATAAGCTCATAGACATTCTCTTCTATCTTCTATAGAAGATTCTCTTCTATCATGTTCAGTATATCTGGTTTAATGTTGAAGTCTCTGATATTTGTAGTTGAATTTTATGCACAGTGATAAGTATGAACTTATTTGGATTTTTCTACATAAAGATACTCAGATTGGCCAGAACCATTTGCTGAAGATTCTGTCTTTTCTCCAGTGTGTAATACTGGCTTCTTGATAAAAAAAAAAAAAAAATCAGGTCTTCATGGGTATGTAAATTTATGTCTGAGTCTCTGGTTTTATTTCATTTATCAATGAATTTATTTTTGTGTGAGTACCATGCTGTTTATATTACTATAGTACAATGGTGAAACTTGAAATCAGGGTTGGTGATACCTACAGCTGTTCTTTAATTATTCAGGAGTGTCAGATTGTTTTATCTATGCTGAGTTTTTGTGTTTCCGGATAAAGCTGAATTTTTTCCTTTCAAAATCTGTAAAGAATTGTGTTTGGACACTGATGGAGATTGTATCAAATCTGTAGATTGCTTTTGGTAGAATGGCTGTTTCTATCATATTAATGCTTATTAATCCTTGAGAATGGATGTCTTTCCATCTACTGATATCCTCTCCAATTTCTTTCTCCAAGTATAATATTATTTTAATCTAGCTCCATTATCCATCAGTGTCATTTCTAGAATCTCAGATACAGAAAAGCCTGGAAGAAAGCATATAATTTAATCCCCCCAGTGATTTTATATATGAGTTAAACCAAAGGAAGAAACTTCTCCAAAGTTATGCAACATATCAGATTCCTGACTCAGTGCTGCACTCATTGCATGATTATAAATCACCTATCATCTAAACAGTCATCAGGGCTTCCTATCATTTTGTACACTTAGAGCTTACATTACATATGGAAAGAAAAATTGATAAAATAGTTAGTAGTTATATTGTATACTAAAAGATGCCATGCCCTAGGGAAAAATACAAAGACTTACATACCAAGTACAGGACATGAATTCACTTGAGGGAGAGGAGCACAAGTAAGAAACAGGGGAGATGAGCAGTGAATATAGGAAGAGCAGCAGATGCAGATGCTCTTGCGTAGAACTGTATCTGTCTTTCTCCAGAAATAACAAGATGGCTTCTATACATATATTGGAGAGATTACGATAAAAGATTAATAGAAGATAAGTTCTGAGAGGAAAGGGTGGGGTTAGTTCATATAATGCCTTCTGGGACGTTTGGGTTTTTTGCCAGGGAAAAATAGAGGCATTGGAAAAGGTTCAGTGTAAATATGACTCAATTTCACTAATGGTTTAGAATCACATTGGTAGCTGTGCAAAGAATAAATTAAACTAAGACAAAGGCAAAAGCAAGGGGATGAAAATTTCAATACCCATTATGATTTAAAACTCTCAAAATCTGGGAAGAAAAAGGCAATTTTCTAAAGTGATAAATGGACTAAATTGCTTAGCCTGAAGATCCAACAAAACTTTCTGCTCATTTTTGTTCAGTTTTTATTAAAGATTTTAGCAATTCCAAGAAGGAAAGAACTGCGGGTGTGGAGTTTCCACTGGTAATGGTTTTTTCAACTGTAAATATATTAAAATACTACTTATGCACTTTAAGAGAATGAATTGCCTGGCATTTAAATTATATTTTAAGAAATATATCTAAAAATTAGACAATATAAACAACCAAAGATAAAACTGGAAAATCAAAATCAAAATCACTTTATTTGAAGTTACTAGCTCATACATTCTAAATATAATTAAGATGCTACTCTTACCAAACTGCTTTACAAATTCAAAGCAAACACCAAAACAGGAAAATGATAAATGCTGGTGAGAAGATAGACAGAAAATGGAATTCAGATTTGCCATTGGAAGAAAGCAAGTTAGTGCAATGATTATCATAAATAGCATGGAGGGTCTTCAAAAAGTTAAAAATGTAATTACCATATGAGCCACCTCTACCAGTTCTGAATATTCAACTTTAAAAAGTAAAAGCAGAACATTAAAGAGGTATCAACATACCCATTTGGGGCACTATCATGACTCATGATACTAGTCCCAATACCCAAGTTGCAGAATCAGTCTAGGTATTCAGGAACAGAGAAAAGGATAAGTGAATCTGCTGTAACATCCAATTGAGTACGGTTCAATGGCAAAAGAAGAGTAAAATCTGTCATTTTGAGGGAAGTGCGTAGAACTGCAGAATATCAAGTTAAGATAAATAAGCATGACATTCACTCAAAATAGATGCATAGAAAATGGTACAAAATAGAGAACACATAAATAAATTTATATATTCAGAGCCAATTGATTTTCATCAAAGATGCCAAGAACACAAAGAAGAAATGGCATTCTTCTCAGGAAATGGTATTATTAAAACTGCACATCTATATACAGAAAAATAAAACTACATTATTATATCATACCACATATAAACATAAAGTCAAATCTAATTAAAATCATAAGTATAATACATAAAACTATGGCTTCAGGAAGAAAACAATGGAGGAAGTTCCACAGCATTATTGTACAGTATGTATATTTGGACATGGCCTCAAAAAAGCACAGGTAAAATAACAAAGACAGTTTAATTAGCTTACAACATTTTAAAAATTACCACACAGTAAAAAACAAACAAAGAAAGAAAATCAACCAGTCAATACAATAATGAGATAGCTTATAGAATGGGAGAAAATATCTGGAATCATACATCTCACAATGGTTTAATCCAAAAGCATGATGAGCCAAGTCACCATAATAGCAAGAAAATATAATCTAATAAAGTATGATGGACTCAAATACACATTTCTCCAAAACATGGCCAACAGGTGTAAAGAGAATCTGTTCAATATCACTAATCAGGGGCATACAAACTAATACCACAATAGGCATGGCGGGATGGTGGCAGTACAAACCTGGCAACCTAATTTCAATCAATGGAACCTACAGGTTGGAAGGACAGAACCAAGTTGGCCTCTAACCTCCACATGCAGGTTTGTAGCATAGTACATGTGCTTCTTTTGTGCACTCTCCTCCCTCTACATATGCTGACACTTTTAAACAATAAACAAAACATTACAATCATATTGTACAAGAATAACTTCAGTTAATAACACATTACAAACTTGAAAGTTGCCAAGTAGAATCAATGCTATTACCATGAAATTAGTCTGGCAATGCATTTGATAATTAGCTTGATTTACCATTTCCCACTGTAAGCCTATATAAAACAAGGGTTTTTAAATGCCACAAATGCAAACAAGTTTTATTTGTCAATTTACAAAATATACCCTATGATTTAAAACACACTTCTGCTGGCTAGAATGCATGTAATGTGCCTTGCTGGCTAGCATATTTATAAATACTAGTTAATGGTCTAGGACTGAATTGTATTAGGAAGGAGAAATTGCAGATTCAGAAGAATCCAGATTTAAAGAGAAAGATTCACACCACTGGCTTAATGTATTTCTACAACCTCAACATATGGTATTTGCTGGATATTTGTTTTTACTATATCATGCATGCAAAGACTAAATATTTTCTTTGTATTCATCATACTGTGTTTTGCTTTTTAAATAGTATTTAAGGGTAGATGCATAATATTTTGTCTCTTGAACTAGATTGAATATCATGTGTAAACCATTTGATTTTAGATCAGAATATACTCAAAAGCACTAAGATAGTGAGAGTAAAGTCAAGCCCAAAACTATAGATTCTAGGTTTAGAGCTAACTATAGTCTCTTCTTGTCCTCTTGAAATTCATGTTGGAACTTACACTACAATAGTGTTTTTTGGTGGTACTGTTCAGAGGTGATTAGGTTATAGGGGCTCTACCCCTCATAAATTGAATTAGGGCCGTAATAAATTAGGCCAGAAGGAGGTTTGTTGGCAATTGTGATTAGGTAAGAACACAGCATGAAAGCATTATCTACAAAGCAGATAACTTAAGGCAGACAACACATTTGTTGGAGCCTTGATCTTGGACATCTAATTCTACAGAACACTGAACAATAAATTTGGCTGCCTATAAATTACCTGCAGCAACATTTTTGTTCTAGCTAAGCCAATTAAGACTGCTCATTTGCCCTTGTCACAAGCGCAGGGATCCTCTAGAAGATGAGGTGCTTGTCCTTGTGACTTGATAATAACTATGGCCTTGCTAAACCACTGCCCCTTTCACTACCTTCCTTACACTGCTAACAGTAGTGTTCATTATTCAGAATGCTGTGGAGCTAGCCACAACATTTTCATATCTTAAAATGTTAATGGTTACTTAATTTACATGATTTTTATTTAAGCTATAAAATTAATATAGATGCAAATGAATCAAGTATATTATAGTTGCTATGGGAACAACATTTTAATGATTCTTAGGATTTTTCTAAGTGGAGACACAAATCAAGTGCAACCCTAGAAAAAACTCAAGTATAAAAATGCACGGATGACTTAAGCTTCAAAGGCTAAAGAATATTTGATATATGTGTATGCCCTAACTGTTTGACCAGGTGACAGACCTTCTAAGAGTAAACATGGGATGTCCATGTTTAAGCTCCAGAGGATAAGAGGGTCTTTGAGATTCAGTGTGAGCCCCAATGTTGGCAATTTGTCAACTAGGCCTTTTGGAATGTGCTCTGTGCTCAGAACAATGTTATTTCTTTTTTCTTTTCTTTTTTATTAGATATTTTCTTCATTTACATTTCAAATGTTATCCCCTTTCCCAGTTTCCCCTCCACAAACCCCCTATCACATCCCCTCCCCCTGCTTCTATGATGGTGCCACCTACCTGCTCACCCACTCCTGCCTTCCTACCCTGGCACTCCCCTACACTGGGGCATCGAGCCTTCATAGGACCAACGGCCTCTCCTCTGATATGGCCATTCTCTGCTACATATGCAGCTGGAGCTGTGGGTTCCTCCATGTGGGTACTCTTTGGTTGGTGGTTTAGTCCCTGGGAGCTCTGGTCTGTTTCTAAGATCAAAAAAGATGGGCAACACTATCTAGAAAGCAGTTGAGTTGCCAGGCAGACTATTTCTACAAGCATGGACTAAAGGACAGGATCTGGGATTTATGGTGCAAAAGAAAGCATAGTAAATCACTAATAGCCATTATCAGTACAGGATGACTCATTTGAAATATGCCCTCCCATACACCCAAACCAAGCTGCGCATTAGTCACCAGAATCCCAGTTGTCTGCAGACTAATTACTAAATCCTCAAGCTAGAGACAGGAGACTCAGTGCATGTGCAGAAAGGCCATCCACCTTATCACTGATTGTATAGCCTTCAGAGGGAATGCATTTGAGCTCAACAACTACCTCAGAGGTATAACTCCATCCTCATTTTCTGATGTTCTTGCTTTCTTCCATTCTCTATCGATGCACAAATACTTGAGGTTTCACAGAAAGATGAGTGTGTCTTTAACCCATGCCTAAGTACCCATTCTTTCTATATACAACCTTCAAATCTTTGTTATTCAAACTGCCTAGACCATGATACTTTGTTAATGTCATATGGACATCGTGATTTTCTCCAGCTCCAAGTGATCCCAGGGTACTTTGTACAAATATTAGAATCCTTGAAATATAGGTTTCTAAGCTTCTGACAGAAGCTTCTAGCTTCTGACAGAAGAATTTTTGTTTGTTATGGTAACATCCCTAGGTTAGTGGTTGACACATATCAAATCATTGCTATGTGCTTCTTCATGCACAGTGTGTGCCATTACACTCAACACACAGATTCATTTTTGACTGATTTCTGCTCGTTATTCATTCTTTCCTCATTCTAAGCTTTCTAGATCCAAAAAGCCACTCCATCTCTTCTATACTCTTGCTTCTGTTCATTAGAGAGAGGCTCACTAAATGTGGTTCAAAGAATAAGGAACTGCAGGTAGATTCCCCTAGAGTAAAAACCATTATAAAAAAGGGTTGTGTGAAAGAAAACTATCAATGCTTGGTTGCCTTGATTACACTAAATTCCAAACTATTTAAAATCCTGTCTAAATGCTTTCCCTGCTTTCCTGGTCATTTCAGAGGCATTCTCTATAATGAAAATTCAGGTGCAAGGTATTTTTTACTTCGAAACTAGGAAGAGAGGAGCATCACTATTAAAGTTTAGGGGAGAAAGTTCCTGGCATCATGCAGTTTTTAACATTCAAACAATCTATCTTTAACACATCCCAAGTACATTAGCAAAACTGACCCAATCATACAATCAAAGCATGAAAGAAGGAATCATCATCTCAGCATGATAGATATTGTCTCTCAGTTGGTTCAAAACACCACTTTCGTCTTGATGACTCAACATGGAGACAGCAGTGACTATTTCCTTTGTTTTTCAGCTAAATATAGGAAACTATTACTGCATCGCACATCACATAAAAGACACTTTGTATAATATATTCCATTTTACAAACCCCTACTGTGTGAAAACTCTCCTGGTTTCCAGACCTGTACTTCCCAATGCAGCTCATCATGTCTAACTCATATTCATTACTTAAAAGTGGTCCCCAAGCATCACTGCATTTCAAGAAGTGGTACAGTAGTGTGAGAGAAAGTCTGCTTTAACTTTGAACTGGATCTCCATATCAACTCTTCTTGTAGTGTTGTAACTTTGGAATAATGAAATTACTATTTCTCTAGTATAAGTTTGAGGATATCAACAACAAAATAAAACCTCCAGAGAGAGTGGCCACAGTTCTCACACCTTATCATATTTACTATTGCCAATGGCTTTAATGCACAGATATTGCTATTTTCCATGTCATTTTACAGAGAATAACCTAGGAATGACCTTAATGCACAATTCATTTTCTTAATCACCATCATAATGCTTCACTATGCCCTAGTATTAAGTGCACATAATTATTGCTAAGAAGATTAAGGGAGAAAAATATATATAAACTATCTAGTACAGTGTCTGGTGCATTGCAAATTCTCAAGAAGTGCAAAATTGCTAGCCGTCACCTTTCATTAGGTAAATATTGAATTATTCTTTAATATTTAGAGATAGTTTTTATTATTCTTATTAATAGAACTGTAATCTATTAAGTGTCCAAGGAAAATATACCATAGACATTCTGAATGTTACTTTTCAATTGTGTACTTGGCTTCTGAGTTCTGTAAAAAAAAAAAAAAAAACAAAACAAACAAACAAAAAAAAACCTCCTTTATTCTTGTTTGCTTTACTACTCTGAATTTCCACTACCTTTGTCCAAGGCCTTGTCATTAACTGAACTATGAGTGCTTCACTAACTAGTATCCTCATTACCAAGTGATCCTTTAAGAATACAACCAGATGTTTCAGTTTTCAAATAAATCTGGAATTTTCTTTGCACACAGGAGTATTTCTTTTCCTAGCTTGGCTCACTAGTAAGGCAAATACAGATAACACCTTCCAACAAAAGAAGACTAGTAAAGAAGCAGGAGGCTTCAAAAGGAAGGAGGAGGAGGAGGAGGAGGAGGAGGAGGAGGAGGAGGAGGAGGAGGAGGAGGCTACTGAAAATGAGTGTGCTCTCATGGCCTATCCCACAGTCACCTCCCAAATATGAATATCTGTTTTTTTCTCTGACTCATTTCATACAGAAAATCCAGTGCTGTTGAAAATTATGTGTTTAATATGGTAGAGCTATGAGATGAGTGGACCTTAGGTCCCTGAACACATCACTTTTAAACAACCCTCCTGTCAATGAAAAATATCTGCTTTGAACTTAAAAAACCAAGAAATATATTTCTATCCCATTGATCACATTTGAACTTTCATACATTTCTGAGTTCAGCTGTTTGTATTATCACAAAGAATCTCACCATATTCTTCACACTTATTTCCATTTTTTATTTGTTTACTTTTTATGTTATGTGCATAGGTGATTTGCCTGTGAACCACATGCTTACTGGTGTGTAAGGGGGCCAGAACTCGGTATCAACATCCCAAGGTACTGGGGTTACAAATGGTTGTGAGGAGCATGTGGGTATTGGGAATCAAACTCAGGTCAGAAAGAGCAGCCAGTACAGCTAGCTAGTTTCTGAGTCAACTCTTCAGTCATAATGATTTTTTAAAAATTTCACTATGTCACCAAAACTGGCCTTCAAGTCATAATTCTGTCTCAGCTTCTCAAGTGATAGAATTAGAGAACTATGTGAGACATCCAGTGCATCACTTACAAAAAAATCAACGAAAACCCACCAATAATAGTATTTCCCTGTTATTGTAGAATAAAGGTATTCTGTATCTCATACTGAAATCTTTCCAAATAGTAGCATCATTTGGCTATATTCTCTCTTCCCTTTCTTTTTTAGTTTTGAAATTAAAATATAATTACATTGTTTTTCACAGTCTCTTTCCTCTCTCCAACCTCTCTCTTCTCTACTATTATTATTATACAAAACCAATCTATGGGAACGTTAATATTTGGATCATTTTTACATATTTTAATATTTGTAGTTTAGGGCTATAAAAACCTCCCATGAACCACCTAGAAACATACAAGCCTCTGACCAGGCACTGTGAGTGCTACTTTTAAAATGTACTACACTAAAATTTTATTTGCTGGTATCGAAGTAGTTTGAAGTCATACAGACTTGTATATACCAAATAATGGCAACATCTTAGGAAACACACTTGTATTTTTTTTAAGTTACATCTTCTATATCAGTTCAATAAGCATAATAAATATCTATAGGCATATATATTGAATAGTGATTACAAGATTTAAGATAATGTAAGTAAGTGTCTCACACATGGTAGGCATGCAGTACGTCACAGTTCCCTGAAGTTCTTTGTGTTATGAGGTGAGAATTGTAGCAGCTTCCTTGTTAGGAACTTTCTTCATCATTCCTTCACTTTGATCTGCCTTGTTTATGCTCTCATAGTGGTGTATCTAAGAGGTAAATCTATTTGGTATATCTAAAGGGTAAATCTTTTTTATTATTATTATTTCTTCCTCGGCAATCCATTTTTCTCATAAATCCCCACCATTGTTCTTTCAACATTATCTTTTATGTGCCTTTCCCCAAGCCAGGCCAATTCCATAACTCTTTTATGATCTTTAGTGTGTATTACTACCTCAACCCCTGATATCACAGGCCTATATACCTTGCTATACTCTTTCTCTACTCTATTCCTTGTCTCTCTCTCTCTCTCTCTCTCTCTCTCTCTCTCTCTATATATATATATATATATATATATATATATATATATATATATATATATATCCATATATATCTATATCTATATCTAAATTTAAATCTATATCTATATTTGAACTAAGTTTAAAAGTGATTTCTCACAGTAATGCATGCCTTTCATCCTATCACTGAGAAGAGAGAGGCCAGTTTATCACTGTGAGTTCAAGGCCAGCTTAACGTACATAGCCAGTTCTAGACCACTCAGGGTTATATGGGAGATCATATCTCAAGAGAAAAGACAATTTCTCATAGGATTTACTGTCGATGCACCAGTAAGCTAATTTTGTTGACCCTGCTACATTCTTACTATGCTAGCTAGTTTTATGTCATTTTAACACAAACTAGAGTATTTTGGGAAGAGGGAACCTCAATTGATAAAATGTAACTTCCAGATTGGCCTGTGGCCAAGCTTGTGGTATATTTACTTAATTAGTAATTGATGTCAGAGAATCCAGCTGATTGTGGCTGTTGACACCCCTGGGCAGGTGACCTTGGCTTGTATAAGAAACCAAGAAGCCCTGAAGAACAGCAGAAAGAATGGAAACAGGCAACCTGGAGAGGTAGGAGGTGGGAGGACCCTCTAGAATGTACCAGAGACCTGGGAGGTGAGAGACTCTCAGGAATCAAAGGGAGGGACTTTGGATGAAGTGCTCTACAGTAGGGAAGGTGAATTTGTAGAGCCCTCTTTCAATGGAAGAACAGGACATCATGTGGAGGGATGGGGTTGCCACCCCACAATCAAAAGCCATGAACCATAATTATTCCTGTCTGAAGGAACTTCAGAGACAAAAATAAGGAAGAGCATGAGGAAAAATAGGTCCAGTTATAGGCCCAAATTGGGATCCAGCTCAGAGGGAGGCTCTAAGGCCTGACACTATTCCTGATGCTGTTGTGTGCATACTAGACAGGAGCCTAGCATGGATGCCCTCTGAGAGGCCCAACAAGCAGCTGCAAGAGTCAGATGCAGATACTAGCACACAACTAATGGACAGAAGCTGAAGAACCCTGTGGTTGAATTGGGGAAAAAAAAAAAAAACAGGAAGAAGCTGAGGAGGAGGGTTGCCCCATGGGGAGACCAGCAATCTCAATTAACCTGGACCTCCAAGATCTCTCAGACACTGGGCCACAAACCAGGCAGCATATACCAGATGATATGAGGCCCCTAACACATATACAGTTGAGGAATTCCTGGTCTGGCCTCAGTGAAAGAAGAAGCACCTAACCCTTGAGAGGCTTGAGGCCTCAGGGAGTGGGAGGTCTGGTGGGGTGGGATGGGGGATAGAGACATCCTCTTGGAGATGGGTAAGGGAGGTATGGGATGGTGAACTGTCTGGGGCAGACCAGGAGAGGGATAAAGTCTGAAATGTAGAAAGGATATGATGATGATGATGATGATGATGATGATGATGATGATGATAATAATAATAATAATAATAATAATAATAATAATAATAATAATAAAATCAGGTTGCCCAAGCCTTGGAGAGCAAGTCAGTAATCAGCATTCTTCCATGGCTTTTGCATCACATTTTTTCTTTGCTATTTGCTTTTTGATGCTGGGGTGTTATTTTGTTTTCTTTTTATGCCATGATTCTATGACATTTGTACATCTCCCTATGAAGGGATTTTATATTATTTTATACACCTCCTTAACTACAATACCATAAAATCTTTAAGAACTAATTGATGTCTTACATATCTCTGTAGCTTCATACATATCCCTGAATCTTACACATACTAAGGTATTCTAAATGTGTTGTTAGGCAGGTGATGCAGTGAAATAAAATCTAGTTAAATTTTATGAGGACTTTCCATCCTATTAAGAAGTTTAAGGGGTTCTTACTATATTACTGACAACAAGCATAATGAACATTGTATATTTATTCTTTCTTTCATTAGTAAGTACAATATCATTAGTAAAGAATGGGTTCAGCACACACACACACACACACACACACACACACACACACACACACACACACACGGGTAGTTTAGAATAGTTCCTAAATGTGGATATCATCTTGGGCTAGTTTTGTGAAACTTCTATATGTTGTTCAAATATTAGTATGTGTGCAGCTGAGTTAAGCAGTAGATAATAGGGCTTAGCCTACATTTCATGGTCATCCTGAAACATACTTTTGAAAGACTTGGTTCAATTCTTCTGAGCAGCTGTCCTCACTTCATAGTGTTCTCATGGAATCCAGAATAAAATTTATGAACATCATAACAATAATAACAGTGCTACAGAATGAGTCTTTCTGAAAAATTGTAAATGGTCTGTAGGCCTTATTCGATTTCTACTTTGTATGTCACTGCAAGGCAGGCAGCAGCCAGGGTTATTAAATGAAGAACTGAAAAAAGGAAACAGCTTGTGACTAGTGAAGGTCACTACATGAATCACTTGTGGAGCCATAAAAAGAGCCAAGATTTTACCTCAGAATTTTGAACCTCATTTCTCTTCCCGCCCACCTTCTGGGATCTAAGGTGTACTCTCTGCTGTGCTAGGAAAATAATGGTTTCATCAACCTTCTGTACCTCTGTTCTTCCTCCCTACTTTGCTCAAAATAAGCATAAAGGCATTATACCTATACACATAAAGCATCACTTTCTTGTCTGCTTCAGGGTATAGATACCTGAATAGTTATCGTCTTCCTATTAACTCTTCTTTCTGGTGACTAATAATTTGCTCTGCTTCATCGTTGGTCTTCCTCAAGATGAATCTTTTTGTTTTCTGTTCAACGTTCAGTATTTACATCCTCACTTGACTTCTCTGCCTCCCTTTTCTCCAAAACTCAAATACATATTATAGAATATTTATTTTTATTTGTGTATATGTGAGAGCAGAGGGGTGTGCATTTGAGTGAAGCACTGATAAAGGTCAGAAGAGGGTGACAGATCTCCTGAAGCTATAGGCAATTATAAGCTGCCTGAGGTCCTGAATATGAAACCCTAATCCTCTGCAACAGATTCTCTTTTGCTATTTTAATCCATTCTCTATTCTATTGTTCTCATTTTCATTCCTTCCTATCATTCTCTGTTCCTTTTAAAAATATTACTGTTCAGATTTTTAACAATAAACATACCTAGTTTATCATTCTATTAACTTCATTATATCATCGTGTCTTTTGCTCATGTGTGATGTACTCACAGAGGTGTTAAATACAATGTACTAAACAAAATCTTTTCTTTCATCCACTTTAATACAATTGTGACTCTCTCCCATCTATTACTATTCTGATCTATTATACCCAAATTCTTCTTTTATAACATGTGCATTCAAATGCTTTTCCCATTCTCTCTACCTCCTTTTAAGCATACATATTTTCACATATAGTGAAAAAATAACTGTAGTTTTGATGCCAACCCTTATGCATTTCTCTGTCATAAAAATGTTATTTCTGCACTGTCTTCAGAGTTTATCTTTTGATCTGCTCTTTTTTTTCTATCTTACAAATATGTACTAGACTCTCCAGTTAGAAAAAAATAGAAACTGATCTTTAACTACTGTATAGATGTTATATAACACTGTTTTTCTTTCCTCCATTTTTTCTCAGTTTTTTCATCTCTAAGTTAGAAATAATGGTCCCTTGGTCTTAAAGTAGTTATGAACATTATAAAAGTTCAGTGACTAGAATAATGTCAAGAACTGTATTCCTGTGATATAGATGCTAGTGATTGTAAAGAGCTCTTGATACTGCAGTGTTCTAGTGTTGATTCTGGTCTTTTTAAAACTATCAAATATTTTACCATATTTATCAATATTTACAGTCCTATAAATAATTCCATCCTCATTTTATAGATTGTCACTGCCAATATGGCTTGGTTCATTTTTTTGAAGAATACTTGGCCCATACACAAAGATGTTCTTTACCACTCTCCTAGGTACTCTTCAATTTCTACTAAGATGGCAATCAAGATTATTCAACACAAGTCCATGCTTGTTAACTTTGATACTCAAACATATCTCCTCAAGCTATATGTAACTTCTGAAAAAAGTTATGGCAAGATCATACATAATTCCATCTAACACTATACATTTATGTTTCTTCTAAACTACATTAATACTTTCTCTTAAGTTTGAACACTGAGGAAAGGGCCAAACTCTTTACTGATACTTGAGACAAACTCTTAACTCTGACTTCCTTTAAGATGAAAAAAAAAAATCTTCCAATGTAAAATGACACAAGTTAAAATATCCCCATTTTAAAACAGGAGAATTAGGAAATGGACAGGGGGATCTGGCAAATGAAAAGATCAAAACTCAGTAGGGGATTTTTTTTACATTTTAAATGTATCCTCTTTCCTGGTTTCTCCTCTGAAAATCCCCTATCCCCTCCCCTGCTCCCCAACCCACCCACTCCTGCTTCCCTGCCC
The DNA here is from genome assembly GCA_902729485.2 of Mus minutoides. Taxonomy (NCBI): domain Eukaryota; kingdom Metazoa; phylum Chordata; class Mammalia; order Rodentia; family Muridae; genus Mus; species Mus minutoides. The sequence continues at coordinate 799,693 of LR749863.1, forward strand.
TGGTATTCCCCTATACTGGGGCATAGAACTTTCACAAGACCACGGGCCTCTTCTCCCATTGATGGACGACTAGGCCATCCTCTGCTACATATGCAGCTGGATCCATGAGTCCTTCCATGTGTTTTCTTTGGTTGGTGGTTTAGTCTCAGGGGGCTCTGGGGGTACTAGTCAATTCATAATGTTGTTCCTCATATGGGGCTGCAAACCCCTTCATCGAGGGAATACTTTTCTATACCTCTGTGTTTAGGATCCCAGGACCAGAAAGGACTTAGGCAGTCTTGACTCTTATGAATTTTCCAGTTACAGCCTATATGGCTCTTTGGTCTGACTCTAGTCAGACAAGAAATTTTCTTCAGCAGAATTGCATTTTCGTGGCATATCTACATTTCTGCATTTTCAGCTTCACTTTCACAGATACACATAACTCCCTCTCAAGGTTACTCCCAGGGAATTTATCTCCTGGCCTCCTTATCTTTCCTTTGAAATCTTAGATTGAGCCTGCATGATCCCATGACTTTTGCATTCTTCATGTCTACAAATTAGCATCAAATATAAACTGTAAAGGTCTGTTTCGAGCTTGTAAGGGAGAAGGATCCACTTAGACTACTGCAGTAGTTGTTTAGAATTCTGGATGAACCTATAATTGAAGGTTTACATTTACCTGTTAGAATCAGGTTATCTTAATAACTCATAACTTATATTCATTAATATGGGCACAAGGTTAAGGAAATATAAACTGATAACAGTGAAGCTATGAAAAAGATACAAAATGTAAGAACAAGAACCAAGAAAATTTCTTTGTTAGAGCAAAAAATATTATATTGCAAATGCTTCCAAAATTAATCATTTTTGACGTCAAAATGCCATGACATTTTCTTAGTCACTGTGCTATTGCTATGAAGAGACACTAGGATCAGGTCAACTGTTATGAAAGAAAACATTTAATTGTGATAAACCAAAGGAATTTTTGATATATTACCTAAAATCCACAACTTCCAATTTAAGTCCTAGCTCCACTATATTCTGGTGTGTGTTATCACTCTCTTACCTCATTGTATAGAGGAGGGTCCCATTGTCTACCAGTCTGAGCAGCTTGTTGGGTGTGGTCATATTGTGAGCCACTGATTTTTTACCATTGTGGAAGAAGGTATCAGGAGTCCATATCTTACTAGCCAGAAGATTGTTCAGTGGAAGGATCTTCATTGGTCCATCAAATTTCAGTCTTTCATCATGCCATGTCTGTCTAAAAAATACATCAATAGTATATTCCTAGAACAGAGAGAGCAAGAAAGAAAGAGTAAAGCAATGTTTTGTAAGATTCTGATGAGGATCAGCAATGCCCTTGGCAAATCTTAACTGAAATGTTTCCTGTGAGAGAGGAGTCTATTAGAAGTACTTACTGGTGAGTATGACAAATTACAATGACTGAAAATTATTGCCATATTAAAAAATTACAGCTGCCCTGCACCAGCCCAGGGCTCGGGCGCAGGTGCTGTGCACCCTCCCCAGGCCCCTTCAGGACTCCCCAAGCTATCTTGGTACCACAGGTGAGCAGCTGAACACAGCATCTGTTCCAATCCAATCTCTTGGAACAAAAGACTGCAGCTGGGAGATAAATAAAGGGACAGACCAGGGCAGCGGGTCTCTTCTGATCCGCACCAACTCCAGAACTCCTCGGGCAGAGAGGGCAGGAGGCAAGTGTAGGAACAGAAGCAACAGAAACCAACGGTACTTGGCATCAACAGAACCAAACTCTCACACCATGTCAAGTTCTAGATACAACATCACACTGGAAAAGCAAGATATAGATCTAAAGTCACTCATCATGATGATGATGGAGGACTATAAGAAGGAAATACAGGAAAAGACAGATAAACAATTAGAAGTAATTAAAGAAGAAAACTTAGAGAGTTATACAGGAAAACAATACCAAACAGGTGATGGAATGGAACAAAGCCATCCAGGACCTAAAAATGGAAGTAGAAACAATTAAGAAAAACCAAAAGGAGATAACCCTGGAGATAGGAACCATAGGAAAAAAAATCAGGAACCATAGATATGAGCATCAGCAACAGAATGCAAGAGAAAGAAGAGAGAATCTCAGGCACAGAAGATTCTATAGGGAGCATAGACACAAAAATCAAAGAAAATGCTAAATGCAAAAAGATCCTAAAGCAAAATATCCAGGAAATCCAGAACACAATGAGAAGAACAAACTTAAGGATAATAGGAGTAGATGAGAAGGAAGACTCTCAAACTAAAGGGCCAGCAAATATCTTAAACAAAATTAAAGAAGAAAACTTTCCATGCCTAAAGAATGAGATGCCCATAAACATACAAGAAGCCTACAGAACTCCAAATAGGCTGGAACAGAAAAGAAATTCCTTCCAACACATAATAATCAGAACAACAAACTCACTAAATAAAGACAGAATATTAAAAGCAGTAAGGGAAAAAGTTCAAGTAACATATAAAGGCAGGCCCATTAGAATTACTCCAGACTTCTCACCAGAGACTATGAAAGCCAGAAGATCATGGACAGAGATTATACAGACACTAAGAGAACACAAATGCCAGCCCAGGCTACTATACCCAGCAAAAAACTGATTTGCCATAGACGGAGAAACCAGAGTATTCCATGACAATTTCAAATTCACACAATATCTTTCCACAAATCCAGCCCTTCAAAGGATAATAACAGAAAAACACCAATACAAGGATGGAAACTCTGCCCTAGAAAAAGCAAGAAAGTAATCCTTCAACAAACCTAAAAGAAGACAGCCACAAGAACAGAATCACAACTCTAAAAACAAAAATGACAGGAAGCAACAATTACTGTTCCTTAATATCTCTTAATATCAATGGAATCAATTCCCCAATAAAAAGACATAGACTATCAGACTGGCTACACAAACAGGACCCAACATTTTGCTGCTTACAAGAAACACACCTCAGGAAAAAAGACAGACACTACCTCAGAGTGAAAGGCTGGAAAACAATATTCCAAGCAAACGGCCCGAAGAAAAAAGCTGGGGTAGCCATTCTAATATCGAATAAAATAGACTTTCAACCCAAAATAATCATAAGAGACAAAGAGGGGCACTTCATACTCATCAAAGGCAAAATCTTCCAGGAGGAACTCTCAATTCTGAATATATATGCTCCAAATGCAAGGGCAGCCACTTTCATTAAAGAAACTTTATTAAAGCTCAAAACACACAATGCATTACACACAATAATAGTGGGAGACTTCAACACCCCACTCTCATCAATGGACAGATCCTGGAAACAGAAACTAAACAGAGACTCAGTCAAACTAACAGAGGCTATGAAACAAATGGACTTAACAGATATCTACAGAATATCTCATCCTAAAACAAAAGGATATACCTTTTTCTCAGCACCTCATGGCACCTTCTCCAAAATTGATCACATAATTGGCCACAAAACAGGTCTCAACAGATTCAAAAATATTGAAATTGTCCCATGCATCTTATCAGATCACCATCGACTAAGGCTGTTCTTCAATAACAACATAATTAGCAAAATACCATCATTCATGTGGAAACTGAACATTCTACTCAATGATACCATGGTCAAGGAAGAAATAAAGAAAGAAATTAAAGACTTTTTAGAGTTTAATGAAAATGAAGCCACAACATACCCAAACTTATGGGATACAATGAAAGCATCCCAGAGAGGTAAACACATAGCTCTGAGTTCCTACAAAAAAAAAAAAAAAAAATGGAGAGAGCATACACTAGTAGCTTGGCAGCACATCTGCAAGCTCTAGAGCAAATGGAAGCAAATTCACCAAAGAGGAGTAGACAGCAGGAAATAATCAAACTCAGGGGTGTAATCAACCATGTGGAAAGAAAAATAACTATCCAAAGAATCAATCAAATCAGGAGCTGGTTCTTTGAAAGAGTCAACAAGATAGACAAACCCTTGGCCAGACTCACTAGAGGGCACAGGGATAGCATCCAAATTAACAAAATCAGAAATGAAAATGGAGACATAACAACAGATCCTGAGGAAATTCAGAACACCATTAGATCCTTCTACAAAAGGTTATATTCAAAAAGATTGGAAAATCTAGATGAAATGGATAACTTTCTAGACAGATACCAAATTCCAAAGTTAAAGCAGGTCAGATTAATGACCTAAACAGCCCTATATCTCCTAAAGAAATAGAAGCAGTCATTAATAGTCTCCCAACCAAAAAAAAGCCCAGGACCAGATGGGTTTAGTGCAGACTTCTATCAGACCTTCAAAGAAGACCTAGTTCCAGTTCTTCTAAAACTATTCAACAAAATAGAATCTGAAGGTACACTACCAAATTCATCCTATGAAGCTACAATTACTCTGATAACTAAACCACTTAAAGACACAACAAAGATAGAGAAATTCAGACCAATTTCCCTTATGAATATCGACGCAAAAATACTCAACAAAATTCTCGCCAACTGAATCCAAGAACACATCAAAAAGACCATCCATCATGACCAAGTAGGCTTCATCCCAGGAATGCAGGGATGGTTAAATATACGGAAATCCATCAACGTAATACAATAAACCAACTCAAAGATAAAAACCACATGATCATCTCCTTAGATGCTGAGAAAGCATTTGACAAAATCCAACACCCATTCATGATAAAGGTCTTGGAAAGATCAGGAGTTCAAGGCCCATACCTAAACATGATAAAAAGCAATCTACAGCAAACCAGTGGCCAACATCAAAATAAATGGAAAGAAACTGGAAGCAATCCCACTAAAATCAGGGACTAGACAAGGCTGCCCACTTTCTCTCTACCTATTCAATATAGTACGTGAAGTCCTAGCCAGAGCAATTCGACAACAAAAGGAGGTCAAGGGGATACAAATTGGAAAGGAAGAACTCAAATTATCGCTATTTGCAGATGATATGATAGTATATATAAGTGACCCCAAAAACTCCACCAGAGAACTCCTAAACATGATAAATACCTTCAGTGCAGTAGCTTGATATTGAATTACCTCAAACAAATTGATGGCCTTTCTCTATACAAAGGATAAATGGGCTGAGAAAGAGATCAGTGAAACATCACCCTTCACAATAGTCACTAACAATATAAAATATCTTGGTGTAACTCTTACAAAGGAAGTGAAAGATTTGTATGACAAGACCTTCAAGTCTCTGAAGAAAGAAATTGAGGAAGATCTTAGAACATGGAAGGATCTCCAATGCTCATGGATTGGCAGAATCAATATAGTAAAAATGGCTATGGTGCCTAAAGCTATCTACAGATTCAATGCAATCCCCATCAAAATTCCAACTCAATTCTTCAAGGATCTCAAAAAGACAATTAGCAAGTTCATCTAGAATAACAAAATCCTAGACCAGCAAAAACTCTTCTCAACAATGAAAGAACCTCTGGTGGAATCACCATGCCTGACCTCAAGTTGTACTACAGAGCAATCGTTATAAAAACTGCATGGTACTGGTACAGCAACAGACAGGTAGATCAATGGAATAGGATCGAAGACCCAGAAATGAATTCACACACCTGTGGTCACCTGATCTTTGAAAAGGGAGCTAAAATTATCCAGTGGAAAAAAAGACAGCATTTTCAACAAATGGTGCTGGCACAACTGGCAGCTATCATGTAGAAGACTGAGAAATGATCCATTCTTATCTCCTTGGACTAAGGTCAAGTCTAAGTGGTTTAAGGATCTAACCATAAAACCAGAGACACTGAAACTTATAGAAGAGAAAGTGGGGAAAAGCCTCAAAGATATGGGCACTGGGGAAAAATTCCTGAATACAACAGCAAAGGCTTGTGCTGTAAGATCAAGAATTGACAAATGGGACCTCATAAAGTTGTAAAGCTTCTATAAGGCAAAAGATACTGTCAACAAGACAGAAGGGCCACCAACAGATTGGGAAAGGATCTTTACCAATCCTAAATCAGATAGGGGACTGATATCCATTATATATAAAGAACTCAAGAAAGTGAACACCAGAAAATCAAATATCCCCATTAAAAAGTGGGGCACAGAGTTAAACAAAGAATTCTCAACTGACGAATACCGAATGGCTGAGAAGCACATGAAAAAATGTTCAACATCCTTAATCATCAGGGAAATGCAAATCAAAGCAACCCTCAGATTCCACCTCACACCAGTAATAATGGCTAAGATAAAAAATTCAGGTGACAACAGATGCTGGCGTGGGTGTGGAGAAAGGGGAACACTCCTCCATTATTGGTTGGACTTCAAGCTTGTTCAACCACTCTGTGAATCAGTCTGGTGGTTCCTCAGAATATTGGACATGGTACTACCAGAAGATTCTGAAATACCTCTACTGGGCATATATCCAGAAGATGTTCCATCTGGTAATAAGGACACATGTTCCACTATGTTCATAGCAGCCTTATTCATAATAGCCAGAAGCTGGAAAGAACCCAGATGTCCCTCAACAGAGGAATGGATACAAAAAGTTTGGTACATTTACACAATGGAGTACTACTCAGCTATTAAAACAATGAATATATGAAATTCCTAGGCAAATGGATAGATCTGGAGGCCATCATCCTGATTGAGTTAACCCAATCACTAAAGAACTCACATAACATGTACTCACTGGTATGTGGATATTAGCCCAGAAAACTAGACTACCCAAGATACAATTTTCTAAACACATGAAAATCAAGAAGAATGAAGATCAAAATGTGGACACTTAGCCCCTTCCTAGAATTAAGAAGAAAGCACACATTGAAGTAGTTACAGAGATCATGTGTGAAGCTGAATCAAAAGGATGGACCAACCAGTGACTGCGGCTGCCAGGTTCCATCCCATAATCAGCCACCAAACATAGACACTTTTTCATATGCCAGCAAGATAGTGCCGAAAGTGCCCTGATATAGCTGTCTCGTGGGAGACTATACCAGTGCCTGGCAAACACAGAAGTGGATGCTCACAGTCAGCTATTAGATGGAACACTGGACTCCCAAGGAAGGAGCTAGAGAAAGTACCCAAGGAGCTGAAGGGGTCTTCAACCCTATAGGTGGCAGAATAACATGAACTAACCAGTACCCGCAGAGCTCGTGTCTCTAGCTGTATATATAGCAGAAGATGGCCTATTTGGCCATCATTGGAAAGAGAGGCCCCTTGGTCATGCAGATATTATATGCCCCAGTACAGGGGAATGCCAGGGCCAAGATGTTGGAGTGGGTGGTAGGGGAGCAGGGCGGAGATGGGGGAGGGTATAGGGAACATACTGGATAACACTTGAAATGTACATGAAGAAAAAATCTAATAAAATTTGGGGAAAAAAAGAAAAAAATTACAGATGATACATATATCTAACCATATATTTAACACATATTTTATTTAAAACGTCATCCTCTACATATAATATAGCTGAGCAAAAGACTTTTTGCCTCTGTTCTATGATATCTCTATTAAAAATAAATAAATAAATAAATAAATAAATAAATAAATAAATAAACAAACCTCTTTATCTTTATTAATTAATGATCTCATATGAACATTAGAGGTCATTAAAAGTGTTACCATAAAAGCAAAACATATATTTTAATACAAATTTCATCTGAGTCTGAGCTCCAGCTTTTTATATGTGTGCAGAAGAACCAATCAGGTCCTCATGCATATGAAGTGACCTCCTTACCCAGAAAGCCAGTTCTTTCCTTTATTTTTTCTTTTTTAAAAATTTCTTTCTTCAGCATGGCCTCCAAAGCTAGAATTCTTCTGGCATATGCAACATTACTGGCCAAGTTGGCAGAAAATCTAGAATACTGGGTGTGATACTTCTGGAAGCAATATTGCCACAGAAGAAACCCCCCCCCCCAAATGAGTGTATCATCTACTTCAAATCCTGGAAGAAAGTTGGACTACCCATAATTGTGTGAAGATTCAAAACATGACAGAATAGAAAAGGAGAAGGAGGAACAATATAATAATGGATGAACTTTTCAGAACTGTTGTAATAGATGCATCCTGAGATTCAACAGAACATAATGAGGTGCAAAGTCAATAAATTAGAGGTAAGCCAATCTAGCACACAGCAGACTCAAAGACAAGCAAAAAGAACACATGAACAAAACTGAAAAGGCATATTACCTATGGCAGCTATCATGTAGAAGACTGGGAATTGATCCATTCTTATCTCCATGTACTAAGGTCAAGTCTAAGTGGTTGAAGGACCTCCACATAAAACCAGAGACACTGAAACTTATAGAGGAGAAAGTGGGGAAATGCCTCGATGATATGGGCACTGGGGAAAAATTCCTGAACAAAACAGCAAAGGCTTGTGCTGTAAGACNAAAAAAAAAAAAGAGCTAGACAAATTTGGTTGATATCAGACTTCTTCATGGTAATAAAAAGATAAAAGGAGAATGAAAATATATAACCAATACACACCAGAGCTGTGTCTCTACTTGTATATGTAGCAAAGGATGAACTATTCGGCCATCAAGGGGAGGAGAGGCCCTTGGTCTTGAGAAGGTCATATGCCCCAGTACAGGGGAATGCCAGGGCCAAGAAACAGGAGTGGGTGTGTTGGAGAGCAGGGCTGGGGGAGGGTATAGGGGGCTTTGGGGATAGCATTTGAAATGTAAATGAAGAAAATATCTAATAATAAATATATAAAAATAAATAAATAAATAAATAAATAAATAAATAAATAAATAAATAAATAGATAAAATATATCTTGGACAAGCCAGATAGCAGAAAACTGTTATGCCTGGATTCTATAGCTGATAGAGATAGATCAGCATAAAGCTAATTCTACAGAAGTATAGTAAGACAGAGAATTTAGTACTGAAAAGACATTTTAACTCTAGCTTTTTAATGGCTAGCTTCCCCACAGCATTTGGAGAATTCGGTTTTGTTGTACTGTACAGTAAAGAGACAGTTTTTGATCATTTATCGTTTTATCATGAACAAATAGTAACAAATAGTAAGCCTCCTCTCCTGACCCTTTGTTATTTTTCTTCTTCAAAGCTGGAAATTCCATTCTGATAGGGACATATTTTCTGCTCACTGCAATTTCTTTAGCATCTACCCAACTCTACCTAATATAAAGTATGCTCTCTATGCACAATTATAACTAAATGATTAAATAAACACTCATAAAATGACTTCTAAAAGAATATCTCCCTGTAGTGATAACTGAAACTCTTATGAATATGTAACATGGAATGACAAACATCAGTACTGGCAAATGAAAATACTTTTAAAAAGGCTATTAATTGCTAAGAAATAAGGTAGAAAAACTAAAGAGAACAGGTTCACTGGAAGGAGGTAGCAAAACACTTGAGGTAATACAGTCTTAAAAGATTTGGAAGGAAAATGGAGACATAAAACATCATTTGATTGTTAAGTATATATGCTAACATTTAAGGTAATCACTTATGAATGTAACTGAAAGAATATAAATTACAAAAAATAGGGAAAACAAGTGTTTCAATTCTATGAAAATAATGAAAGTGAATAAAACATAAAAGAGATTAGGGTAAAGCTCAGGAGGCATAAAATAGTACGACTGAGATGATACCCATGCATTTGAGAATGATCAAAAATACACAATACACAGAAGATGGACAATGTGATAAACATTTTGCCTTTCAATAAAGTATCACTCTAGATTTTTAAAAGGAGCACCTCAAGTGGAAAACATAAGTCCTTTGATCAGAGACATTCCTTGGTAATCCTGTTAGAAATAATAGAGCTAAAAATCTGGAATGCTAATCTTTCCAGCATTGTTCATGCTGCTTGACATGGCATTGGCTTTCTTGGGTCTTTTGTATGAATTTTTGGATTTGTTTAAAATCTAATTCTGGGAAAAATATCTGGTGATTGATCAGGAATACATTGGATTCATAGAATGATTTGGGTATGATTATCATTTTCACAATATGAATTCTGCTAATCTATGAGTATGAGAGATGTTTCCATTTTCTTGAATCTATTTCATTCTTTTTGTTCAGTGAGAAAGCCACTTAATAGTGATCTCAAGTGGTCAACACTTAATACACATACACACACACACACACATACACGCACACACACAAACACATTTGAGCAACTATATATGGATTCAGCGCATTGTGTGCATGTACATTGTATGTATATATGTCTATGTGTGTGTGTACAATTAAGAAAAAAGTAAAATTTTTAAGAGGGATTGAGGAAACATGAGAGGAGCTGAGGGAGAAATATAGGGGGGAAATTATGTAAATATAGTATTCATGTATGAAATTCTTGAAACAAATTAAGATTGAAAAATCCCTTTATTTCCTACTTTTCACAACAGAGGAATGGATACAAAAAATTTGGTACATTTACACAATGGAGTACTACTCAGCTATTAGAAACAATGAATATATGAAATGCCTAGGCAAATGGATGGATCTGGAGGATTTCATCCTGAGTGAGGTAACCCAATCACAAAAGAACTCACATAATATGTACTCACTGATATGTGGATACTAGCCCAGAAGCCTAGACTACCCAGGATACAACTTACTAAACACATGAATCTCAAGAAGAATGAAGTTCAAAATGTGGTCTCAGTGCCCCTTCCTAGAATCANTGGTAAACACAGAAGTGGATGCTCACAGTTAGCTATTAGTTGGAACACAGGACTCCCAAGGTAGGAGCTAGAGAAAGTACCCAAGGAGCGGAAGGGGTCTTCAACCCTCTAGGTGGAAGAATAACATGAACTAACTAGTTCCCCCTGCGCTCATGTCTCTAGCTGCATATATGGAAGAAGATGGCCTAGTTGGCCATCAGTGGGAGGAGAGGCCCTTTGGTCATACAGACTCTATATGCCCCAGAACAGAAGAATGCCAGGGCCATTACGTGGGAGGGGGTGGGTAGGGGAGCAGGGCGGGGACACGGGAGGGTAAGGGAAAATTTCTGGATAACATGTGAAATGTAAATGAAGAAAATATCTAATAAAGAGAAAAAAAGTGTTAAAAGTCTATTCTACATGTATTAACAATATATAACCAAAATGCACAAGTCAGAAATTAAATTGCATAGAAAATCAACAAACACATAATTTCTCAATAAATAAAAGCCTAATCAAATTTTTAATTATACTTAAAATTAAAACCTAATGACTAAGCATGTAATAATGAATACCCATAGTCTTGTCAATTTAAGACATAATAATCTGCCAGCCAGAAAAAAATGAGATATTAAAAAGAATACTTACCTCTGATTGGAAATGATAAATGTTTACATTTGAAGTCTTGTTTTAGCTTTCTAAAATGGAACTTGGAATGATATTGATAAAGAAGATTTAAAGACAGCCATAAGAAAAAGAAAAATCAATGTGCAAAAGTACCTTAAGATTCTGGAAGGACCACAGAACACACCCAAAATAATAATAATAATAAAAAAAGGACAACCTATACAAGAGCAAAATTAAATAGGAAACACAAAGAAATAGTACAAGTAAGATAGACAGGCAAAGATGGCTTTGAAAACACTAGTTTTAAAATATCTCACAAATTTAATGAAATAAAAAAGAAATGAATGTGGAAATCATTGTGGAAAGTAAGCACCAACAAATCATAAAGAAAGAAGGTGGTAAGGAATTAAAATTGGGTTTGATTTGATCAATGCACATCATATATATGTGATGAATCATCACACTATAACTCATATGTACATTAAATATTAATTAAATAAAAACAGAGGCAAGGAAGTCAGCTAAGAGCTTCTTTCAATTACATGAGCTAAAAGTAACTGTGGGCTGGGCAAGAGTAATAGCAAAAATAAGCGACATTTGAAATCGTGAACACCTGTGATCATAGGCTATACATAAAATCATAGTATAACAAACTTAAAAATGAATCAAAATATTACATCAAGGCAAGATTAATTTATCCAATGAATGTAAAGATAGTCTAACACTGGATTATGGATTAATGCAAATAAACAGAAATATTAGAGGACAATGAGTCATCTTAATATAGGTCAAAGGGAAGTTGTACATTTTCAATTATGTTCATAAACATGCATCCCTTAAAATTTTTTTAAAGATAAAATTTCAAATTAGTTTTAATTTTTATTTCACTGATACATAATGATGTTGAACATTTTTTGTCATTGTTATTTTTATTTGTGCATATTATTTTATTTTTTAAAGATTTATTTATTTATTTTATGTATATGAGTACACTGTTGCTGTCTTCAAACACACCAGAAGAAGGCATCAGATCCTGTTTCAGATGGTTGTGAGCCACCATGTGGTTGCTGGGAATTCAACTCAGGACCTCTGGAAGAGCAGTCAGTGCTCTTAACCACTGAGCCATATCTCCAGCCCTATCTTGCAAATTTTTAAAAATAAAATGCATCCTGAAAAAAAGAATGGAGTATCAAGCGGATGTATGTCATGTTCTCTACTCAGAATTATCTGTCATCTGATCTTTCTGGAAAGTCACATAATTATGAGTCTTACCTTGTAAAATTAAAAATCAATACCAAATTTTCATCACTTCTTGAACCTAGAATCACTCTAATGACCAAGAAAATCATCATTTAACTGGATGTGCATGTGAATATATACAAACTCTCACTCTCTCTGTCTCTCTGTCTCTCTCTCTTTCACACACACACACACACAAACACACACACACACATACAGAGAGAGAGAGAGAGAGAGAGAGAGAGAGAGAGAGAGAGGAGAGGTGCATGCCCATGCATGTGACAGCAATAATAAAAAATAAATCTCAATTTAAAAGTGAGAAAAGGGAAAGGAAACTGTGGTCAGAATGTGTTATATGACAGAAGAATCTGTTTTCAATAAAAGTAAATTAATTTTAAAAAGAAACCCAATGGAGGAGCTAGAGAAAGTACCCAAGGAGCTGAAGGGGTCTGCAACCCTATATGTGGAACAACAATATGAACTAACCAGTACCCACAGAGCTTGTGTCTCTAGCTGCATATGTAGCAGAAGATGGCCTAGTTGGCCATCATTGGGAAGAGAGGTCCCTTGGTCTTGCAAAATTATATGCGCCAGTACAGGGGGACACCAGGGCCAAGAAGTGGGAGTGGGTGGGTAGGGGAGCACATCAGGGAATGGGGGAGGGTATAGGGGACTTTGGGGATAGCATTTGAAATGTAAATGAAGAAAATATTTAAACAAAAAGAACTATTCAAAGAATTAACCAAACAAGGAGCTGGTACTTTGAGAAAATCAACAACACAGATAAACACTTAGCCAGACTCACTAGAGGGCACAGGAACAGTATCTTAATTAATGAAATCAGAAATGAAAAGGACTCTTACAAAGGAAGTGAAAGATTTGTATGACAAGAACTTCAAGTCTCTGAAGAAAGAAATTGAGGAAGATCTCGGAAGATGGAAGGATCTCCCATGCTCATGGATTGGCAGAATCAATATAGTAAAAATGGCTATCTTGCCAAAAGCTATCTACAGACTCAATGCAATCCCCATCAAAATTCCAACTCAATTCTTCAAGGATCTAGAAAAGACAATTAGCAAGTTCATCTGGAATAACAAAAACCTAGATTAGCAAAAACTCTTCTCAACAATAAAAGAACCGATGGTGGAATCACCATGCCTGACCTCAAGCTGTACTACAGAGCAATCGTTATAAAAACTGCATGGTACTGGTACAGCAACAGACAGGTAGATCAATGGAATAGGATCGAAGACCCAGAAATGAATCCACATAACCTATGGTCACCTGATCTTTGACAAGGGAGCTAAAACTATCCAGTGGAGTAAGGACAGCCTTTTCAACAAATGGTGCTGGCACAACTGGCGGTCATCATGTAGAAGACTGGGAATTGACCCATTCTTATCTCCTTGTACGAAGGTCAAGTCTAAGTGGTTGAAGGATCTCCACATAAAATCAGAGACACTGAAACTTATAGAGGAGAAAGTGGGGAAAAGCCTCGAAGATATGGGCACTGGGGGAAAATTCCTGAATAGAACAGCAATGGCTTGTGCTGTAAGAGCGAGAATTGACAAATGGGACCTCATAAAGTTGCAAAGCTTCTGCAAGGCAAAAGATACTGTCAACAAGACAAAAGGGCCACCAACATATTGGGAAAGGATCTTTACCAATCCTAAATCGGATAGGGGACTGATATCCAATATATATAAAGAACTCAAGAAGGTGGACACCAGAAAATCAAATATCCCCATTAAAAAGTGGGGCACAGAGTTAAACAAAGAATTCTCAACTGAGGAATACCGAATGGCTGAGAAGCACCTGAAAAAATGTTCAACATCCTTAATCATNAAAAAAAAAAAAAAAAAGAAAAGAAAAAGGAGATATAACAAGAGAACCTGAGGAAATCCAAAACATCGGATCCTACTACAAAAGGCTATACTCAACAAAGCTAGAAAAACTGGATGAAATAGACAATTTCCTAGACAGATATCAGGTACCAAAGTTAGGCCAGGATCAGATTTACGATCTAAACAGGCCCATTTCCCATAAATAGAAGCAGTCATCAATAGTCTCCCAAACCAAAAAAAAAAAAAAAAAAAAAAAAAAAAAAAAAAAAAAAAAAAAAAACAAAAAAAAAAAAAAAAAAAAAAAAAAAAAAAAAAAAAAAAAAAAAAAAAAAAAAAAAAAAAAAAAAAAAAAAAAAAAAAAAAAAAAAACCACACATACAGGACCAGATGGGTTTAGTGCAGAGTTTTATCAGACCTTCAAAGAAGACCTAATTCCACCTCTCCTCAAACTATTCCACAAAATAGAGACAGAAGGTACTCTACCCAATTGATTCTATGAAGCCACAATTACTCTGATACCTAAACCACACAAAGATCCAACAAAGAAAAAGAACTTTAGACCAATTTCCCTCTTGAATACTGATGCAAAAATACTCAATAAATCCTCGCAAACCGCATCTTAGAACACATCAAAATGATCATCCATCATGACCAAGTATGCTTCATCCCAGGATTGCAGGGATGGTTTAATACATGGAAATCCATCAATGTAATCCACTATATAAACAAACTCAAGGACAAAAAAAACACATGATCATCTCTTTAGATGCTGAAAAAGCATTTGACAAAATCCAACACCCTTTTATGATAAAAGTCTTGGAAAGATCATGAATTCAAGGCCCATACCTAAACATAATAAAAGCAATCTACAGCAAACCAGTAGACAACATCAAACTGAATGGAGAGAAGCTGGAAGAAATCCCATTAAAATCAGGGACTAGACAAGGCTGTCCACTTTCTCCCTACATATTCAATATAATTCTTGAAGTCCTAGCCAGAGCAATTCGACAACAAAAGGAGATCAAGGGGATACAATTTAGAAAGGAAGAAGTTAAAATATCACTGTTTGCAGATGATATGATAGTATATATTCGGGACCCCAAAAATTCCACCAGAGAACTCCTAAACCTGATAAACAGCTTCAGTGCAGTAGTTGGATATAAAATTAACTCAAACAAATCAATGGCCTTTCTCTACACAAAGAATAAGAGGGCTGAGGAAGAAATTAGGGAAACAATACCCTTCACAATAGTCACAAATACTATAAAATACCTTGGTGTGACTCTAACTAAGGAAGTGGAAGATCTTTATGCCAAGAACTTCAAGTCTCTGAAGAAAGAAATTGAAGAAGATCTCAGAAGATGGAAAGATCTCCCATGCTCATGGATTGGCAGGATTAATATAGTCAAAATGGCTGTCCTGCTGAAAGCAATCTACAGATTCAACGCAATCCCCATAAAAATTCCAACTCAATTCTTCACTGAGATAGAAAGGGCAGTTGGCATATTCATCTGGAACAATAAAAAACGTAGGATAGCAAAAACTATTCTCAACAATAAAAGAACCTCTGGGGAATCACCATGCCTGACATTAAGTTGTACTACAGAGCAATTGTGATAAAAACTGCATCCATGACCATGTCGTTGTCTGTCTATCTAGTTACCTTATCTTAACTTCTGGGTCTTTACTTGGGTGTGTGGATACCAGTGAACTAGAAACTGTTCCCTCGATTTTGGTAGGTCACCTTTTTCCTGTCGTAAAAGTTGTTTACCACGACCGTGTTGACCGCCAATAGATGTAGAAGAATGTGAATTGACCCATTCTTATCTCCTTGTACTAAGCTTAAGTCTAAGTGGATCAAAGACCTCCACATAAAACTAGAGACACTGAAATTTATAGAGGAGAAAGTTGGGAAAACCCTCGAAGGTGTGGGCACAGGGGAAAGTTTCCTAAACAGAACAGCAATGGCCTGTGCGGTCAGATCAAGAATTGACAAATGGGACCTTATAAAATTGCAAAGCTTCTATAAGGCAAAAGACACAGTCAGCAAGACAAAAAGGCCACCAACAGATTGGCAAAGGATTTTTACCAATCCTAAATTTGATAGGGGACTAATATCCAACATCTACAAAGAGCTAAAGAAGCTGGACTCCAGAAAAACGAATAGCCCCATTAAAAAAAAGGTACAGAGCTAAACAAAAAATTCTCAACTGAGGAATTCCGAATGGCTGAGAAACATCTGAAAAAATGTTCAACATCCTTAATCATCAAGGAAATGCAAATCAAAACAACACTGAGATTCCACCTCACACCAGTCAGAATGGCTAAGATGAAAAATTTAGGTGACAGCAGATGCTGGCGAGGATGTGGAGAAAGAGGAACACTCCTCCATTGCTGTTGGGATTGCAAGCTTGCACAACCACTCTGGAAGTCATTCTGGCGGTTCCTCAGAAAATTGGACATAGTACTACTCGAAGATTCAGCAATACCTCTCCTGGGCATATACCCAGAAGGTGTTCCAACTGGTAAAAGGACACATGCTTTACTATGTTCATAGCAGCTTTATTTATAATAGCCAGAAGCTGGAAAGAACCCAGATGTCCCTCAACAGAGGAATGGATACAGAAAATGTGGTACATTTACATAATGGAATACTATTCTGCTATTAAAAAATGAATTTATGAAATTCTTGGGCAAATGGATGAATCTGGAGGACATAATTCTTAGTGAGGTAACCCAATCACAAAAGAAGTCATTGGATATGTGCTCACTGATAAATGGATATTAGCCCAGAAACTTAGAATACCCAAGATACAATCTGCAAAACACAAGAAAATCAAGAAAGAAGACCAGCGTGTGGATACTTCATTCCTCCTTTGAATAGGAAACAAAATACCCATGAAAGGTGTTACAGAGACAACGTTTAGAGCTAAGATGAAAGGTTGGACCATACAGAGACTAACCCACCTGGGATCCATCCCATAATCAGTCACTAAACTCAGACACTATTGCATAGGACAGCAAGTGTTTACTGAAGCTGACTCCCACAGAAGTGGATGCTCACAGTCATCCATAAGAGGGAGCAAGAGGCCCACATTGGAGAAGCTAGAGATAGAACCCCAGGAGCTGAATGGGTCTGCAACCCTAGAAGAGGAACAACAATATGAACTAACCAGAACCCCCAGAACTTGTGTCTCTAGTTCCATATATAGCAGAAGATGGCCTAGTCAGCCATCATTGGGAGGAGAGGCCCCTTGGTACTGCAATTGGGAGTGGGTGGCAGGGGAGCAGGGAGGGGGGAGGGGGTAGAGGAGGGGACTTTAGGGATAGTAATTGAAATGTAAATTAAGAAAAGATCTAATAAAAAAAACTGAAAAAACAAACAAGCAAACAAAAACAACAAGAAAACATGCCCATATTTCATGTGAAATGAAAGTATCAGCTAAATACTCAAAAGATAAGTTCTCCTGCCAAATTCTCAGAAAAAAAAAAAAAAAAGAAAGAGATATATTGTCCCAAAAGACAGCCAGCTAGGATAGGAGGCAAAGTCAGGAGGGGGAACAGGCCAAATAAGAAAATAGACCTTGTAAGCTAGCTTTAATAAAGTAATCTAATGATCTTAAAAATAAAAATAAAGAAATAAAGAAAGGCAGAAAGAAGCTGAGGAGAAGGGCGATCCTGTAGGAGGACCAGCAGTCTAAATTAACCTGGACCCCGAAATCTCTCAGACACTGCACCACCAAACAGACAGCATACACCAGCTGATATGAGGCACCCAACACACATAGAGTAGAGGACTTCCAGGTCTGTGTTCATTCAGAGATGATTCACCTAACCCTCAAGAGATTGGAGGACATAGGGATTTTTGAGGGCAGGTGGGGTAGGGGTGGGGGTGGGTGGTAGGGACATCCTTGTGGAGACAAGGAGTTGGGGAGGAGGTATGGGATGTGGAATGAACAGTCAGAGGGTGAACAGGGAGGGGCAGAATAAAATCTGGAGCGAAATAAATAAATTAATAAATAAATGACAAAAAAACCTCAAAAGTGCTCACTTGACAATTGTCCAAATTTATTGTGTCATTATGTTTATTATTTTAAAATAAGAAGCAACCTAAATGCACACAAACCAAAGAATTGATGAAAGGATGGAAAATGGATATCATAATAATTGGTAGTGGTTAACTTAATTCAAATTAACTGTATCAAAAGGAATTGTCTTCAATGTATAAGGGACTTTTTATCTGTACCTAATAGTTATTTTTAATAATAAGAAATACTTTAAGGATATTTTCATTAATTAATCAGTTTTAAAAGTTAGACTGTATAAATCAATTTTTATAGATTTGTTCTTGTCCAGAATCAAAGCTGCTGGAGAAAAATCAGACAATAACTGCTTGTTACTTAGGTATCCCACAACTTTTGACCCAAAGCAATCAGATTTTGACTTAACCATTCTAAAAATGCAATCAATTACTTTTTACAAATTGAGCCCTTACATATTTTCTAAGGATGGTTGCATCCAAATTGACAAATGAGCTCTGTTGTTTTCTGAGGCACTTAAATCAAATCTTCCAGATAATAAGACTAAATTTGCCCTCTAGGAAAGGTACTTAATACTTTTCCTACATGGGCTTCAACTCTTGAACAATGCCATGTCAAAGGAATCACCAGAAAAAAAAAAAAATCTTGCAAGGCCCATTCCAATTTAGCAGAGTATGGGGTTCAACAACCATGACAAATGAATTAAAGTGAAAGTCTTGTGATTTTTCCAATTTTGAGTTTCTTCTTTAATTTTCATTCTCTCCATTGTTATACATTTGGAGATATTATGCATATGCTAATCCACAGCATTTTTTTTTCAGTGATGTGTGGCTCTTAAAATGGTTTTCCAAGTATATGCATGTGGCCTGACTATGAATATTACACAAACCCCAAGAGAGAACTGATCATGGACTCCTAGGAAGAAATTCATGAATATAGACATTTCTTGGTTACATCTGAAAATATACTTATAGCAATGAAATGAGAGGCATTCAAAAATAGGCCAATCCACTGTGATCCTTGATAGTAGTAAGGAAGGAGTTTAAGTGGACATATCCACTTTGCAATGCTAGAGAGGAACAGATTTCAAGTCTACCATTATCAATAAAGTAATCCTTCCCTGAACCTTTGTTTTCTTCTTAATGACCACTCATTTCTTTGTGATATTTAGAAGTTTTGATATCTTTGCACAATTCACATAAGCATTTGTCAAAGCAGAATATATATTACTTGAATTTACTATCAAGTACTATGTCTATAATGTCTATATATGTATCCCCTTTCCTCAAACTTCTGGATTTTTTGGTGCATTAAGCTAGATGGTCAGTTCTATGACTATATTATTTACTTACATCATTACTTGAATGCACATGTATTTCCCAGGAAATTTCTCAGTTGAAGATTTCCAGCTGATTCTTGTTACCTTAGTTTCAGCAATCAATGTATCCTTCAGGAAATGGTGAGCAATACCTAGAACTAACATCTAAAGTTTCCTATTTAACAGGTCCCCAACATCCACAATGGACACTAACTTCAAAGGATATTAACAATAATAAGAAGAAAAGAAGAAGCTATCAATATGAGAATGCAGAAGGGCACATGGAAGGAGTTGGAGGAAGGGATTGGGAGAGGCAGAAAGGGAACAAAGGGAATGGAACAGTGATGTAACTATATTTTAATTTTTTAAAAAAAATATATGTCTTAGTTAGGGTTTTACTGCTGTGAACAGACACCATAACCAAGGCAAGTCTCATTAAAAAAAAAAAAAAAACATTTAATTGGGGCTCACTTACAAGTTCAGAGGTTCAGTCCATTACCATAAAGGTGGGAGCATTGCAGCATACAGGCAGACATGGCACAGGAGGAGTTGAGAGTTCTACACCTTCATCCACAGGCTGCTAGTGGAAGACTGACTTCCAGGCAACTAGGGTGAGGGTCTTAAGTGCACACCCACAGTGACACACCTATTCCAACAAGGCCACACCTCCAAATGGTGCCACACCCTGGTCCAAGAATATATAAACCACCACAATGTATAAAACAAAAATTAAGAAAGAAAACTGGTTATACAACAGCAACAACAATAACTAAGTTTAAAAAAAGATCATGGGATACCATGAAGGATTTTTCCATCTGTCAAGATTTGGTTTTTGCTGTAAAGGGATAGACAGTCCCAATGTGAAAGTGCCTTTTCACCAAATTGTTTGTAGCCATTCTGTCTGTCATGGCTACTTTGTGCCACCTTCCCATAAATCTGATCATGAAAATGACCTAATCACTGCTAATAGTAGAGAGTTACAGAAAGGCATATGGCCTCAATTCACTCAAATTGGAAAAATTTTTTTTGATGTCTCAGTGTTGATATTACTACTGAGGAGCCATGTATTATTTTACCTCATTTATTGTAGAGTTATCATGACCTGTTCAATCATGATGTCTAAAAAATCCCAATTACCTCCAGTTTCCAATTTATTTCTTGTACTTTGAATTAAATTTCATTTACTTTTTTATGTACTCTGTTGTTGGTGATAAGTTCTTGCTGCAACTTATCACTAAAGTCATCTTGGGACCAACTGTTACACAAGGACATCCAGGGGAGACCTTTAAAAAGCAACAGCAATGTTCTTCTCACTCAGATGAACTATACAGCCTTAAGAAGTGATGAAAGTGCTGCTAAAAGAGATTGACTTTGTTTGACCCAAGCATTTCCTCCTGACCAGGAAAAATCCATACATTATCCTGCTTTAACAATCCTGATGAAAGATATAAAATGAAATAACCAGACTTGGAAAACGGAAAGAAACAACAAGCCAGGTGAAAAGACTATGTGTATGTGTCATTGGCATCTCTGCGTTCAGATAGCTATAAGCAAGTATATGTGCCCATGGGCTGTGGGAAATCTATGTGTGATGGGGTATATGTACATTTACGTGAATGCATTTGTGGGTGGTGATAAATGAGTGGCAACACGTAAATGTGGTGTGTGTGTGCATTAGATGAAAGGATGGACCATCCAGAGACTGCCCCACCCAGGGATCCATCCCATAATCAGCTACCAAACGATTGCATATGCCAGCAATATATTACTGAAAGGACCCTGATATAGCTCTCTCTTATGAGGCTATGCCAGTGCCTGGCAAACACAGAGGGTATGCTCACAGTCAGCTATTGGATGGAACACAGGGCCTCCAATGGAGGAGCTAGAGAAATTACCCAAGGAGCTAAAGAGGTCTGCAACCCTATAGGAGAAACAACAATATGAACTAACCAGAACCTACAGAGCTCGTTACTGAAGCTGCATATGTAGCAGAAGATGGTCTAGTTGGCCATCATTGGGAAGAGATGCCCCTTGTTATTGCAAACTTTATATGCCCCAGTACAGGGGAACACCAGGGACAAGAAGTGGGAGTGGGTGGGTAGGGGATCAGGACGAGGGGGGGAGGGTATAGGGGACTTTTGGGATAGCATTTGAAATGTAAATGAAGAAAATACCTAATAAAAAAATGGAAAAATAAAAAAAATAAAAATAAAAAAGAGAAAATGCATAAAAATTTATTTTAAAGTTAAATTTCCTTAGTGCAGAAAGGTCGTTTACTAAAGTACTTGTACAGGGTGATGTGAGTTCAGATCCTCAGCACCCACCAAAAGGTCTGGGCATGCCACATTAAAAGTAGACATACCGTGCATATTTATCCACTGCTCTACTGTTTGGGCCTGATTATACTCTCCCTCTGCTCACATCTATAAAAGTGGAAAACATTTAAATGATTTAGATCCAAGCTCTGGAATACTTGGTCCATCCATGTCTTCAGTGAATGGAGCAGACTTCTTGAATGGCTTTATTGGTTTCGTTACTTGACTAACAATAGTAACTAACATCACTAACATCACTTTCTTCAAATGAACTGTTTGGACAAAACTGTATTGGTGCCAGAAAAATATAGAGACTTATAACTGCCAATAGAGAACTAAGCCAATATTTAAAGATATTGAAGAAGAGAGAGGTATGTCTGTGTAGCTAGGTGTAATTTATGAATACAGGTAAAGGGCACATGGAAAAAGTAAAATTGTCCCAAAAATGCTAGTAAGAAGTTCATGGGACAAGATATCTCCTTAGAAAATAAACTAGGAATCTGCTGTGAAAAATGGCAGCTTGTTTCCTTTCACCCATTGAATCATCTTTCTCTTTTCCTTTTTTTAGGAACTATACTTACCATATCAGTGTCTGACACAGGGCCAAAACTGGTCACATAGATGTCTGTCTTCACTTCAGTCACTGCATCTGAGTGAAATAAAGTAGAAAAAATGAACCAGTGTCTCCTTAGGTCAAAGAGTGCAGTGCAGATGTGCTCTGAACTGTAACCAGAATGGTCTTTCTGAGAAGGGACATCTAACACTCTCACATATACTCCTCCCTCCAGAAAGTACTTATGTCTCATATATGCTATTCCTTTGTAGAGTACATGTTAGGTTCAAGAATAATTTCTACCATTTTACATAACACTGAAAATGATAGTAGAATTCACAAACATCAAAACTTACAAGAAGCTGTGAAAATGCCCCTGATATCTCCACCTGTTGGGCTCTCACAATGGCTTACCCTTACCTGTGGTCAGTTAAAATAATCCAAAATCTAACACTTTTCCACATCTAGAACACAGGATGGTGGCATTCCCACTGCCCTCAAAACTAAACCAGGAAGGATAAAAGTAAATCGTTCCAGTTATAGTAAGAAATAGTAACTTGCTAGAACAATTAATGTGTGGTACTAGACCCTCTACTCCATAATGAGCATGGAAACAAATACTCACTGTTGGAGTGATATCACTAGAATGGACAGTCTAGGATGATAAGCCCAAGGAGGAAAACTGTATAGCCATCAAAGTCTGGCCACAATGGACTTTGGTAATGAAAGAGCAACTTTTATTGAGTCAAGTAACAGAAGTTTGAAACTAGCTGATGCAACATTATAGTGATATATATAGAAATTTTCTTTCCTGCCTTCTGGTGGACACCATCCATTTCTTATTTTCTAATTTCCATTATTTATTTTATGTTATTTATTTTCTTTGGTTTTTTTTTTTTTTTTGAGGCAGTTTCTCTGTGTGGCCCTGGCTGTTCTGAAACTTGCTCTGTAGACCAGGTTGGCTTCAAATTTAGAGATCTACTTTCCTCTGGCTCCCAAGTGCTGGGATTAATATGCCATCCATGTTTTATCCTTGAATCTTCAGTGTATAGATAGGGGATTATTGGTTGGAAGTTAGTCACTAAATACTTTGTCTCAGATTAATGGATCAATCTCCTCACATATTTGTCATTAGATGTCCCTCAACAGAGGAATGGATACAGAAAATGTGGTACAGTTACACAATGGAGTACTACACAGCTATTAAAAACAATGAATTTATGAAATTCTTAGAGAAATGGATGGATCTGGAGGATATAATCCTAAGTGAGGTAACCCAAACACAAAGGAACACACATGATATGCACTGACTGATAAGTGGATATTAGCCCAGAAGCTCAGAATCCTTCTTAGAAAAGGGAACAAAAAACCCATGGAAGGAGTTACAGAGACAATGTTCAAAGCAGAGACTGAAGGAACAGCCATCTAGAGACTTCCCCACTTAGGGATCCATCCCATAAACAACCACCAAACCCAGACACTATTGTGGATGCCAACAAGAACTTGCTGACAGGACCCTGATATAGCTGTCTACTAAGAGGCTATGCCAGTACCTGGCAAATACCGAAGTGGACGCTCACAATCATTCTTTGGATGGAACACAGGGTTCCCAAAGAAGGAGTTAGATAAAGTACCCAAGGAGCTGAAGGGACATCAATATGAACTAACCAGTACCTCCAGAGCTCCTTGGAATTAAACCACCAATCAAAGAAAACACATGGTGAGACTTGTGGCTCTAGCTGTATATGTAGCAGAGGATGGCCTAGTCGGTCCTCAGTGGGAGGAGAGGCCCTAGTTCCTGTGAAGGTTCTATGCCCCACTATAGGGAATGCCAGGGCCAGCAATGGAAATGGGTGAGTTGGGGGTAAGGGGGAGGGGGAAAGTATAGGAGATTTTCAGGGGGGAAACTAGGAAAGGGGATAACATCTGAAATGTAAACAAAGAAAATATATAATAAAAAAAGAAATGATGTTCTCTTTGCCACTATAGAATTATATCTTAGACTAGAAAATTATGAACAGCATAGCTCATTATTCTGAAGGCTAG
Source organism: Mus minutoides (assembly GCA_902729485.2). NCBI lineage: Eukaryota > Metazoa > Chordata > Mammalia > Rodentia > Muridae > Mus > Mus minutoides. The sequence continues at coordinate 824,251 of LR749863.1, forward strand.
AAAGTCTAACATCAAAGTTCCAATCAACCTACCTGATATCTGCTGAGAGTCCATTCTTCATGGGTGATACCCTCTGTATCCTCACATAATAGAACGAATTAGAGAATGTGCTGGAATCCATTACACAATCCCTTTTCCCATTGAAGGCTGAACTATTCAACTTGAAAAGTCCCTAAATCTTGGTATTATCCCCATTGTAAATTAGATGTCAATACATACATTTTAGAAACACACAAGCATTCAGAACACAACCGAAGGGCAGATAGTGATGCTACCTTTTACTGAGTTTCCTCTTCTACCTGGATCAGTTCTGATAATGTTATTGAAGTCCAACTAGACATTTCATAGCAAATTGTCTCAAACACAGCATAAACCATTGTAGCCTACTGTAGCTCAATCAAACCCATTTCAATCTGCTAAAACCTTCATAATTACTGTAACTAATGCCCCACTCCAGCCCAACGTAACTGACACAGGTTGACACACAACACAGATAATATAAGAAAAAAATCTCATATAAGATCTGACATGTATAATCTGACACACACACACACACACACACACACACACACACACACACACACACACATATATATATATATATATATATATATATATATATATATATATATATATATATATATATATATATATATTCTGCCATTGGTAAGCATAAAACACCCTCTTACATCTGCATCATATTCACTCTATTCACGCAGCCATGGAGTATGATCCAAATATTCTTTCTATGTTTATTTCTCACTTGTCCAAGCCATCCCTAAGACTTAATATAGTATATGCCTCTCCTGGGCCACTGGCGTGTTCCATGTACTCAAAGTTACTGCACCCATCCAAAATCATTCCATTTCCACAAGAATTTATAAATATCATTTAATAATAATTAACACTACAATCAATTTACCAAAAGACACAATTTACACTCAAGCTTAATCAACAAAAACATGACTCTGAGAATAGAGCTATGTTTTAAACAGTTGGGCTCTCATTCTGAGCACAGTCTTCTCTTTAAGCAATTTCTGTACTTGGATCAGCAGAGACTATGCCTAAGAATCAATGATATAATGCATAAAAGTGTTTCATGAGAAATTCATTGGCTGGTGAAGAAATTTTTTTGCATGTGTGGTATGGCACAATTATTTCTAATTTCCTTATGCATATCTTCATTAACCAAAATAGATAATTAACAAAATAGAACACAATTACACTTGAATCCAACATTGCACAGGCTATTTTCAAAAACTGAAAAAAAATGTCTGCACTATTATAACTGTAAATTTTTGAGTCATAAAGAATTCCAACAGAGGACTCATCTTACAAATACACTAAAAGAAATAGTGAGGAAACTCTACATAGGTGACTTTATGATAGTCATGGATACTTAATATGAAGTGACCAAGAAAGTTCCCCCATCAGTAATTCCTACTTCTTTTTTTCCCTTTCAGTTTTTTTTATTAGTATTTTCTTTATTTCAAATGTTAGCCCCATTCCTGGTTTCCCCTCCGGAAACCCCCAATACCCTTACTCCCTCCTTTGCTCACCAGCCAACCCACTTGCACTTCCTGTCCCTGCCATTCCCCTACACTGGGGCATAGAGCCTTCACAGGACCAAGGGCCTCTCCTCCCATTGATGCCCTACAAGGCCATCCTCTGCTGCATATGCACCTGGACCCATGAGTTCTGCCATGTGTTTTCTTTGATTGGTGGTTTAGTCCCAGGGAGCTCTGGAGATACTGGTTAGGTCATATTGTTGTTCCTCCTATGGGGCTGCAAACCCTTTCAGCTCCTTGGGTACTTTCTCTAGCTCCTCTAATGCTCCCAAGGCCAACCAAATTCTCAATAACACAGCAGAAAAGTGACATGATAGGAAGGTGCTCTAATTCAAAGGGACTCTGGAATCATTATGGCACTGAGAGAGTCTTGGCTGGACTGAAAGGCTTGGGCTCAATAACTGATTAAAGAAAACTATATAGAGAACTTAAGAATGGAGGATAATAAGAACAAGAGTGGGAGAGCAAAAATAAAAGAGTGAGGTTGTGTGGTTTCAACCGTGATGCCTCATGAAGTCGGCTGTGGAGCCAGGATAGTTGTTTACATCATAGAAATGCAAATAAAGAGAATGCATTGAATTTATGCTATCATCCTTAGGCCTTTGGCCTTATATATTAAGCAGGAGTAAGCAGAGATATTTTTTCTAGTAATCTACACAGAGTCGGCATGCTCCAACAGCTTGTCTCATTTTTCTGGCTAAGAAGTCTAAAGCATCCTTGAAGCATGATACCTGAGAATATATAGAACATGCAGAAGGAGAACATAGTGACTAGCTGGGTTGGATTTAGGTCCAAACAGTATCCTTGGTGGCATTTTTTGTTATTCAACTCCTATGTATATATTTTATCATCTAGAAAAATTGGAATGGTAGCAATTACCTCAGCATGGCTCTAAGGCTCTAAAAAGATTATGTGTAAGTTAGTTTAGGTAGATTCCGTGGTCACTATGTAATCATTTTGCTATAGCTTATATTATTTCGGGAGTTAGACTACATGAACCATGCATAGGACCAGCTGGCCAGAATCACACAAAAGTATGAAGCTCATGTTCTAGTCTCAGAGGACTGTATTCACCTGAAACTCAGACTCCTCTGTGAGAAGGAACAATGGAGGGGGGGGGTTTACAATTTCATTTGAATAAACATGAAGTGCAGTTAGTTGTTCTGAAATTGTGGTCTTCTCAATAGATGTAAATGGGAAATATTCATTAATAAAAGACAAGAAAGGCTTGTCATATGGCATACAGATGCTTTTGTCTGGGAACTTAATTCCCTTCCACTATAACTCTGAAAAATGTAATTTATTATATTTTCCTTTTCCAAATTTGCTGTAGTATTGGAAGTGATTCAATGGTCTGAAGTGGCTGAGACATAGATATAGTCTATAAACACACACACACACACACACACACACACATATATATATATGTAATCATTAATGCTCATTGGTGCTGAAATTGGTAAAGAACACATTGGACCAAATCCTGCATTATTTCCTTCTGGTACATATCTGGATTAGCCAATTAGTAAATAATTACTGTGTTTATGATGTTTTGTTGTTCATAATAATATTTATTTTCTAGTTTAACTTAAAGTGTATACCCAAGAAACCTTTCATTTTCTCCTTGAAAACCTTGAATTAGGGCTGGGACAGTTTTTACAGGCTTTCCAATTCTCCCTGCTCCATCAGTATGTGCATGCATGTTCTTCTTGGTTCTGGCCTTTTAGGTACACAAGATAAAATGAGTGTCCTATTTATTTTGAGATTTAAAAGATCTGCTGATGCACCTGTGCCCCAGAGCTAAGGGTGTCCCACAGCCCGCCATACCCATATCCCACCCACAGAGAACTAGTTTCCCAGGAGTGCTCTCACCCCTGAGCTCACAGGTGAGATAACCACTTTTTCTCCAATAACTGTACAAAGAGGGACCCACCAGGAGCCAATAAGGCACAGGAACATCAAACCAGCTGGAGACAGGATCCTTCCAGTTTCCATCACTACCCTGGAGCTAAGGGTGTCCCACAGCCCTTGCTGCCCAAATCCTTCCCAGGAGAGAGCTGGTCTTCCCAAAAGTATTGATGTATCTAAGACCATAAGACCACAGGCTCACAGGCCCACAGGAGAGACAAGCTCCTGTCAGAGACAGCAAGACCAACTAACACCAAAGGTAACCAGATGGCAAAAGGCAAGCACAAGAACCTAAGCAACAGAAACCAAGGCTACTTGGCATCATAAGAACCCATTTCTCCCTCCACAGCAAGCCCTGGATACCCCAACAGACCAGAAAAACAAGACTCTAATTTAAAATCATATCTCATGAATAGGATAGAGGACTTTAAGAAGGACATATACCTGTGTTCGCCTGTATTTCCCTTAAAGAAATACAGGAGAACATAGGTAAACAAGGAGAAGTCTGTAAAGAGGAAACACAAAAATCTCTTAAAGAATTACAGAAAAGCACAACCAAACAGGAGAAGAAAATGAACAAAACCATACAGGATCTAAAAGTGGAGACACAAACAATAAAGAAATCACAAAGGGACAACCCTGGACTTAAAAAACCTAGGAAAAAGATCAGAAATCATAGATGCAAGCATCACCAACAGAATACAAGAGATGGAAGAAAGAAAAACAGGGGCAGAAGATACCATAGAAAACATTGACACAACAGTCAAAGAAAATGCAAAAAGCAAAAAGCTCCTAGCCCCAGACATCGAAGAAATCCAGGACACAATGAGAAGAACAAACTTAAGGATACTAGGTATAGAAGAGATTGAAGGTTCCCAACATAAAGGACAGTAAATATCTTCAACAAAATTATAGAAGAAAACTTCCTTACCCTAAAAAAAGAGCATACAAGAACCCTACAGAACTTCAAATAGACTTGACCAGAAAAGAAATTCCCCATGTCACATAATAATCATCCTGAGTGATGTAACCTAATTATAAAAGAACTCACATGATATGCACTCACTGATAAGTGGATATTACCCCAGAAACCTAGAATACCCAAGATACAATTTGCAAAACACATGAAACCCAAGAAGAACAAAGACCAATGTGTGGACACTTCGCCCCTTCTTAGAATTGGGAAAAAAACACCCATGGAAGGAGTTACAGAGACAAAGTCTGGAGCTGAGACAAAAGGGCCAAGAAGTGGGAGTGGGTGGGTAGGGGAGCAGGGTGGGGGGAGGGTATAGGGGACTTTCAGGATGGCATTTGAAATGTAAATGAAGAAAATACCTAGTAAAAAATGGAAAAAGAAAAAAATATATATAGAAGAAAACTTCCCTATCCTAAAGAGAGAGATGCCCATGAACATACAGGAAGCCTACAGAACTCCAAATAGCCTGAACCAGAAAAGAAATTCCCCCTGTCACACAATAATTAAAGCACCAAGTACACAAGATAAAGAGAGAATATTAAAAGCACTAAAGGAAAAAGGTCAAGTAACATATAAAGGCAAACCTATGAGAATTATACCAGATTTCTCAACTGAGACTATAAAAGCCAGAAGATCCTGAGCAGATGTAATTCAGACGCTAAGAGAACAAAAATGCCAGCTCAGACTACTATACCTAGCAAAACTTTCAATAACCATAGATGGAGATACCAAGATATTCCATGACAAAAACAAATTTACACAATATCAATCCAAAGATATAGCCCTACAAAGGATTATAGATGGAAAACATCAACACAAGGAGGGAACTTATACCCTAGAAAAAGCATGAAAGTAATCTTCTTCCAACAAAGACCCCCCAAAAATAGCCACACAAACATAACTCCATCTCTAACAACAAAAATAACAGGAATCAACAATCACTTTTCTTTAATATCTCTTAACATCAATGGACTCAATTCCCCAACAAAAAGACATAGACGAACGGACTAGATATGTAAACAGGACCCAGCATTTTGCTGCATACAGGAAATGCACATCAGTGACAAAGACAGACATTACCTCAGAGTAAAAGGCTAGAAAATATTTCCAAGCAAACAGTCCTAAGAAACAAGCTGGAGTATCCATTGTAATAGCGAATAAAATCAACTTTCAACCAAAAGTTATAAAAAAAGATAAGGAAGGACACTTTATACACATCAAAGGTAAAATCTACCAAGATGAACTCTCAATTCTGAACATCTATGATCCAAATGAAAGGACACCCACATTCATCAAAAAAACTTTACTAAAGCTCAAGCACACATTGCACCTCACACAATAGTAGTGGGAAAATGCAATACCCCACTCTCAGCAATGGACAGATCATGGAAACAAACAAAACAGAAACACAGTGAAACTAACAGAAATTATGAACCAAATGAATTTAACAAATAGATATAGAACATTTCATCCTAAAACAAAGAATATACCTTCTTCTCAGCACCTCATGGCACCTTCTCCAAAATTGACCATATAATCGGTCACAAAACAGACCTCAACAGATACAAGATGATTGAAATAATCCCATGTGTCTTATCACATCACCATAGAAAAAGTCTAATCTTCAATAACAACAAAACAACAGAAAGCCCCCACACATACAGAAGCTGAACAATGATCTACTCTATGATAACTTGGTCAAGAAAGAAATAAAGAAATTAAAGACCTTCTAGAATTTAATGAAAATGAAGGCACAAAGTACACAAACTTATGGAACACAATGAAATTAGTTCTAAAAGAAAAACCGGTTTGCTGTAGATTGCTTTTATCATGTTTAGGTAAGGGCCTTGAATTCCTGATCTTTCTAAGACTTTTATCATGAATGGGTGTTGGATTTTGACAAATGCTTTCTCAGCATCTAAAGAGATGATCATGTGGTTTTTATCTTTGAGTTTGTTTATATAGTGGATAACATTGATGGATTTCCATATATTAAACCATCCCTGCATCCCTGGGATGAAGCCTACTTGGTCATGATGGATGATCATTTTGATGTGTTCTTGGATTCGGTTAGCAAGAATTTTATTGAGTATTTTTGCATCAATATTCATAAGGGAAATTGGTCTGAAGGTTTCTATTTTTGTTCTGTCTTTATGCGGTTTAGGTATCAGAGTAATTGTGGTTTCATAGAATGAATTGGGTAGCATACCTTCACTTTCTATTTTGTTGAATAGTTTGAAAAGAACTGGAATTAGGTCTTCTTTGAAGGTCAGATGGAACTCTGCACTAAACCCATCTGGTCCTGGGCTTTTGTGGGTGGAAGACTATTAAGGAATGCTTCTATTTCTTTAGGAGATATAGGAGTGTTTAGGTCATTAATCTGATCCTCATTTAACTTTGGTACTTGGTATCCATCTAGAAATTTGTCCATTTCATCCAGATTTTCCTTTTTTTTTTTTTTTTTTTTTTNTATACCAATGCCTGGCAAACATGGAGGTGGAAGCTCACGGTCAGCTATTAGATGGAACACAGGGTTCCCAAGGAAGAAGGAGCTAGAGAAAGTACCCAAGGAGCTGAAGGGGTCTTCAACCCTATAGGTGGAAGAATAACCATGAACTAACTAGTACCCCCTGGGCTCGTGTCTCTAGCTGCATATATAGAAGATGATGATTGATTCTTTGAATAGTTCTTATTGTTTCCACATGGTTGATTTCACCCCTGAGTTTGATTATTTCCTGCCATATACTCCTATTTGGTGAATTTGCTTCCATTTGTTCTAGAGCTTTTAGGTGTGCAGTCAAGCTGCTAGTGTATGCTCTTTCCAGTTTCTTTTTGGAGGAACTCAGAGCTATGAGTTTACCTCTTAGGAATGCTTTCATTGTGTCCCATAAGTTTGGGTATGTTGTGCCTTCATTTTAATTAAACTCTAGAAAGTCTTTAATTTCTTTCTTTATTTCTTCCTTGACCAAGATATCATTGATCAGAGTGTTGTTCAGTTTCCATATGAATGTTGGTGTTCTGTTATTTATGTTGTTATTGAAGATCAGCCTCAGTCCATGATGATCTGATAGTATGCATGGGATAATTTCTATATTTTTTGTATCTGTTGAGGCCAGTTTTGTGGCCAATTATATGGTCAATTTTGGAGAAGGTGCCATGAGGTGAGGAGAAAAAGGTATATCCTTTTGTTTTAGGATAAAATGTTCTGTATATATCTGTTAAATCCATTTATTTCATAGCTTCTGTTAGTTTCATTGTGTCTTTGTTTAGTTTCTGTTTCCAGGATCTGTCCATTAATAAGAGTGGGATGTTGAAGTCTCCCACTATTATTCTGTGACATGCAATGTGTGCTTTGTGCTTTATTAAAGTTTCTTTAATGAATGTTGCTGCCCTTGCATTTGGAGCATAAATATTGGGAATTGAGGGATCCTCTTGGAAGATTTTACCTTTGATGAATATGAAGTGCACCTCGTTGTCTTTTTTGATAACTTTGGGTTGAAACTCAAGAAGAATACCGAATGGCTGAGAAGCACCTGAAAAACTGTTCAACAGCCTTAATCATCAGGGAAATGCAAATCAAAACAACCCTGAGATTCCACCTCACACCAGTCAGAATGGCTCAGATCAAAAATTTAGGTGAAAGCAGATGCTGGCATGGATGTGGAGAAAGAGGAACACTACTCCATTGTTGGTGGGTTTGCAAGCTGGTACAACCACTCTAGAAATCAGTGTGGTGGTTCCTCAGAAAATTGGACACAGTACTACCAGAGGTTCCTACAACACCTCTCCTGGGCATATATCCAGAAGATGTTCCAACTGGTAATAAGGACACATGCTCCAATATGTTCATAGCAGCCTTATTTATAATAGCCAGAAGCTGGAAAGAACCCAGGTGCCCCACAACCGAGGAATGGGTACAGAGATTTTGGTACAATTAAACGATGGAGTACTACTCAGCTATTAAAAACAATGAATTTTTGAAATTCCTAGGCAAATGGATGGGTCTGGAGGGCATCATCCTGAGTGAGGTAACCCAATCACAAAAGAACTCACATAACATGTACTCACTGATAAGTGGATATTAGCCCAGAAACCTAGATTACCCAAGATACAATTTGCTAAATACCTGAAACTCAAGAAGAATGAAGATCAAAGTGTGGACACTTCACCCCTTCTTAGAATTAGGAACAAAGCACACATTGAAGGAGTTACAGAGATCAAGTGTGGAGCTGAAACAAAAGGATGGACCAACCGGTGACTGCTGAAGCTGGGGATCCATCCCATAATCAGCCACCAAATGCAGACAGTATTTCATACACCAGCAAGATATTGCTGAAAAGGGCCCTGATATACCTGTCTCATGTGAGGCTATACCAGTGCCTGGCAAACACAGAAGTGGATGTTCACATTCATATATTAGATGGAACACTTTTCCCAAGGGAAAAGCTAGTGAAAGTACCCAAGGAGCTGAAGGGGGTCTCCAAAACTATAGGTGGAAGAACAATATGAACTAACTAGTACCCCCAGAGCTCATGTCTCTATCTGCATATATAACAGAAGATGGCCTAGTTGGCCATCATTGGGAAGAAAGGCCCCTTGGTCATGCAAACTTTATATGCCCCAGTACAGGGAAACGCTAGGGCCAAGATGTAGGAGTGGGTGGGTAAGGGAGCAGGGTGGCGGATGGGGGAGGGTATAGGGGACTTTCAGGATAACATTTGAAATGTAAATGAAGAAAATATCTAATAAAAATTCGGAAAAAAAGAATATAGCAGCAATGCTGAGCTCAATTTTATGCTCGGCTATTGATTCACATCCCTCTGAAAAGACTGTCTACAAGCACATCATACTGTTTCATTTGTCAGGCTTTGGGTCTATGTTTCTTGTCTATGCTACTCCATCTAGTGTGTTATATTGAGAATGTTCAGGTCCAATAGCCAGCTCCCTTTCTGTTGAAGACTATAAATAAAATGGTGGCACAATACATATTTGTAACATAAAACTTAGGAGACATTTAAAGGAACATAATCAATGACACATTACATTTAGAACTTTACTGTTGTTCTACTAGAATAAATGAGTATCTTGACTTTGACAAAGACAATATAGAATAAACTAAAGTTAAAATTGGCAGTACAAATATCTAATCTTAGCAGGACCCACTTGGTAATGTTTACCTGAAATCCTAGCCCTTTTGAGGCTGACATGGGAAAATGCATTTGGACTGGTAATATGGTTAAGGAGCAGTACAGACTAAATAAACTTCATAATGCCACACTGTGTAAAAAAAAAATAACAAGTAAATACAGGGAATACATTATGGCCAATTATTAATACAATCTCTTAAAACATGTTAAGTACATGTTATGTGAGTTCTTTTGTGATTGGGTTACTTCACTCAGGATGATGGCCTCCAGATCCATCCATTTGCCTAGGAATTTCATATATTTATTGTTTTTAATAGCTGAGTAGTACTCCATTGTGTAAATATACCAAATTTTTTGTATCCATTCCTCTGTTGAAGGACATCTGGGTTCTTTCCAGTTTCTGGCTATTATGAATAAGGCTGCTATGAACATAGTGGNAAGATACAATTTACTAAACACATGAAACTCAAGAAGAAGGAAGATCAAAATGTGGACACGTCACCCCTTCCTAGAATTAAGAACAAAGCACACATTGAAGGAGTTACAGAGATCATGTGTGAAGCTGAATCCAAAGGATGGACCCAATGACTGCGGCTGCCAGGGATCCATCCCACAATCAGCCACCAATCATAGACACAATAGCATATGCCAGCAAGATAGTGCTGAAAGGGCCCGGATATAGCTGTCTCATGGGAGACTATACCAATGCCTGGCAAACATTGAGGTGGAAGCTCACAGCCAGCTATTAGATGGAACACAGGGTTCCCAAGGAAGGAGCTAGAGAAAGTACCCAAGGAGCTGAAGGGGTCTTCAACCCTATAGGTGGAAGAATAACATGAACTAACTAGTACCCCCTGAGCTCATGTCTCTAGCTGCATATATAGAAGACGATGGCCTAGTTGGCCATCATTGGGAAGAAAGGCCCCTTGGTCATGCAGACTTTATATGCCCCAGTACAGGGAAACGCCAGGGCCAAGATGTGGGAGCGGGTGGGTAGGGGATCAGGGCCGGGAGGGGGTAGGGTATAGGGAATTTTCTGGATAACACTTGAAATGTAAATGAAGAAATTATCTAATAATGTTGGAAAAAAAAACATGTTAAGTACTTACCTTGGCTATAAAATACACAGAAAGGGAACTGTGATGCTTGCAGAAATTTGAAAGAACATCCTGTACAGGAAAAAGTTTCCTATTTTTTTCTTACTTTTATTGACAAGTTTTCTTTAAAGGAGTAACTGCAAGGTGGGGCTGTGGCACAAGTGGCTGAAATTATGACTGAAATCTCATATATCTTATTAGGAAAAGCAGAGAAAAGGATTTGCATGGGACAAAGAATATGTGGACATTCCAGAATAGAAAAAAAAAAATGTTAAGCAAAGTATTCCACTCATTCTGCATGATAATTTTCTCAGTTGAGCTATATGTGCATGGCCTGACTTAATGTCAGCATATCAAAGGTTTGAGAAGAACAATACAATTTAATTTAGTGCCTCTATTTCAGGATACTTCAGAGCAGCAAAAGTATGGAACAGACCCATAGCTGCATAGGATTTAAAATGAACTTAGACTTCAACCATGGCCCTATGCTGTCTTCTAAGTGGTACATGAGATAAACCAATGCATCAAAAGAAAGGCTTAAATCTTTAAGCAACAAAGACTATTACCCAGCGATATCTTTTAAAACAAATGAGATAAAGAAAACTTCTCATAGTAATATAAGAGGATCCAGACTCCATGTTAAAATATTGTAAATGTCCTACTTAACAAGAATCAGGGAAATTTTACCAAGTATAAAGGAAAATATATAATTAATGAGATTAAATTATAAGCTGACCCTGATGTTGGAGAGGTCAAGATTTTAAGGTACTTATTATGACTGTATCCAATGACTTAAAGGAAAATACAAAAAAAAAATGGATAGCAGAATTTCTTAAGAGAGAAACCACAAAACAAATTGAAGTTTAAAAAATATGAAATTACAAAATGAAAAGATCCACTGCATCAGCAGAATTGAAATGACAAAAGAAAGTGCCAGTGAACATTATGTGAAGTTCCTAGAAATTATGGATGAAATGGTCAGATCATTATTCAAAGCATTAGTGATTCCAAAGCAAAGAAATTAGCACAGAGAAACATTTTCAAAGACATACACTGACATATCATAATCTTATCTAACTAGTAAATGGAAAAAATAATGAAAATTTATAAAGAAGATATGGACAAATAATATATTTGACATTTGAAAGACAAACTTACAGAGAAGAGAAGACAGCAGCACATCTTTGAAGTTCTTCCATAAAATTAATGCCAACCACAGTTTTTTTTTTAATTTTGTTTTATTGTAGATTTCTTTTATTGTACTCTTTCATACAATCCATTCTGACCACAATTTCACTTCACACCACACCTCCTAGCTCCATCTCCTCAGATCCACTCCTCTAACATTTCCCTTCAGAACAGAACAGGTCTCCAAAAGAGAACAACCAAACACAACAAATAACTGTCCCAACTTGAGACTCATCCCATGTGAGAAAGAGAACCCCTGACACTATTAATGATACTCTTCTATGTTTGCAGATAGGAGTCTAGCATAATTGTCTCCTGAGAGGTTTTATCCAGCAACAGATTGAGACTGAGGCAGAGATTCACAGCCAAACATCTGGCAGAGCTTGGGAAGACTTGTGGAAGAGTGAGGGATAGAAACTGAGTGAGCTGGAGGGGTCAAGGACACCACCAGAAGACCTACAAAATCAACTAAACTTGGCCCAGGGGGCTCACAGAGACTGAACCACCAAACAAAGAATGATCAGGGGAGACTTAAGACCCTTATACATTTGTAGCAGATGTGCAGGTTGGTCTTTATAAAGGTCACCTAATAAGTGGTGTGGGGGCTGACTCTGACTCTGTTTTCTCTTGTCTGGTTATGAATCCCTTTCCCTTATGTGGACTACCTTGCTTGGCCTCAGTGGGAGAGGATGTGCTCAGTCCTGCTGTGACTTGATGTGCCCAGGTAGGTTGGTACCCATGAGGGCTTCCCCTTGTCTGAGGAGAAGGAAAGAGGGTAATGGGGGTAAGGGGCTGTAAGGGTGGAACTGGGAAAAGAGGACAGTGACTTTGATGGGGATTTAAAGTCAATAAGTAAATAAGGGGAAAAGAAACAAGGCAAAAGCCCTCATACTGAGGCTGGACAAGGCTACCCAGTAGGAGAAAGAGTCCCAAGAACCAGCAAGAGTCAGAGGTACACCTGCTCCCAATGTTAGGAATTGCATAAAAACACCAAGCTAACCACCATAAAATATAAGCAGAGAACCTGGTCCAGACCCTTACAGGCCCTATGATTGCTGCTTCAATCTGTGAGCCCATATTAGCCCTGTTTGGTTGATTCAATGAGCTGTGTTCTTCATGTTCCATCCCTTTTGGCTCCTACAGTTTTTTCCTCCCCTTCCTCTGCTCTGAGGTTCCACAAGCTCTGAGGGGAGGAACCTGATGAAGACCTCCAATCTAGACTCTTTCCACATAATATCTAGCTGTGGGTCTCTGCACCAGCTCCTGTCTGCTGGAAGAGGAAACCTCTCTGATGATGACTTGACAAGACACCATTCTATAAGTATAGCAGAATATCATTAGGAATAATTTTATTGATAATTTTTGTCAGCACAAGGAATGAGAAAGAAATTGGAAGTGAATCTAGATGGGAAAAGGGGGAATTTGAGTGAACTTGTGTTTTATGAAGCTTGCAAATATATCAGGGAATTGATAATATACACATGCGCATGAGTAGACATATGATTAGACAAGGCTTTTGCCACTGACTGATATTTAGAATTTACACAAAGGGGTAGTTAAATTAACATACTCTCAATTCTCCATAAACACATCAGTAGATTGAACACAATATCCAAATAATAAGACAAAATAAAGACAAAGCTGTTTTGTATAGAGTTTTGTTTGTGTTGTTTTTATTCTTTGGTAGAAATTTACAAATGTAAAATGTATGCAAAAAAAAGGACAGAGCTAAAAACACCAAATGCATTTTCTAAATGTGCTTGTATACAGGATATAAGTTTCAAGAAGTACCATAAAACTATATCAATAATGAGAATGTGATGTTGGATATAGAGTAAAAAAAAAAAAAAAAAAAAAAAAAAAAAAAAAAAAAAAAAAAAAAAAAAAAAAAAAAAAAAAAAAAAAAAAAAGTTCCAGAGAACTGGGTTGATAATTGATTTTTTTTTTTTGCCTATGGTGATAGTCCAGAATAAACTACATAAACTTTGAAATAAATTTTGTTACACAGACATAGTTCAAAACATGAACTCCAACACACTTTTTACAGCTTACATGACAATTAAATAAAAAATGGTAATAGGCCACAATTGAAAAATCTAATAGAGTGAGAAAAACTTGATAAAGGAAACATAATTGAAAGTTTCCAAATATTTCATTACTTTTATATTTATTTTGTGTGTCTGTATACACGTGTTTATGAATGTTGTATGGGAGAGAGAGACAGAAAGAGAGAGAAGAAGACAGAGAGAGATAGAAAGACATACACACAGAGAGAGAAACAGAGAGAGAGAGACAGAGAGAGAAAGAGAGAGAGAGGTGTTCACACAAATGTCATGATGTGTGTTTTGTAGATATTCATTTTTTCCTTCCACCATGTGGATCCCAGGGAAGAAACTCAGATTGCCATCTTGGTGACAATTTCCTTTATCCACTGAGTCATCTTATGAGCCCCATAGTTCTAAGTTGTATATATCTGATTCAAACAAAGACTTTCTAGGATATGACATAAAAGCCACAAAATACAGAAAAACAAAATTTTCAGTGAGATTTTTAAGAAGCTGAGGAGGATAGTGATGCCATAGGATGTCCAGCAGTCTCATCTAACCTGGATCCTTGAGATCTCTCTAGCACTGGACCACCAACCAGGCAGAATATACCAGCTGATATGAGGCCCCCAACACATATACAGCAGAGGAGTTGCCTCAGTGAAAGAAGATGCATCTAACCATCAAGAGACTTGAGGCCCCAGGGAAGGGGGGAGGCCTGGTGGGGTGGGGTGGGGGGAGGACATCCTCTTGAAGATGTAGGGAAGGCGTAAGGGATGAGAAACAGCCAGAGGGAGAACCAGGAGGGACATAACAACTGGATTGTAAAAAGAAGGAGGAGGAAGAGGAGGAGGAGGAGGAGGAGGAGGAGGAGGAGGAGGAGAAAGAGGAAGAGGAAGAAGAAGAGGAAGAAGAAGAAGAAGAAGAAGAAGAAGAAGAAGAAGAAGAAGAAGAAGAAGAAGAAACTATCTTAATTGAAAGAGGCTGTGTTGTAGAGATGCAACACAAAAGAAATCTCAAATCAAGAGAGATTTTAACAAAACTAATGTCCCTCAACAGAGGAATGGATACAGAAAATGTGGTACATTTACAAAATGGAGTACTACTCTGCTATTAAAAACAATGAATTTATGAAATTCTTGGGCAAATGGATGTATCTAGAGGATATCATCCTTAGCGAGGTAACCCAATCACAAAAGAAACATGAGATATGCACTCACTGATAAGTGGATATTAGCACAGAATCTTAGAATACCGAAGATACAATTTGTAAATCACAAGAAAATCAAGAAGGAAGACCAGTTTGTGGATACTTCATTCCTCCTTAGAATAGGGAACAAAATACCCATGAAAGGAGTTACAGAAACAAAGTTTGGAGCTGGGCGTGGTGGCACACACCTTCAATCCCAGCAATTGGGAGACAGAGGCAGGCAGATTTCTGAGTTCTAGGCCAGCCTGATCGACAGAGTGAGTTCCATGACAGCCAGGGCTATACAGAGAAACTCTGTTTCGAAAACAAAACAAAAACAAAAACAAAAACACAAGCAACAACAACAACAAAAAAGACGAAAGGATGGACTATCCAGAGACTACCTCACCCAGGGATCCATCCCATAATCAGTCACAAAACCCAGACACTATTGCATATGCCAGCAAGAGTTTTCTGAAGGGACCCTGATATAGCTGTCTCATATGAGGCTATGCCAGTGCCTAGAAAACACAGAAGTGGATGCTCACAGTCATCTATGGGATGAAACCCAGAGCACCCAATGGACAAGCAAGAGAAAGTACCCCAGGAGCTAAAGGGGTCTGCAACCCTATAAGAGGAACAACAATATGAACTAACCATAACGCCCAGAGCTCATGTCTCTAGATGCATATGTAGCAGAAGATGGCCTAGTTGGCCATCATTGGGAAGAGAGGGCCCTTGGACTTACAAACTTTATATGCCCCAATACAGGGGAATGCCAGGGCCAAGAAGTGGGAGTGGGTGGGTAGGGGAGAAGGCCAGGGGGAGGGTATAGGGAACTTTTGGGATAGCATTTGAAATGTAAATAAAGAAAATATTTAATAAAAAAAGAATATAAATACAAAAATTAGTATCAAAACTAAATAAGAAAACCAAACAACCTAGTCAAAATTTTTCTAATAATATTTACAGAGTTTACAAAAGAGAGTGTATAGGAAAAATCAATTATTTAAAATATGCAAGCTGTAGATATAAATTTTAAACAGAATTTGGTATTATTAGTAAATGACTGGAAGATAAACTTCAAAAATATTTGTGTATAAAGGAGGGCCGTTATCTGTAGTATCAACTTCTTGCAAGTGTATGGAGGAGTAAGACTTCTCATATGCTACTGGTAAAAATACAAAATTGTATACTGACATTGGAAAATATTTTTTAAATGTGTTATAGAAGGAAACATCCCTTTGCCCTATTAATGAGCAATGCTACTTTTATTTGAGTACAAATGAATACAAATTAAGTCAATGATAAATATTATATAAACATTTACTGTTTCTTTATTCATAATAACCAATTGGTCCATCAATAAAGTATAATATACATGTTCTGTGAAATACCAATCAATAAATATTTAATTAATTGCTAGTAAATGCAAGAGTATGGGTGAATTTCAAATAGATATCAGAAAGTCAAAGAAGACATACAGATTGATTCTGTTTTTGTTTGATTCTGATTCTGTTCCTGTTTCTGTTGTTGTCTGATTCTGTTTGCACAACATTTGAGCCAGATCAGTCATTGCCAGATTCTAGAAGATGGTTAGAGTGGAATAAATAGCAGCAAAGAAGCAAGAGGACACTTTTAAGTTGATGGAACTGTTCTACATCTTTATTATCTTAGGAATTATAGTGTTATTATGCAAAACAGTGAACCATATTGTACATTCTTTTTTCAAAAGAAGACAATGTTAGTATTAGACTTAAAATAAAAAATTCTACCATTCAAGTGAGAGGATGGATGCTAAACATCACAATTAGTAAAATAGAATAATATACCACAGATCTTTTTGATATGGATACATAAGTAGGAGTATAGACTTGACAAAGGGGTGAGAAAATCAGCTAAAAGGCACGATGATTATGCTTACATTTGTAGCACAAGGAAAGATATTAAAGTTCAAGATAAATAAATAAAATTTAAATAAATTAAAGTTCAGGATAAATATCTTGTTTAAGGTCACTCAGCAACAATGAGATAAAGTGGAAAAGTAAGATTTCCTCATTCATGGTGGAAGCTCACAGTCAGCTATTAGATGAAACACAGGGTTCCCAAGGAAGAAGGAGCTAGAGAAAGTACCCAAGGAGCTGAAGGGGTCTTCAACCCTCTAGGTGGAAGAATAACCATGAACTAACTAGTACCCCCTGAGCTCATGTCTCTAGCTGCATATATAGAAGAGGATGGCCTAGTTGGCCATCAGTGGGAAGAGAGGCCCCTTGGTCATGCAGACTTTATAT
>LR749863.1:841759-900366 GCA_902729485.2 Mus minutoides
TCAGGGCCGGGAGGGACTAGGGTATAGGGAACTTTCTGGATAACACTTGAAATGTAAATGAAGAAAATATCTAATAAAAGTTGAAAAAAAAAAAAGAGAAAAAAAATTTCCTCATTGATGATGAAAGAGTTCATGATGGAAACATATTACATTTATGCTTAAAGAAATTGTATAATTTTACCTAGTACAAAATCCTGCTAGCTTCTGGCTATTACAAATAAGGGTGCTAGAAACATAGTGGAGCATGTGTCCTTGTGGTATGGTGGATCATCTTTTAGGTATATACCCAGGAGTGGTGTAGCTGGGTCTTCAGGTAAAACTATTTCCAATTTTCTGAGGAACTACCAGACTGATTTCCAAGAGAGGTTGTACCATTGTGCAATCCCACCAGCAATGGTTATCTCTTGAGTTTTTTTATCTTAGACATTCTGATTGGTATAAGTTGGAGTCTCAGGGTCATTTTGATTTGCATTTCCCTAATGGCTAAGGATATTAAATATTTCTTTAAGTGCTTTTCAGCTATTGTAGATTCCTATGATGAGAATATTCTGTTTAGATCTGTACTCTGTTATTTGGGTTATTCCCGTTGGTGGTATCTAACTTCTTGAGTTCTTCGTATAGTTTGCATAATTGCCTCTATCAGATATAGGGTTAGTGAAGGTCTTTCCTAATCTGTTGGTTGCCCTTTTATCCCATTGACAGTGTCCATTTCCTTACAGAAGATTTTCAGTTTCATGAGGTCCAATTTATCAATTATTGATCTTAGAGTCTGAGACATGGGTGTTCAGTTCAGGAAATTTTCCATATGAAGTTGAGAATTGCTCTTTCCATGTCTGTTAAGAATTATGTTCAAAATTTGATGGGGATTGCATTGAATCTGTAGCTTTTTATAAAATGACCATTTTTACTATGTTAATCCTATTGATCCACGAACATGGAAGATCTGGAATACTATTCAGCTATTAAAAATGAGGAAATCAGGTGTGGTGGGGCATCGATCCACGAACATGGAAGATCTGGAATACTATTCAGCTATTAAAAAGGAGTACATCGGGCGTGGTGATACATGCCTTTAATCCCAGCACTCAGGAGGCAGAGGCAAGCAGATTTCTGAGTTCCAGGACAGACTGGTCTACAAAGTGAGTTCCAGGACAGCCAGGGCTACACAAGAAACCCGGTCTCAAAAAACAAAACAAAACAAAACAAAAAAATTGAGGACATTATGAAACTGAATTTCATCAGGCAAATGGATGGAACTAGAATATATCATCCCGAGCTAGGTAACCCAGACCCCAAAGTATATGCATGCATGGTATATACTCACTGATTAGTGGATATTAGCCAAAAAGTACAGAATATACATGATATAACTCACAGACCTTAGAAAGCTTAACAATAAGAAATCCCAAGTGTGGATGCTTCAATCCCACTAAGAAGGGGGGAAGAAAATAATCATGGTATGCAGAGGGAAGAGGGACCTGGGTGGGATAGAGGAGGAGTTGGGGAAAGGGGGCAGGATCATGTATGGAAGGAGATGAGAGAGAAGCTCAGAGGACCAGGAGAATGAATGGAAATGTGCACCAGTATGGGTTGGGCGGAACCCCTAGAAAGTCCCAGAGACCTGGGATGTGAGAGGCTCCCAGGACTCAATGGGGATGACCTTAGCTCAAATGTCCAAGAGTGGGGAGATGGATCCTGAAGAGACCACATCCAATAGATAGATGTAGTCCCCAGTTGAGGCATGGGGTAAGCAACCTACCTTCAATTTTTTTTTTATTAGATATCTTCTTTATTTACATTTCAAATGCTATTATGAAAGTTTACTATACCCTCCACCTGCCCTGATGCCCCACCCACCCACTCCCACTTCCTGGCCCTGGCATTCCCCTGTACTGTGGCATATAAAGTTTGTAACTCCAAGGGACCTCTCTTCCCAATGATGGCCAACTAGGCCATCTTCTGCTACATATGCATCTAGAGACATGAGCTCTGGGCGTTCTGGTTAGTTCATATTGTTGTTCCTCTTATAGGGTTGCAGACCCCTTTAGCTCCTGGGGTACTTTCTCTAGCTCATCCATTAGGTGCTCTGGGTTTAGTGCAGAGTTTTATCAGACCTTCAAAGAAGACATAAATCCAACTCTCCTCAAAATATACCACAAAATAGAAACAGAAAGTACTCTACCCAATTCATTCGATGAAGCCACAATTATTCTGATACCTAAACCACACAAAGATCCAACAAAGAAAGAGAGCTTCAGACCAATTTCTCACATGAATATCGATGGAAAAATACTCAATAAAATCCTTGCAAACCGAATCCAAGAACACATGAAAATGATCATCCATCATGACCAAGTAGGCTTCATCCCAGGAATGCAAGGATGGTTTAATATACGGAAATCCATCAACGTAATCCACTATACAAACGAACTCAAAGACAAAAACCACAAGATCATCTCCTTAGATGCTTAGAAAGCATTTGACAAAATCAAACACCCTTTCATGATAAAAGTTTTGGAATGATCAGAAATTCAAGGCCCACACCTAAACATAATAAAAGCAATCTACAGCAAACCAGTAACCAACATCAAACTCAATGGAGAGAAACTAGAAACAATCCCACTAAAATCAGGGACTAGACAAGGCTGCCCACTTTCTCCCTACCTATTCAATATGCTACTTGAAGTCCTAGCAAGAGCAATTCAAAAACAAAAGGAGTTCAAGGGGATACATATTGGAAAGGAAGAAGTCAAAATATCATTGTTTGCACATGATATGATAGTATATGTGAGTGACCCTAAATTCCACCAGAGAACTCTTAAACCTGATAAATAGCTTCAGTGCAGTAGCTGGATATATAAGTAATTCAAACAACTCAATGACCTTTCATTACACAAAGGAAAACGGAATGAGAAAGAAATTAGGGAAAGAACACCCTCCACAATAGTCACAAACAATATAAAATGCATTGGTGTGACTCTAACTAAGGAAGTAAAAGATCTGTATGACAAGAACTTCAAGTCCCTGAAGAAAGAAATAGAAGAAGATCTTAGAACATCGAAAGATATCCTATGCTCATGTATTGGCATGATTAATATAGTGAAAATGGCTATCCTGCCACAAGCAATCTACAGATTCAATGCAATCCCCATCAAAATTGGGTAAGGGAAAATTTCTGGATAACATGTGAAATGTAAATGAAGAAAATATCTAATAAAGAGGAAAAAAAAAGAAAGTAAAAAAAAATTCCAACTCAATTCTTCACTGAGTTAGAAAGGGGATTTGCAAATTCATCTGGAATAACAAAAAACCTAGGGGAGCAAAAACTCTCCTCAACAATAAAAAACCTCTGGTGGAATCACCATACCTGACCTCAACCTGTCCTACAGAGCAATTGTAATAAAACCTGCATGGTACTGGTACAGTGACAGACAGGTAGATCAATGAAATAGGATTGAAAACCCAGAAATGAATCCACACACCTATGGTCACCTGATCTTTGACAAGGGAGCTAAAACCATCCAGTGGAAAAAAGATAGCATTTTCAACAAATGGTGAGGGCACAACTGGCAGCTATCATGTAGAAGACTGGGAATTGATCCATTCTTATCTCCTTGTACTAAGGTCGTCTAAGTGGTTGAAGGACCTCTACCTAAAACCAGAAACACTGAAACTTATAGAGGAGAAAGTGGGGGAAAAGCCTCGAAGATATGGGCACTGGGGAAAAAATTGCTGAATAGAACAGAAATGGCTTGTGCTGTAAGATCAAGAATTGACAAATGGGACCTTATAAAGTTGCAAAGCTTCATTAAGGCAAAAGATACTGTCAATAAGACAAAAAGGCCACCCACAGATTGGGAAAGGATCTTTACCAATCCTAAATCAGATAGCGGACTAATATCCAATATATAGAAAGAACTCAAGAAAGTGGACACTAGAAAATAAAATAACCCCATTAAAAAATGGGGCACAGAGCTAAACAAAGAATTCTCAATGGAGGAATACCGAATGGCTGAGAAGCACCTGAAAAAATGTTCAACATCCTTAATCATCAGGGAAATGAAAATCAAAACAACCCTGAGATTCTACCTCATACCAGTGAGAATGGCTAAGATAAAAAAATTCAGGTGACAGCAGATGCTGGCGTGGATGTGGAGAAAGAGGAACATTACTCCATTCTTGGTGGGATTGCAAGCTTGTACAACCACTCTGAAAATCAGTCTGGCGGTTCCTCAGAAAATTGTACATAGTACTACCAGAGGATCCTACAATACCTCTCCTGGGTATATATCCAGAAGATGTTCCAACTGGTAATAAGCACACATACTCCACTAGGTTCATAGCAGCCTTATTTATAATAGCCAGAAGCTAGAAAGAACCCAGGTGTCCCTCAACAGAAGAATGGATACAGAAAATATGGTACATTTACACAATGGAGTACTACACAGCTATTAAAAACAATGAATTTATAAAATTCCTAGGCAAATGGATGAATCTGGAGGGTATCATCCTGAGTGAGGTAATGCAATCACAAAAGAACTCAAATAATATGTTCTCACTGATAAGTGGATATTAGCCCAGAAACCTAGATTACCCAAGATACAATTGGCTAAAAACATGAAACTCAAGAATGAAGATCAAAGTGTGTGCACTTTGCCCCTTCTTAGAATTAGGAACAAAGCACACATTGAAGGAGTTACAGAGATCAAGTTTGGAGCTGAAACAAAAGGATGGACCCACCAGTGACTGCTGCAGCCGGGGATCCATCCAATAATCAGCCACCAAATGCAGACACTATTGCATATGCCAGCAGGATATTGCTGAAAGTGCCCTGATACAGCTGTCTCCTGTGAGGCTATGCCAGTGCCTGGAAACACAGAAGTGGATGTTCACAGTCAGCTTTTAGATGTAACACATGGTTTCCAAGGGAGGAGCTAGAGAAAGTACCCCAGGAGCTGAAGGTATCTCCAACCCTATAGGTGGAAGAACAATATGAACTAACTAGTGCCCACAGAGCTCCTGTCTCTAGCTACATATGTAGCAGAAGATGGCCTAGTTGGCCATCATTGGGAAGAGAGGCCCCTTGGTCATGCAAACTTTATATGCACCAGTACAGGGGAATGCCAGGGCCAAGAAGTGGGAGTGAGTGGTTAGGGGAACAGGGTGGGCGATGGGGGAGAGTGTAGGGGACTTGTTGTAGGGGATAAAATTTGAAATGTAAATGAAGAAAATATCTAATAAAAATTGGAAAAAAGAAAAAGAAAAAGAAAATAACCAGGGTAGCAAAAACTATTTTCAACAGCAAATGAACTTTTGGGGGAATCACCATCCCTGACCTCAAGCTGTATTACAGAGCAATAGTGATAAAAAAAACTGTATTGTATTGGTACAGAGAGAGGCTGAAATATCAATACAATACAGTTGAAGAATCAGAAATGAACCCATACACATATGGTCACTTCATCTTTGACAAAGAAGCTAAATTCGTCCAGTGGAAAAAAGACAGCATTTTTAACAAATGATGCTGTTTCAACTGGCAGTCAGCATGTAGAAGAATGCAAATCGATCCATTCTTATCTCCATGCACAAATTTCAAGTCCAAGTGGATCAAGGACCTCCACATAAAACCAGATAAACTGAAACTTATAGAGGAAAAAGTAGGGAATATTACAAGAATATTGCATACTAATGAACTTTAGAAAGATAGAAAATATCCCAGTATGACCTCTACCCTCAAAAACATACCAACCACTATAGATGGTTTTTCAAGAACTAGTAAGTTGATTCTAAAATTTATCTAGAATTATGAGGCATTATTTATGATTAAAAAACCCAAAACCTGAAAAATTAAAAAAATAAATCTGACTTATAACATCACATATTAAACCTATCATTAATATATTGTATAATTATATATCAGGAATGAAATTTGGCTTAAACATTTGAAACCAATCAATGTGATTCAACTCACTGACTCAACATACACTAACAAGACAAAAACCATATAAATTGCACACAAAAAATGAATTTGAAAAATTATCACTTTCCTATTTGTACTGGCTGGTTTTGTGTGTCAACTTGACACAGGCTGGAGTTATCAAGGAGAAAGAGCTTCAGTTGGGGAAATGCCTCCACAAGATCCAGCTGTAAGGTATTTTCTCAATTAGTAATCAAGGGGAGAGGTCCCCTTGTGAGTGGTGCCAACTCTTGGCTGGTAGTTTTGGGTTCTATAAGACAGCAGGCTGAGCAAGCCAGGGGAAGCAAGCCAGTAAAGAACATCCCTCCATGGCCTCTGCATCAGCTCCTGCTCCCTGACCTGCTTAAGTTCCAGTCCTGACTTCTTTAAGTGAGGAACAGCAATGTGGAAATATAAGCTGAATAAACCCTTTCCTCCCCAATTGCTTCTTGGTCATGATGTTTGTGCAGGAATAGAAACCCTGACTAAGACATCATTAAGCATTTTCAGAAAGCTAATGATAGAAAAGAAGATTGCAGGTAGTCATGGTGGCATATCCTTTTAATACCAGAACTTGAGAGGCAGAAGCATGTGGATCTCTGTTTGAGACCAGCTTGGTTCATAGAACAAGTCTCCAGACAACCACAGCCACACAGAGAAACCCCATCTCACACAAAAAGAGAAAGATTGTGGCACATCCCTTGATATGATCCTTGATACATTCTGTAATTGGAGATAAGGCACAAAAGGAATGGGCTCTTTTAGAGATGAGTTAACCTTGTAAATCATCTCTCAGTAGTGACACCAGTTCCAGTTTTTAAAGAGATACTCCTAGTGCTGATGTTGAGATACCCAAGTAATCAACTGAGGGAGGAGAGGAAAATAAATCAATCCTTAAAAAAATATAATAGGTATATGCCAGCAAGATTTTGCTGAAAGGACCCTGATACAGCTATCTTAAGAGAAGCTATGCCAATGCCTGGCAAATACAGAAGTGGATGCTCATAGTCATCTATATGATGGAACACAGGGCTCCCAATGGAGGAGCTAGAGAAAATACCCAAGGAGTTGATGGGGTCTGCAAACCTATAAGAGGAACAACAATATGAACTAACCAGTACCCCCAGAGCTCGTGTCTCTAGCTGCATATGTAGCAGAAGATGGCCTAGTTGGCCATCATTGGGAAGAAAGGCCCCTTGGTCTTACAAACTTTATATGCCCCATAGGGTGGGGAGGGGGTAAAGGGGATTTTCAGGATAGCATTTGAAATGTAAATAAAGAAAATATCTAATAAAAAAAGAAAAAATATATAATAGAAACTGAGCATAGTGCTACACAACTTTAAGCCCAGCACTCTGGAGGCAAAGACAAATTCTGTGAGGTTTAGGCCACCCTGAGTTCCAGGACAGCTAGAGAAACACAGAAAATCTGTCTAAAAATAAATAAAATAATTATTTCTTTGGAATAAAAAGGAAACAAGATTGTGAGATGTTATGAAATTGAAAAACTAACACAATCATCTATATGATTGATGAAATCAATCTAATGAAATCTAGGCAGAAAAAAACTGCTCAAATTCTACTTCTGGCATTAGAGCACCGGTGAATTGAATATTTGCTCTTAAAGAAACATTTGAAGTTTCTGAAATTGGTCCTAATGGCATACAGAAAATGAAATATATATATATATATATATATATATATATATATATATATATATATATATATATATATGAAAATTTACTAAATTTTAAGGAGGAATGCAGGAACCCATGATGTTTAAAACAAGAGCTAAGCTATTCTTGCCTATTGCCCTTCTAGCTCATCAAGACAGAAACCATTCCGCACCTGTGCTTCCAGCAACTGTCTGGCCCTATCTTTCACTTGGATTTCTATTTTACACATGGGCATAGAACAACAGGAGTTCTCATGCAAGTTTGTACTACTTGTTGCTGAAACTGAATCTTGGAAAACTTTGGCTTGGAGGCAGGTTGTCCCCTTTGACCCCCATACTCCACTTATAAATTTGTAGTCCCAAATGCCTTTTATTTTGGCTGAAAAATAAGTTGATAGGATCTGGGCCATGGCTAATCCTCCTAAAAACAAGAGCTCAACTAGTATAATGAAGATGTCTGTCAAACAAAATGTGTTGCTGTTTAACATTTGACTATGGAACAGAAAATATTAAATCTGTGCCAGAAAAGAATTCATTTAATTTATAATGAGGTATGCATTCACAAAACATGGGAGATTATGATAAAAGACAATATGGTGGAAATGGGAAGGTTTATAGGAAATTGGGCTACCCTCTAAACCACCTAGAAAAACTAGGAAAGGAAAATTAGGAGAAATATTGTACCTAGAACACATTTTACATCTCTAGACCTTACACTATGAGAGAGAGAGAGAGAGAGAGAGAGAGAGAGAGAGAGAGAGAGAGAGAGAATATGAAAGAATATGTACCATGAGGCCAGAAGTCAAACTGAGTTCCTTGTACTTGCACAACAAGCATTTTACTAACTGACCTGCATCAGTTTTTGAAGCGTTTTTTTCTTAGTTCAGTACTGTTATCAGGGAAGAAGAAAAAATGTTAGGTCCCAAAAGGGCAATTGATGAAACCCATGAAAATCCCTTTTTACCAATCAGAGAATAATATTCAGTACTAATGGTGAGCTTCTATCCTTTTGCCTAACAATCACTCACCCATCCCAGAAATCTAACAGTATAATATGTCAGTGGAAAACATTTTCCTTAAGCATCTTACACATCTATGAATGCTTGGATACTTTATGAAAGTGTTGTGATTTTCTTATATCAAAAAAATTAAGTGAGACTAGGAAACCAATAAGAACAGTAGAGTTAAAATTTTTCAAGAACAGCTAATTAAAGAAAGACAAAAAAGCAGTGAGCTGAAGTCTTAGAAACATCCCATGTTTCTAATTCAGTCTCTCCAGAGAACATTGTATTATAATTTCCAGAAGCTAGTTTGAAGAAGGGATTTTTTTTCCAATATTATAAAGAAAACAAATTTTAGGAGTTAGAGAATAATATGTCTCAAAGGGATCACAATTGTTTCTCTAATGCCCTAGTAAAAAACCTTCAATAAGAGATCTGTTTGCTATTATACCCAAGGAGCTGAAGGGGTCTTCAACCCTATAGGTGGAAGAATAACCATGAACTAACTAGTACCCCTGGGCTCGTGTCTCTAGCTGCATATATAGAAGAGGATGGCCTAGTTGGCCATCAGTAGGAAGAGAGGCACCTTGGTCATGCAGACTTTATATGCCCCAATACAGGGGAACGCCGGGGCCAGGGGGTGGGAGCGGATGGGTGGGGGAGCAGGGCTGGGAGGGGGGAGGGTATAGGGAACTTTCTGGATAACACTTGAAATGTAAATGAAGAAAATATCTAATAAAAGTTGAAAAAAATTGAGAGATCTGTTTGCTATAGAGACAACTCAGAATCACAGAGGTACTCTAATTCTTCTTCCAGATGGATGTGGTTTTGTAAAATACCCTCATTTAAAAAAAAAAATGCAGAGACTACAGGTTATATTAGCAGGATGATGCACTTTTGCAGTCATCACAAGATAATAACTCATTGGATCTAGAAAAACATTGATTAAAAGATTGACCAGGCATAATGGCACACCCCTTTCATCCTACCACACAGGTAACAAAAGTAGATAGACCTCAATGAGTTCAAAGACAGTCTTAACTACATAGTGAGTTCCAGGGCTGGCAGGTCCACAGAATGAGCTCTTGTCTAAAAATAAGAGATATTAATAGATGCAGAAATGCATTTGATAAAATTCAACCAATCATCTAATTTTAAAATTATATATATATATATATATATATATATATATATATATGTATATATATATATATATATGTATTACTGTTGACATAATACTAAATAAGAAAAAAGCCTGAAAGCCTGAAACTTTCCCTTTAAGATCAGGTATAAGCTAAAATGGCTACTTTCATCAATTTTCCTCAAGATACTACTGGAAGACTTAGGCAGGTAATTAGGAAAGAGAAGGAAATAAAGAACATCTAACATGGAAATGCAGAAGTCAAACTGTCACTGTTTGTAAGTAACATAATCTTATATGTAGAACAAACAAAAAATGCCCCTATGGTCAACATGACATCTACAGAATTGCTATATGCCAATCGTGACTTACAAGTCACTGAATAAGTAATAGAGCAATTTCATTTGTAAAAGGTATAAAATTTAGATGCTTAGCAATAAATCCTGTCAAAGAGGCAAAGGATCACTGCAGTGAAAACTACAAAGGAAAAAAATTGAAAATTACACAGAAACTAGAAGTTATCCCACTTCGATAGATTGAAAAAAATCACAGTTAAGATATCCATACACCTAAAATTGCAAGTTCAATGCTCACCATATAAAAATACTAATTAAGCCTTCGAAGGAACTAAAATAACCCTAAAATCATATGATATCTCTCTACATCCCAGGAAGTGTGCAAGCAATTCCATGTAAAATAAATAAAGCAAGAGGTATTGTCCTACTAGACTCCAAAGGATACTACAAAGCTATGGTAACAAAAACAACATTAAAACCACTGTAAAATACATTCACTGGCATAAAATATACATGTAAAACAAAAGACAGAGTACTGTAATAAATCCAGTTAAGTGATTTGAAATACAAGTGTTGTGAATGCAAATTGGAACCAATTAGTATTTTCATTAAATTGTGCTGAGAAAAAAATGGATACCAGAAATGAAATTCGATCAGTATTTATCAGTAGTTACAAAATGCAACTCAAAATCCTTAAGGATTTAAGGATTTTCAAGTCTTACTTGAAAGCACAAAATTACTAGGAAAACCCCAGGGTAAACACTAGATCATAAAAATAAGCAAGATAAAGAAAAGGAAAAAAATTGACACTTAAACCTCAGACAGGAAGCTAATATCTAGACTACACAAATAACTGAAAAGTTGAAACATGAAAATACTACCAAATCGCCCAATTATAATGGATGAAGATAGGCCCCACTAGGAATGGAAGGCTACCAAATAAAAAGTCTAGCTTCAGAAATGTGTTATCTCTTTCAGTTTGGTTAGCCAGTGATGTCCCATAGATTTCCAAACATTAAAGATATGCTCTTGGTTATCATATTGAACTTAACACTAAGACACTATTTCTGAAGACACCATATATTTGAATCATACAATACAGAGAAAAAAAAATCTAGCTGGTACTCAACTAGAAGCTTCATCACTACAGCACTCTGAAAGCTAGTCAGTAGTGATGAAGACGCACACTACTGTAGTGAACTCTGGGAGCTACAAAAATGACTGGCCTAGAAAAGATATGCCCACTGTAAATTTGTGGTGTGAATGTCATGGAAGAAAGCAATGATGCTCTGTTTGGACTTTTTTTTCAAGACAGGGTTTCTCTGTGTAGCCCTGACTGTCCTGTAACTCACTTTGTAGACCAGGCTGGCCTCGAACTCAGTAATCTGCCTGCCTCTGCCTCCCAAGTGCTGGGACTAAAGGCATAAGCCACCACGCCCAGCCTATTTGGACTTTTATGTCCCACTGTACAAGATTAATTGCAGAACTGGAATCATTATTGGGCAAAGAACATACAGGAAGACAGGTCACAGTCCCTAGAAAAGAAACTGCTAGCATTATTCTGCTAAATAGACATAGTATTAAATCAACTACTAATGATTTATCATTATACTCGTAAATTAATGTATCCATTAACCCCCATCAGAGAAGCTTCTATTTGCATTAAATGATAATTAACACAGACAGCCACAGAGTTTATAATGGTTAACCATAAATGGAGCATCTATATAATATCTCCTCTTCCTATGCTTCAGGAATCATTGTGGAAGGGAGAAGATAAAGACTGTAAGAGACAGATATGGTGCATTAAACAGTATCTTCTGGACAGCAGGACAGCTGCACATATAAATTCACAGTGGTTGGGACAGCATGCGCAAGACCTGTGTAAGCTCAAGCCAAATAAATCCCTGCACAGAGAGGGGAGCTGGACATTAAACTCCACCCATATCTGAGGAGTTATGATGGTTACTTTAACAGTTAAGTTTCTTTAAGGATGTAGCCCCTGGTAAGTTGACCATACTCCAGTTGAAGTCAACATTTCCAAGAATATATGGATACACAAGTTGGAAGTGATGTGCATAGGAAAAAAGGACAAAACAGTTGGGTGGGTAAGAAAAGGGGGTAGATCTAGAAGGAGTTGAACAAGGAAAGTAAATATGATCAAAATAAATTGTACAAAAATTATCAAAGAACTAAAAATTATGTAAAGTTTATTCTACTTTGTATATTTTTGTTATTTGGTAATATTTAATGATTCACTATTTGGTTTTTCTACCTACTAAAGGTAAAAACTTGAAATATTGATTTTAGCTTATTTTCAAACATAGCCATCCTATTAGCACTACATATATTTCCATGGATATTGTTGAAATTTTTTCCATTTTAGCTCTTTTTTGACTCATAGGATGTACATAGAAGTGTTCTGTTTAGTCCCCATATATTGACAGATTCTCCAAATATATTCATATCATGTAATGCTAATTTAGTTATGCAGGCATTGTGCATTGTAAATTTCTCTTCTATTTTGATAGTGAATCTGGATTAAAAAGACAGGATCTTGGGGCTAAGGAGCAAGATGATAACACTTTTTATTCTTTATCTGTCAAGGAAAAAACGTCTCCCAAGCATGAGGACCTGATTTCAAGCCCCACAATCGAGGTAAAATAAAATTGCTGCACAATTGGGATACACTTGTAATTTAAATGCTGGGGAGACAAAGATAGGGATCCCTGAGCTTCATTGAACATCACTTCTGGTTTAATGAGTGAGCACCAGGTCAGTAAGATATCAGTGGCTTTAATGAGGATTGTCATCTGGTCTACACACACACACACACACACACACACACAGAGGGAGAGAGAGAGAGAGAGAGAGAGAGAGAGAGAGCAGAATATGTTCTGTCTTAGTAAATATTACCAGGAAACCTGGAAACCTATCATTACCCTGTTGTTTATTAGAATGCCATTAACTCAGACTGGTTGTCAATGTGTGATCATTTTCGGCTGCTTCTACTTCTTTTTTTCTGTTCTGTTTGTAACTCTAGCCCTTTCTACTTTCTCAGGTTTGTTCATTTGCCTACAATCTGAGATATTGCTTTTCCTTTAAAGTACCTTTCTCAGGGAGAGGAAATGGGAGGAAGGACTATGTAAGGGAGGACCAACAGGAGGGATGAGACGAAAAAATTGGGTTTTACATTTTCTTATTAAAGTATTTTTAATAACTTCATATATGAGCACTGCATCAACATCAGTCCTACACTTCTATCCTCCCCTCTGTCTTCTCCCATGCCCCTTCTCACTTTCATTACCGCTTCCAATTTGACTCGTTCTGACTTCCAGTATTAGTGTTTTAGATATGTGTTAGCATAACCTGACAATACTTTCCTGAAATCTTGCAGAGAATCTTTTGCTGATTTCTGGACCTCTCTCTGGTTTTCTGTCTTGCTCTTTCTCTACCTCTTTCTCTCCTTACTTACCTCCTCCCTATATTCATGCTACTTTTTTATGTTCCTGGTATTAAGGATTAAATCTCCTAAACTGAGGAAACTAATATACTCTCATTTCCTCCCATCTTTCCCCTTTGTCTTGTCACTAAGGAGCTCCTGCAGGCAGCATCATTAGGGTTGTTAGCAGGCAGTTGGTAACTCCCAGGTGAAGCTCACTTTGTTTGTTTCTCCCCCACCCCCAGTTTAATGATTATTTGCACGTGGTATCTTTGCTCAGTTTCTGAAGAACATTACTCAATGCATTTGATCACTTCTCAGTTGCTGTGTTAGATGAGAAGATAAATCAAGTCTCTGTAATTTTAATTTAGTAATAGTCTCATTTCATATTTTGACATTTATTTTTAACAGACACTACATATGTTGTGAGTGGGAGAAAACATTACATAATATGTGTTTGAAGGTCAGGGGACCTTCTGTGGTATAAGTTAACTCCTTCCTCCTCTTTATACTACATTCCCTGTTCAACAACTCCAAAAGAACAAGATAAAAAGCAGTGCTTTTTTGATTGGATATTTTCTTTATTTACATTTCAAATGTTTTCCCCTTTCTAGGTCCAATGTAAATTGAAATAAAATATCCAATCAAAAATGAAAATATCCAATCCCCCCCCCCAAAAAAAATCTGTCATCAGAGAAATTAGACCCACCTTTACCTACTACTGTATTTTATTTAACTGTGACTTCTGCAAAGATGAAGATGAATAATTAATTAATAAAGCCCAACAGATAACATAAAAAGCAGTAGTTCTTCCTATACCCAACTTTTCTATCTCTATACACTAATCCATTGCTTACTTTGTTCTTTCCCATAATCACCAATCAAGGATAAATGAAATTAATGTATGGTGGATTTCTTCTTCCAATACTGTCCTACCTCAGTACATTATTTGTATCCCACAAATCTCATATTTTATTCTAAAAACAAATTAAAAATCCTGCAAATATATCATTTAATCTATTTGGCAAATGTGTATTATAATAGTAGGGGTATAGTAATTCCAAAAATGACTTGAAGGTGAATTGAAGATGTATTGAAAGACTGAGCCATAACAATGAAAATTACTATGCTGAGCTGGAAGTAGGATTATGATTATGAATATAAACTCCCTAAACAACATTTATATGTACATAATATACTTAGGCATGCATATATATATATATATATATATATATATATATATATATATATATATATATATATCATATAAATAATATATATGATATATATCATATAAATATCTATAACTATATACAGATACATATATGGCATGTTTATGCACATATGTATGCATGTATACATGTGTCTTTACCATTTTCTAAGCTCTTCTCACTGAAACAAACAGAAGCAATGATACTGCTATAGCAAAAGGAACACCTAGATTCTAAATATAACTCCTCACAAAAGACCTACTCTGGAAAAGTGGCTGATTAGTAGGCTGTACCAGAAAAATACACAAGATAAATCTAAAATGAATGATTTCTACTAAAAAATTGTTATATTAAATTATGGAGGAACATATCAAAAGAACACAGAAGCCAATCCAAAATGATTTACACTAGAAAAATATGACAAATTGGAAACAAAATTATTTGCCAGTAATATTATTTTAAATGCATCAGGTAAGATAAGAAAATTCCTATAAGTGATCAGCTTATTAGATAAAGGAAAAAGAAATATTGTTCCTTTAAAAAGTGTTCTCTGGAAAATGTGCAGGAATAATGGAATTCACTTGTCACTATTTATGCAAGGTGATTTATAGTTGTTAAAACTATTGGATACAAGTTGGAAAATGCAATCAGAATATTCTCAATGCCCCATACCATACATAATTGCCTATTAAATATAAGCTAAAAATGGTAATTTTAGGATATATAACTTGGTAGATATCAACTTCAAAAATCAAACACACACACATACACACAAACATACATGTGCCACACATATACACATGCATACATACACCACACACATACATATACATACATACTTACATACATATATACATATACCACACACACACAATGTCTCCTTCTTGAATAATTCTCCAAGAAAGATCCAATTAGTTCTTGTGCTTTTATTTCCAAAAACAAATAAGGAACACCATAGCAACATCATAAAAGATTATTACCAGATTATATGTTGAAGAGGAATGAGGATGTTCAAGCCTGGATATAAATCCAAATCAAGAGAGATTGTTGTAAGGAACGGTTTGATTATAATTAGAAATTTTTAATATGGAATGCAAATTATATTAGGCTAAGTTATATGTGTATTATTTATAAAGGATTTTTGTTCTATGGAAGTATGAATTAAAAGTCTTTAGCAATGAAAGAGTACAGAATAAGTGACTATCAAATTGAGAAGAATTAAAAACATACATATTCAAAGAAAATGTCTAATAAAAAATTAAGGAAAAAAACATACACATTCATACTTTCCATTCAAGATAGTCCACAGCATAAAATATTTGTCTTGTTTAATGAAATTCTCCAAAAACAGATGGCAGGTCAGTTGTTGAAGTAAAGGATCAGAATAAAATCCTGGTGCTCAGAGGGAAGAAACTCAACTATAGGCTAAGTACCTCCATCAACAGAAGGCACATTATTATGGTTTTTTTTTTTAAGGGGCACTATCTCAGAAGAGGAATTTTAAAAGAGTAACTGACCTCCAAGTCCAGGTCGAAGCCGGTTATCATAACCATCCAGAAGCCGATCCAAGATTCTAGTGAAGATAGTGATATTATCTGTACTATCATCAGGAATATCTGGGGCATGCTTGGGAGAGAGTCTGCAAAGGAAAATAAGAGTTCTTAATAGGAAACAATTACATGACAAAACATTTGATTTCTAGAAGATTTCATTAAGTAGACCAGGCAAATTTAATAGCTGTACATCTTGACCCACAGAGTAAACAATTCTTATTTGCTACAACAATTGCCTGTGTAGGAAAAGAATAGTACTCCAAACCTGAACTCTCCCTTTTACGCTTGAATGAAATTTTCCAGGTACATGCTTCAGCCTCATCTCAGCAACAGACAAACACATGCAGAAATCTCAGATACCAGTGTTACTGGAAACGATAAGTGGCAGATATTGGATTGATCAAATTAAAGAAGACTATTATTATTGAGAACTTACCTCTAATCTAGTCCAGAGAGATACATGATCACAGAAGTCAGACAAAACTTTGAACTAACCTCAGTCACCAACATATAAAGACAGAGCAACCAGTAGGAGTTTAGAAAACACTAAAGCTATGAGGAATAAGCTTGCCCAAAAGTCAGGCCACCTAATTTTCCCAATCCCAGGACACCCTGAAAACCAGCCCTACCCAATAAACCCTATATAGACCCCATGTTCTTCCCAGTTCTCTGCTGCTTCTCACCAGAACATAGGCAGCCACCCTCCCAGGTTTTTCCCCCCTGCCAATAAATATTTTACATAATGTTTGTTATGCAATGTGACTTCGTGGTATTTCTCAGCTCCTGACTTCCAGGATATCTTTCCATGCAAGCTCTAACACTTAAACCTATCCCTATCAGAGGAACTATTGTCAGTTGGTGACTATTGGGAGAGGGAAAATCAATTTTCTTTCAGAATGTGGCCCCTGATAGATCCATGATGCTCCAGGGGAAGACCACATATCATCAATAAATGGGCAGTGCAGATTCATTTGAATGTTCTAAAAAGAAAGGAAAAGAAAAGAAAAGAAAAGAAAAGAAAGGAAAGGAAAAGAAAAGAAAAGAAAAGAAAAGAAAAGAAAAGAAAAGAAAAGAAAAGAAAAGGAAGGTGAAAGATACAAGATAGAATATGTACAGAAAAAAGGAGTGGATCTGGGAGGAGTTGGAGTAGGAACTGGGTATATAATAAAGAAAAACTGTCCAAGATTCTCACTCAACTTTTAAAAAGTGATAAATACAGCTTCAAAACATTCTTAGTAAATTTCTCCATGATTTTACACTTGATCAAGATTATCAAGAAACTAATAAAAGTTAATACTAAGTACAAGCCAAATATATTCTCAGTAAATTTTTCTATGATTTTACTTGGTTACTGATACATCTTTCTCTTACTTAGAGAACCAAATGTTGATTTGTAGTAGAATACTCATCAGAACCTTCTCTTTAATAACTAAAGTAGAACAGGATGCTGTAGTTTTTGCTTATCCAAAGGTAGTATAGGAAAATAGTACATCACGACAGAAATCACATAATTCCTTTCGCTTTTAATTTACCTAGGAAATATCTCAAGATATTAGTACCAATGAAAGAAAGAAACTGCATACATGTATTAAATTGATGAGATGTATCCCATAGCTATGGCCATTGTTATTCATTCCTATCACTATTGGTTAGATCAAATAAGATAATGATAGTTTTCCATAAAGAATAAAAATAAGTCTCCCAATGCACCAACTGTGAGTCAAGCAACTTAGTAATATATTTAATCCTAAAAATATATTGGTAGTATTTTCAGAAAATTAAAATCAAATATTTGAAGTGTCCGTTCTATTATCAGCACTTGATATAGATGGTTTATTTCCTTTTAAAAATCAGTTTATTTTGAGAATTTCATGTATGAGCACTGTATTTAAATCATTTCCATTCCCCTCCTCCGTTCAACCTCTCCTATGTCCTCCTTATTCCCTTTCAAATCTTTATTATGTTGTATAGAATATATAAATATATGTACATATACATACTTTCTTCTAAGTCCATTTAGTACTGCTTAAACGTGCATGTGTTTAAATGTAAAAATTTGGAACAGGATAACCTATTGTGGAATGTCCCTGAAGAAGATTGATTCTCCCTATCTCATCAGATATTGTCTATAGCTCTTTACCTGTGGGTGCGACCTTGGGAAATGTCCCCATCCATGTTGGCATGTAAACTTTGAGTAAAATAATATTTCCTACCTTGGAAAACTTTGGGAGGGAATGAAAAAATTGGTTTGCAAGTGAGGACAGTTTTTTAATTTCTACCCCAAGGATTAAAGAATAAAAATAAATATTAAAAAAAACTTCTAATAGTGAAATGAGAAACCTTTAAAAATGTATACGTTTATGCTATGAGAAAAAGTTCATGGACCACATACAGATTAAATACAGGATATCAGTTAGTTCAACCTCATCAAAGATCCCAGTATGTTTACTTTACATTCAGGAAAAGCCAGAGAAGCACAGCTGCAGAGCTGCTGATGCAGTTCATACAACAACAAACAAAGAAAAATGCACTTCATTAAAAGAATGGCAATTTCCTTAATTTTGCAT
The DNA here is from genome assembly GCA_902729485.2 of Mus minutoides. Taxonomy (NCBI): domain Eukaryota; kingdom Metazoa; phylum Chordata; class Mammalia; order Rodentia; family Muridae; genus Mus; species Mus minutoides. The sequence continues at coordinate 860,601 of LR749863.1, forward strand.
GTCTATTAGAAGAAAAATAGAACTTTATTAAAAAAAAAAACTAAAAGGCTTGGCAGATCATCTCTCTCTACTGCACTCAAGGTTTTCATAAGACTTACAAACTAGAATTCCAGTTCCTTAGCCTGACATTCATAGCATTATATAATATATTCTGAATATATGTATACAGTGGTAAATTCCACTACTTTACTTTTGGATCAGAAATTATGGCCAGATCAGTTTGTTTCATTTCTTAGTGTCCTCAAGGTTTCCATTCTCCAAGACCAGTTGTTCCCAGAAGTGGGAAGTCAAACAAAGTTTTAACCATTATAATACTCATTAATATATCCCAAACCATAAAAACACCTGCAATACAATTGCACACATTATACTGTCTTACCAAAAGGTATTTAATGAAATAAGAATGGGATTTGACAAGGTCATATCTATATAATCTATTATGGTTCTCATATAAAGTATCCTCCCAAAAGGCTCTTATTGTGAAGAAATAGTCCTCAGCTAGTGATTATCTTGATACATGGTTTTACTGTGAGGGAGATAACTTTATTAACGGAATCAATACTTTGTATTATTAGGAAACAGAGTCTACTGAAGGAAACAGGTCACTAGGAGTATCCCCTTGAAGGGTGTGTGTGTGTGTGTGTGTGTGTGTGTGTGTGAGAGAGAGAGAGAGAGAGAGAGAGAGAGAGAGAGAGAGAGAGAAGTCATTACAGACATTAGAAAGTAGGGCTGTTAGGGAAATCTGGCGTCAGAGCCTGGCTACTGCAGCTTCTCAGGTGGGGACCTGGACACTTATGTGCCTTAAGGGTTTACAAAGTTTCAAAGTATACAAAGAGGATATCTGCCCAAGACCCCAACCTGAGGAACTCCACTTGCTAGGCCTTGCTCTGTAGGAGTTCCACTGGTCATGTCCTGGCCCCAGGCTTCCCTAATAGTTGTAAAAGCTGTTCTCTAATGACTGTAAAAGCCTTTCTAAGCCCCCACACTAAAGAAAAATCCCAACAATCCGTAAACTTCCCTCTATATGTTGATGCTGAGAACTGAACACAGGTCCTTTGAGAGAGCAATATGCACTCTTAACCACTGAGATCTTTTTCAAGCCACGAGAATGTAAATTTCAAATCCATACACTTATATCTTTGGTTCGATGACACTAAATCAGGCTATGTTATGTAATGAGAAGTCATAAAGTTCCCACCATCTTCTCTTCAACTTAAAATATCACCATTATTACTACCATACTATCTTTTTTTCCAATTTTTATTAGATATTTTCTTCATTTACATTTCAAATGTTCTCCCGAAAGTCCCGTAAACCCTCCCCCATCCTCCACCGTGCTCCCCTACCCACCCACTCCCACATCTTGGCCCTGGCGTTCCCCTGTACTGGGGCATATAAAGTTTGCATGACCAAGGGTCTTCTCTTCCAAATGATGGCCAAATAGGCCATCTTCTGCTATATATGCCCCTAGAAACACGAGCTCTGGGGGTACTAGTTAGTTCATATTGTTCTTCCACCTATAGGGTTGGAGACCCCTTCAGCTCCTTGGGTACTTTCTCTAGCTACTCCCTTGGGAACTCTATGTTCCCTCTAATAGCTGACTGTGAACATCCACGTCTGTGTTTGCCAGTCACTGGTAAGTCTGTGTTTGCCAGGCACTAGTATAGCCTCACATGAGACAGCTATATCAGGGGCCTTTCAGCAATGTCTTGATGGCATATACAATAGTGACTGCATTAGGTGGCTGATTATGGGATGGATCCCCAGCTGCAGCACTCACTGGTTGGTCCATCCTTTTGTTTCAGATCCACACTTGATCTCTGTAACTCCTTCAATGTGTGCTTTGTTCCTAATTCTAAAAAAGGGCGAAGTGTCCACACTTTGATCATCATTCTTCTTGAGTTTCATGTGTTTAGTAAATTGTATCTTGGGTAGTCTAGGTTTCTGGGCTAATATCCACTTATCAGTGAGTACATGTTATGTGAGTTCTTTCGTGATTGGGTTACCTCACTCAGGATGATACCCTCCAGATCCATCCATTTGCCTAGGAATTTCATGAATTCATTGTTTTTAATAGCTGAGTAGTAAATGGGCTGTTAGGGAAATCTGTGTAAATGGACCATAATTTCTGTATCCATTCCTCTGTTGAGGGACACCTGGGTTCTTTCCAGCTTCTGAATATTATAAATAAGGCAGCTATGAACATAGTGGAGCATGTGTCCTTATTACCAGTTGGAATATCTTCTGGATATATGCCCAGGAGAGGTATTGTGGGATCATCTGGTAGTACTATGTGCAATTTTCTGAGGAACCGCCAGACTGATTTCCAGAGTGGTTGTACAAGCTAGCAGTCCCACCAACAATGGAGTAGTGTTCCTCTTTCTCCACATCCACGCCAGCATCTGCTGTCACCTGAATTTTTTTGTTGTTGTTGTTTTTTCGAGACAGGGTTTCTCTGGATAGCCCTGGCTGTCCTGGAAATCACTTTGTAGACCAGGCTGGCCTTGAACTCAGAAATTTGCCTGCCTCTGCCTCCCGAGTGCTCGAATTAAAGGCATGCTCCACCACACCAGGCTTCTGAAATTTTGATCTTAGCCATTCTGACTGGTGTGAGGAGGAATCTCAGGGTTGTTTTGATTTGCATTTCCCTGATGATTAAGGATGTTGAACATTTTTTCAGATGTTTCTCAGTCATTCGGAATTCCTCAGTTGAGAATTCTTTGTTTAGCTCTATAGCCCATTTTTAATGGGGATATTTGATTTTCTAGTGTCCATCTTCTTGATTTCTTTGTATATATTGGATATTAGTCCCCTATCTGATTTAGGATTGGTAAAGATCCTTTCCCAATCTGTTGGTGGTCTTTTTGTCTTATTGACAATATATTTTGCCTTACAGAAGCTTTGCAACTTTATGAGGTTCCATTTGTCAATTCTTGATCATAGAGCAAAAGCCATTGATGTTCTATTCAGGAATTTTTCCCCAGTGCCCATATCTTCAAGGCTTTTCCCCACTTTCTCCTCTATGAATTTCAGTGTCTCTTGTTTTATGTGGAGTTCCTTAAACCATTTAGACTTCACCTTAGTACAAGGAGATAAGAATAGATCAATTCCCATTCTTCTACATGATAACCGCTGGTTGTGCCAGCACCATTTGTTGAAAAGGCTGTCTTTTTTCCACTGGATAGTTTTTGCTCCCTTGTCAAAGATCAGGTGTGTGGATTCATTTCTGGGTCTTTAATCCTATTCCATTGATCTACCTGTCTGTCACTGTACCAGTACCATGCAGTTTTTTATTAAGATTGCTCTGTAGTACAGCTTGATGTCAGGCATGGTGATTCCACCAGAGGTCCTTTTATTGTTGAGAAGAGATTTTGCTATTCTAGGTTTTTTTTTTATTCCAGATGAACTTGCAAATTACCCTTTCTAACTCTGTAAAGAATTGAGTGGGAGTTTTAATGGGAATTGCATTGAATCTGTATATTGCTTTAGGCAATATAGCCATTTTTACTATATGGATCCTGCCAATCCAAGAGCATGAGAGATCTTTCCATCTTCTGAGATCTTCTTCAATTTCGTTCTTCAGAGATTTGAAGTTCTTATCATATAGCTCTTGCAATTCCTTAGTTTTCGTCACACCAAGATATTATATATTGTTTGTGACTATTGTAAAGGGTGTTGCATCCCTAATTTCTTTCTCAGCCAATTTATCCTTTGTGTAGAGAAAGGCCATTGATTTGTTTGAGTTAATTTTATATCCTGCTACTTCACTGAAGCTGTGTATCAGGTTTAAGAATTCTTTGGTAGAGTTTTTAGAGTCACTTACATATACTATCATATCATCTGCAAATAGTGATATTTTGACTTCATCCTTTCCAGTTTGTATCACCTTGACCTCCTATTGTTTATGAATTGCTCTGGCTAGGACTTCGAGTATATATTGAATAGGTAGGGAGAAAGTGGGCAGCCTTGTCTAGTCCCTGATTTTAGTGGGATTGCTTCCAGCTTCTCTCCATTTAGTTTGATGTTGGCCACTGGTTTACTGTAGATTGCTTTTATCATGTTTATGTATGGGCCTTGAATTCCTGATCTTTCCAAGACCTTTATCATGAATGGGTATTAGATTTTGTCAAATGCTTTCTCAGCATCTAAGGAGATGATCATGTGGTTTTTATCTTTGAGTTTGTTTATATAGTGTATTACATTGATGGATTTCCGTATATTAAACTATCCCTGCATTCCTGGGATGAAGCCTACTTGGTCATGATGGATGATCGCTTTGATGTGTTCTTGGATTCCGTTGGCAAGAATTTTGTTGAGTATTTTTGCGTCGATATTCATAAGGGGAATTTGTCTGAAGTTGTCTATCTTTTTTGTGTCTTTATGTGGTTTAGGTATCAGAGTAATTGTGGCTTCATAGAATGAATTGGGTAGTGTACCTTCAGATTCTATTTTGTTGAATAGTTTGAGAAGAACTGGAATTAGATCTTGTTTGAAGGTCTGATAGAACTCTGAACTAAACCCACCTGGTCCTGGGCTTTTTTTGGTTGTGAGACTATTAAGGAATGCTTCTATTTCTTTAGGGGAAATGGGACTGTTTAGATTGTTAATCTGATCCTGGCTTAACTTTGGTACCTGGTATCTGTCTAGGAATTTGTCCATTTCCTCCAGGTTTTCTAGCTTTGTTGAGTATAGCCTTTTGTAGTAGGATCTGATGATGTTTTGGATTTCCTCAGGATCTGTTGTTATGTCTCCCTTTTCATTTCTGATCTTTATTTTTTTTAATTAGGATGCTATCCCTGTGCCCTCTAGTGAGTCTGGCTAAGGGTTTATCTATCTTGTTGACTTTCTCAAAGAACCAGCTCCTGGTTTGATTGATTCTTTGAATAGTTCTTTTTGTTTCCACGTGGTTGATTTCACCCCTTAGTTTGATTATTTCCTGCCATCTACTCCTCTTGGGTGAATTTGCTTCCATTTGTTCTAGAGCTTTTAGGTGTACAGTCAAGCTGCTAGTGTATGCTCTCTGCAGTTTCTTTTTGGAGGAAATCAGAGCTATGAGTTTTCCTCTTAGGAATGCTTTCATTGTGTCCCATAATTTTGGGGATGTTGTGGCTTCATTTTCATTGAACTCTAGAAAGTCTGTAATTACTTTCTTTATTTCTACCTTGACCAAGGTATCATTGAGTACTGTGTTGTTCAGTTTCCATGTGAATGTTGGCATTCTGTTATTTATGTTGTTATTGAAGATCAGCCTCAGTCCATGATGATCTGATAGGATGAATGGGATAATTTCTATATTTTTGTATCTGTTGAGGCCTGTTTTGTGGCCAATTATATGGTCAATTTTGGAGAAGGTGCCACGATGTGCTGAGAAGAAGGTATATCCTTTAGTTTTAGGATAAAATGTTCTGTAGATGTCTGTTAAATCCATTTGTTTCATAGCTTCTGTTAGTTTCACTGTGTCTCTGTTTAGTTTCTGTTTCTATGATCTGTCCAATGGTGAGAGTGGGGTGTTGAAGTCTCCCACTATTATTGTGTGAGGTGCAACTTGTGCTTTGAACTTTATTAAAGTTTCTTTAATGCATGTGGCTACCCTTGCATTTGGAGCATAGATATTCAGAATTGAGAGTTCCTCTTGGAAGATTTTACCTTTGATGAGTATGAAGTGCCCCTCCTTGTCTTTTTTGATAATGTTAGGTTGAAAGTCAATTTTATTTGATATTAGAATGGTTACTCCAGCTTGTTTCTTCAAACTGTTTGCTTGGAAAATTGTTTTCCAGCCTTTCACTCTGAGGTAGTTTCTGTCTTTTGCCCTGAGGTGCATATCTTGTAGGCAGCAAAATGTTTGGTCCTGTTTGTATAGCCAGTCTGTTAGTCTATGTCTTTTTATAGGGGAATTGAGTCCATTGATATTAAGACATATTAAAGAAAGGTAATTGTTGCTTCCTTTTATTTTTGTTTTTAGAGTTGGGATTCTGTTCTTGTGGCTGTCTTCTTTTAGGTTTGTTGAAGGATTACTTTCTTGATTTTTCTAGGGTGTAGTTTCGGTACTTGTATTGGTGCTTTTCCATTATTATCCTTTGAAGGGCTGGATTCCTGGAAAGATTTTGTGTGAATTTTATATTGTCATGGAATATTCTGGTTTCTCCATCTATGGTAATTGAGAGTTTTGCTGGGTATAGTAACCTGGGCTGCGATTTGTGTTCTCTTAGTGTCTGTATAACATCTGTCCAGGATCTTCTGGCTTTCATAGTCTCTGGTGAGATTTCTGGAGTAATTCTAATAGGCATGCCATTATATGTTACTTAACCCTTTCCCCTTACTGTTTTTAAAATTCTGTCTTTATTTAGTGCATTTGTTGTCCTGATTATTATGTGTCAGGAGGAATTTCTTTTCTGGTCCAGTCTATTTGGAGTTCTGTAGGATTCTTGTATTTTTATGGGTATCTATTTCTTTAGGTATGGAAAGTTTTCTTCTACAATTTTTGAAGATATTTACTGGCCCTTTAAGTTGAGAATCTTCATTCTCATCTACTCCTATTATCCGTAGGTTTGGTCTTCTCATTGTGTCCTGTCTTTCCTGGATATTTTGAGTTAGGATCTTTTTGCATTTTGTGTTTTCTTTGATTGTTGTGTCCATGATCCCTATGGAATCTTCTGCACCTGAGATTCTCTCTTCCACCTCTTGTATTCTGTTGCTGATGCTTGTATATATGGTTCCTGATTTCTTTCCTATGGTTTCTATCTCCAGGGTTATCTCCTTTTGGGTTTTCTTTATTGTTTCTAGTTCCATTTTTAGGTCCTGGAAGGTTTTGTTCAATGCCATCTCCCGTTTGTTATTGTTTTCCTGATACTCTCTAAGGGATTTTTGTGTTTCCTCTTTAAATGCTTCTAGTTTTTATTTGTGTTTTCCTGTATTTCCTTCTTAAAGTCCTCCATCATCATCATGAGAAGTGACTTTTGATCCATGTCTTGCTTTTCTGGTGTCATGGTATATCCAGGACTTGCCATGGTGGGAGAATTTGATTCTGATGATGTCAAGTAACCCTGGTTTCTGTTGCTTCTGTTCTTGCCTCCTGCCTTCTGAATATCTCAGGTGCTTGCTGTCCTCAGTATAACTGATTGGAGCCTGTCCTTCTTAAAATCCCAGTTGATTCTAGACTCCTCTGAGTCCTACTTTCATGGTGATCCTTTGATTGTGGGCTCCTGTGAACCTGATATTCTGGGTGTATCTGAGATCTTGGCAGTCAAGATCCACTGAGACCCTAGAATACTGGTGTGACCCACTTCCTGTTATCCTGGGTTACTGTTGTCCTAATATCCTGGGTGAGTTACAAGGCCTGGAAGTAATTTTTCCTTTGAGTATCTTGGAGCAGTCTGTTCAGTGGTCCCAATATAGTGTAGAGTCCTCTAGGGACTGTGGGTAAATGCACAGACTGTGCGCCCAAGTAACCAGGTGCTGGCACTGACCGGAAGGGACCTCTGTCCCTGGTCCTTGGTTTCCCCAATGCTGTCCCAGTTCCTGTGCGATTAGAACAGATGTTGTGCTCCACTTACTGGTGGTCCCAAGATCTCTTGAAGAGTCCTCTTGGGACTGTGGGGACTGTGTGCCCAAGCGGAAGGGACCTGCTCTGGGGGTCACAGCCCACCTGGGCAGCCAAGGTGCTCAGATTTCAGCTGCCAGAAATGGGGGTCTGTCCCAGAAGCTGTGGTCCACTGCTCAGCCTCTGCAGTCAGCAAGTTGTTTTGCACAGACTGGTCCCAGAGGGACCCGGGAGACAAGTTGGCTCCCTTACCTGCTCTGGGAGTCATACCCCACCCGGGTGGCCACCTTTCCTCTGGCGGGGAACGGAAGGTGCCTGGATTTCAGCTGCCAGAAACGGGGGTCTGTCCCAGAAGCTGTGTGCTTCTGCCTGTCCCAGAAGCTGTGGTCCACTGCTCAGCCTCTGCAGTCCATGAGCTGTTTTGCATAGATTGGTCCCAGAGGGACTACCATACTATCTTGCAGCAGAAAAAACTCTGCCAATATAAGTGTTACATATCTCTAGATCACAACTTCTTTTTTTTCAATTTTATTAGATATTTTCTTCATTTACATTTCAAATGTTATCCTGAAAGTCCCCTAAACACTCCCTTAACCCCTGCCCTGCTCCCCTACCCACCCACTCCCACCTCTTGGCCCTGGCATTCCCCTGTACTGGGGCATATAAAGTTTGCATGAACAAGGGGCCTCTCTTCCCAGTGATGGCTGACTAGGCAATCCTCTGCTACATATGCATCTAGAGACATGAGCTTTGGGGGTAGATCACAACTTGTAATGTACATTGTACAAGTATGAGGCCTGCTCCCCAATATTTTTCATTTACCCTTCTGGAAATAATTTTTGAGGCAGAGTTACATATAACTTAGGTCATGTATACAACTTCCAATCCTCCTGCTCCTATCTACCAAGTGCTGAGGTTACAATCATGCACTACTATACACAGTACCAGACACAGTTTTCATTTTTTTCTCTTTCCAGAATTCTGAACTATAAGGTTCCTTGGTCTTCTCAATTTAAACTTACTTTGTCCACCATGGCAAGCTTCTGTAAAGCAAAAGATACTGTCAGTAAGAGAAAAGGGCCACCAACGGATTGGGAAAGAATTTTTACCAATCCTAAATCTGATAGGAGGCTAATATCCAATATTTACAAAGAGCTCAAGAAGCTGAACTCCAGAAATTCAAATAACCCCATTAAAAAATGGGGTACAGACCTAAACAAAGAATTCTCAACTGAAAAATGCCAAAGGGCTGAGAAGAACCTTTAAAAATGTTCGAAATCCTTAATCATCAGAGAAATGCAAATCAAAACAACCCTGAGATTCCACCTCACACCAGTCAGAATGGCTAAGATCAAAAATTCAGGTGACAGCAGATGCTGGCGAGGATGTGGAGAAAGAGGAACACTCCTTCATTGCTGGTGGGATTGCAAGCTGGTACAACCACTCTGGAAATCAGTCTGGTGGTTTCTCAGAAAACTGGACAAAGTACTACCACAAGATCCAGCAATACCTCTACTGGGCATATACCCAGAATATATTTCAACTGGTAGCAAGGACACATGCTCCACTATGTTCATAGCAGTCTTATTTATAATAGCCAGAAGCTGGAAAGAACCCAGATGTCCCTCAACAGAGGAATGGATACAGAAAATGTGGTACATTTACACAATGGAGTACTACTCAGCTATTAAAAACAATGAATTTATGAAATTCTTGGGCAAATGGATGTAGCTGGAGGATATCATCCTGAGTGAAGTAACCCAATCACAAAAGAAGTCACTTGATATGCACTCACTGATAAGCGGATATTAGCCAAGAAACCTAGAATACCCAAGATACAATTTCCAAAACACAAGAAAATCAAGAAAGACCAACGTGTGGATACTTCATTCCTCCCTAGAATAGGGATTAAAATATACATGGAAGGAGGTGCATAGACAAAGTTTGGAGCTAAAATGAAAGGATGGATCATCCAGATATTGCCCCACCCTGGTGATCCATCACATAATCAGCCACCAAATGCAGATACTACTGCATACAACAGCAGAATATTGCTGAAAGGACCCTGATATAGCTGTCTCCTGTGAGGCTTTGACAGTCCCTGACAAATACAGAAGTGGATGCTCACAATCATCTATAGGGCAGAACACAGGGTCCCCAATGTAGGAGCTAGAGAGAGTACCCAAGAGCTGTAGGGGTCTACAACCCTATAGATGGAACAACAATATGAACTAATAAAAACCCCCAGAGCTCATGTCTCTAGCTGCATATGTCTTAGAAGATGGCCTAGTTGGCCATTATTGGGGAAGAAAGGCCCTTGGTCTAGCAATGTTTATATGCCCCAGTACAGGTGAATACCAGGGCTAAGTAGTGGGAGTGGGTGGGTAGGGGAGCAAAGCAGGGGGAGGCTATAGGGGACTTATGGGATAACACTTGAAATGTAAATGAAGAAATTCTCTAATAATAAATAAATAAATAAATAAATAAGAAAGAAAGAAACAAAGAAAGAAAGAAACAAAGAAAGAAAGAAAGAAAGATAAATTTTAGGTTCATAGTTGCTGAGCTCTCAAATCTCCTCAGGTTCTTTTTATCCTTAACAAAAGATCTCCATATTTCATAAGAAGGCATTCATTACATGATCTATCATCTATTTTGGGTTCTTCATTTATTCCCTGTGGCTTCCTTATACCCACACCACAGTGACTCACCTTTCAAATTCATCTTCTTCAAATAGTCTCCAATGAAGTGCCTCATTTGAGAGTTGGACTGACTCAACAAACTATAAAACTTCAATATAATATTCATTGGGCACTCACTAGCTGGGAATATTCCTGTTGAACCATTAGTGAACTATTGATAGTCATTCATTTTTACCCAGAAAAGAACACTTACATGATGGTTAAACAGACCAAAATATAGATACCACCTAAGTCCAACTTGGTGAACTAATGAGTTTAATGGGAGCTACTTATAAAAGCAAAAATGACTTAAAAGACATTGGCATCACTAAAAGCCATCCCCAAAAGGAAAACAGTTCCAAAAACTAGAAACTTGGAGCACACTATTCAACCTACAGGCAACTCAACTTGTTGGTCTGAACCTCTTCCAGCCAGTTAAGCTAGTCTCTTGCTTTTTCCAGGCATCTCAATTGTCTGAGGGTATCTTTAAGCAGTCTTTACAGCTTATTTATACTAAGGAAGGGTAGAGCCTAGTGAATAGAGTCAGTTTCAGGGATGTCCTGAAGCTATTCAATTATTAAACTTCCTGGCTTTAATGAACTTCCATGAAGGATGTAAGGTTTCACATGTCTTTAGAGCACCCTCTTGTTTTACCTCCCTTTTGATAGCTTATTTTGTAATACATTTCCCTCAAAGATCCAAGATTTTTATCTCAGAAAAAAAAATAGCTACACAACAAAGTATCAGAAAACTATGTTTTGACCTGACTTTTCTATTAACTTGCTACAAAGTCTTAGGAAAATAATTTATTTCTTGACCTCAGTTAATTTAAGTATAAAATGAGAAATTAAACTATATGTTGTATGTGGGTTTTTCAACAACTCCCCTACTAAAGCTCCAGGATCTGGTATTCCTAGAAAACATTAATTGTCTTTCCAAAGTATTTACCGAAGTTCCTTACATTAGAATGGTCTGAAATATTTGATCAAATACAAATTATTAGGCAGTGTTTCTGTATTAAAGCCTTCTGGTGTAAAACCCACATTCTGGCTTGTAAACACCAAACACTGAGTATCATTGATATTAACAAGTGATTTAAATGAAATACTATTCAATAGGCCATTGTTGACTGTCAAAGCTGCTAGAATATTCTGCTTGGGTGATCTGCAACAATAAAGAATAAAATAATACAGCAAATAGATTTCTTCAAACATATAATTAAGAGGATGTGGAAACAAACAAAAGCAAATAATAGCTCTTTTAAGTATGAGAACTGTCATATGCACCATGTATTTTAAGTTGAGCTAGTTCATTTATTTCTAAAATATATAAAGAATGCCAAACTTAATATCCAGAGTAAAGTCTTTACTAGTCTCCTGTGTACAAAGCATGAATTATTTTTAACTTGAAAGAGAATAAACAGGAAAAGGTCTCTAATTCAAGAGGTATGCAGTCATTTTGCCCTTGCTTTAAAACCTGTTTCAGGGTTTCATTTCCTCCTATTTAACATAATTGCTAAAATGCTTGAATAGCTGTTTTTCTAAATTTGAGCAGGAAGTTAGAAAACAATGTAAACAGGAAAGGTGACAACACTAAGGATAAAAATAAATTAAAAAAAACCAGCTAGCTGTGGGAGAAATAAAATAAATGCTTTTTCTGAGAACAAAAATTTACCAAAGAAAGGAACTATTCTGTTCAAAATCTTTAAAATTATAGGAAAATATGTGATACATTTTAGATACTTGATGCCCTAAGTGAAACTGTAAAAACTTTAAAACTTGAAGAGGTGATATTCGTTCATTTAGAATTTCTACCTCATTTAGAACACCTATGTTAGCTCCAGGAAGTCAGACACAAGGAATCAAATATGCCAAAATTCTATAAACGTAAGTCCAGTATCCCATAACCCCAGAGGTTACTATGCAATGTTCATAGAAAGTGACATACAAGGACAAAGAGTAGAACAGAGACTGAAGGAATGACCATCCAGAGACTGCTCCAGAATGACCATCCAGAGACTGCTCCACATGGGGATCCATTCCACCTGCAGACACCAAACCCATACACTATTGTGGATGCCAACAAGTATTTGCTGAAAGAAGCCTGACAAACACAAATGTGAAATCTCACATCCAACCATGGGATTAATCACAGGGTCCCCATTGGAGGGAGGAGTTAGAGAAAGGACTGAAGGAATGAAGGGGTTTGCAACCCAATAGGAAGAAGAACAATATCAACCAACCTGATCCCCCAGAGCTCACAGGGACTAAACCACCAACCAAAGAGTACACATGGAGGGACCCATGGCTCCAGCCGAATATGTAGCAGAGCATGGGCTTATCTGGCATCAATGGGAGGAGAAACCCTTGGTCCTGTGAAGGTTCTATGCCCTCATATTGGGTGGTGAGGCAGGAGTACATGGTTGGATGGGGGAGCACCCTAATAGAAGCAGGGGGGACTGGGATGGAATAGGGGAGGTTGTAGAGTGGAAACCTGGAAGGGAAATAACATATGAAATGTAAATAAGGAAAATATCCAATAGAGAAAGAAAAAAGAGACATATTGCATTTAATACTTAACCTCACAATAGTAATATGGAACAAATTCTATTTCTAGGAATATTGGACAATAGTCAAATGTAAAAAAAAAAATTAACCAAGGAATAAAATAGGTATAACTCAGAATCTAAAAGATAAATATTAGTTGTTTTCTTTTATATGTAGAATCAGGATTTTAAAATATATAAAAGCAAAAGAGATTCCATTAATGAAGAGAAAAGGAACTAGTCAGAGAAGATGTAAAGAGATGTAAAAGATGTATAGCAATGGAAGTAATAAAAGAAACATATACATGTATGAAAATGTCACAAATAAGCATTTTCAACAAATGGTGCTAGCTCAACTGACAGCATGTAAAAGAATGCAAAACAATCCATTCTTATCTATTTGTACAAAGCTCAAGTCTAAGTGGATCAAGGAACTTCACATAAAACCAGAGACACTAGAACTTACAGAGGAGAAAGTGGAGAAGAACCTCAAACATATTGGAAGAGGATAAAAATTCCTGAACAGAACACCAATGATTTGTGTTGTAAGATCAAGAATAAAAAAAAAAAAAAAATGAGACCTCATAAAATTGCAGAGCTTGTGTAAGGCAAAGGACACTGTCAATAGGACAAAACAACAACCATCATATTGGGAAAAGAGCTTTACCAATCCTATATCTGATAGAGGGTTAATACCCAGTATATGCAAAGAACTCAAGAAGTTAGACTGACTCCAGAGAACCAAATAATACTATTAAAAATGGGGCACAGAACTAAACAAAGAATTATTGACTGAGGATTAACAAATGGCAGAGAAGCACCTAAAAAAATGTTCAACATCCTTAGTCATCAGGGAAATACAAATCAAAACAAAGCTGAGATTCCACCTCACACCAGTCAGAATGGCTAAGATCAAAAACTTAGGTGACAGCAGATGCTGGCGAGAATGTGGAGGACAAGGAACACTCCTCCATTGCTGGTGGGATTGCAACCACTCTGGAAATCAGTCTGGAGGTTCCTCAGAAAATTGGACATAGTACTACCAGGAGATCCAGCAATACCTCTTCTGGGCATATACTCAGAAGATGCTCCAACATGTAATAAGGACAAATGCTCCACTATGTTCATAGCAGCCTTATTTATAATAGCTAGAAGCTAGAAAGAACCCACATGTCCCTCAACAGAAGAATGGATACAGAAAATGTGGTACATTTATACAATGAAGTACAACTCAGCTATTAAAAACAATGAATTTATGAAATTCTTAGACAAATGGATGGATCTGAAGGATATCTTCCTGAGTGAGGTAACCCAATCACAAAAGAACATACATGATATGTTCTCACTGATAAGTGGATATTAGCCCAGAAGTTTGGAATACCCAAGATACAATTCACAAAACACATGAAGCTCAAAACAAAGGAAGACCAAAGTGTGGATAGTTTGATCCTTCTTAGAAGGAGGAACAAAATAATGATGGAAGGAGTTACAGAGACAAAGTGTGAAGCAGAGACTGAAGAAATGACCATCCAGAAACTGCCCCACCTGAGGATCCATTCCATATATAGCCACCAAACCTAGACACTATTGTGGATGCCAACAAGAGCTTGCTGACAGGAACCTGATACAGCTATCTCCTGAGAGGCTCTGCCAGTGCCTGACAAATACAGAAGTGGATGCTCACAGTTATCCATTGGACTGAGCACAGGGTCCCCAATGAAGGAGCTAGAGAAAGTACCTATGGAGCTGAAGAGGTTTGTAACTCCACGAGAGTAACAATATGAACTAACCAGTAACCCCAGATCTCCCTGGGACTAAAGAACCAACCAAAGAGAACACATGATGGAACTCATGGCTCTAGATGCACATGTAGCAGACATATGACATACTAGGTCTTCAATAGGAAGAGAGGCCCTAGGTCCTGTGAAGACTCTATGCCCTGCCGGGAACCATGGCCTCAGCCATGGCCTTGTAGATATTTTTTAGCTTACATAAACAATCCTGAGAGAACATTCGTGGTCATAACAGTAAGAATGTGTGTGGGGAAAGAGGACATTCTGACCATTGGTTCCAGGAGCTGAAGAGTGCCACCTGACCTTCAGAGAACCCCGGGGCTCTTCCCCCCTCCCTTGGGCCTCATCTTGTTTATGCTTATATGGCTACTCTTGAATATAGTTTTCAAAGCTTTATCAGTATGATTGACTTGCTCTCATTCTTCATTTCTCTTCTCTTCTCTTCTCTCCTCTCCTCTCCTCTCCTCTCCTCTNCTCTCTCTCTCTCTCTCTCTCTCTCTCTCTCTCTCTCTCTCTCTCTCTCTCTCTCTCTCTCTCTCTCTCCTGACTTGGGTCCCTGCAGATTATCTCTGCAGGTCAGGGCAATGGAATGCCAGGGTGAGGAAGTGGGAGTGGGTGGGTTGATGAGCGGGTGTGTGTGAGGATGTGGAGTTTTGGGAGGGGAAACCAGGAAAGGGGATAACATTTGAAATGTAAATAGAGAAAATATCTAATATAAATAAATAAATAAATAAATAAATAAATATGTCATAAATAATTATTTTAAATATATGCTAATAAAATTAAAGTAAAAAACAAAATAAATGAAAACCCAAATGAAATCAATTTAAATAACTGTTTCAAATAAAAACAATATAACAAGACTAAAGTATTCCTAGCATAAGGAGTCATTTCTAGCAGTGATACTACACCTAAGACATAAGAATTTGTTATGCCTCAGGGAATATTAAAAGAGGACAATAAGATTGTAAGATCCAGAATACTAGGAAGTCTGATGTGAAACAGTTTGTGCTAAAAATGGCTGCATAAACAAGTCCATAATAATGTAGAAACAGAGGGGAATCTCAAGGGACCACATTCCTGGACAAATAACTACAGGCAACTAGAGACTGTTGAGAATGGGAGAGTTAGCATTTTCTAGGGATGAACCCTCTAATTGCTTGTCCAACAAAAAGTGAAATCACATATAAGCAATAAAAACAAACTACGCAGGTTGTATTTATATAGTTGGACACACACACTAATAATTAGGGAAGAAGAGGCTAACAATTTGAGAACTGGGATGTAGAAGGAGTTGGAGTGAGGGGACTTGGGAGAAGCTGGAAAACAAAGCAATGTAATTGCATTTAAACTAAAATATTTTAAAATTAAAATAAAATAAATATGCTTTTTATTACTAAGCACAAATCAGTTAACCTGAAAAATGAAGTAAATGCTGAAGAACACCAAGTTTGAGCAGGAGGACTAAGAAATAAGGTTAAGAAGGTAATTTCAGGAGTACTGATTTTACTCTCAAGGCAAGAAGATGGCATTAATTCTTCAAATAGAATAAAGATGTATGAGAATGAAATTTTATTCAGTAAGTTAACTAGAATCTCTTGCTGGAGTGTAAGTAGAAAACAACATTGAAAAAAACTGGCTAGAAAAGGAAAATAAAATAGTTTAAGAGACATGAAGGGTAAAAATCCAGATATGGTAAAGTGCTTCAATTTGGAGAGGAAAGGTAGAAATTTGGCAAAGATGACTATAATTTTCTGGCTTAAACAGCTGGGTACATGATAGCATTATGGACTTGAAAAAGAGAAAAGGGATGTTTTATTATGTTTGCTCTTAGGGAAAGGATGAGAGGGGATACTTTAGTTTGAGGAATTTGTGGAATACCTAAGAGAGCATGTCAAATAAAATTGTGAATATAGATATAAAAGATATCAGAAATGGAAAGAAAAATGTAACACTTTGATATTTATGTTATGTTACTATGTTCCTTTTAATTTCCTCATTTCTGTATCTTACTGTTCTTACCCACTTAATCTCTTAACAGAAAATAATTTTCTCAAAGGATATTGAGTGATGCTGTACTTTAGAGAACCTAAGCTAAACATGCAGGAAGTATGTCAAAGATAAATCAAAGAAAGAATTATATTTATACTATGGGCATATTTTGTATGTTTATATATACATGTTTCATTTCATGACAGAAAGAAGTTAATGAAGGAAAATCCATTAAATATTGTTACTTGTTACTAAAGAAATTGAGTAACAGAAGTATATGATTGTTGATGGAGTTAACATTAACCATCTTAGTTACAGAACTTGCCTTCTAATCCTGTAGTCAGAATTTTGACCTCAAGGGGTATAAGAATGGGTGAGAGGAATGTATAGGTAATAACAATATTATTTCTTCAAGAAATATGAATGTGAACATGGGCAAGACTTGAGACATTTTCCACAAGGAAGATTTTTAAGATAAGATATTAACGCAGTCATGTTTAAATGCTAAGTAGACATGATCCCCCAAAGGGGTCAGGTTAAGAATATAAGAGAGAATTGAAAAAACAAAAACAAAAAAACAAAACAAAAACAAAACAAAGAAAAAAAAAACCACAATATAATCTTTAGAGTCATCCAAGAGGAACTTCAATTTTTCTTTGAACTGATATTTTATTTTGTTTTGTTTTCCAAATGAAAGCAATGTATAAGTATCACTGATCAATGTGTTTTAGGGCTTTGGGGGGAAAAACTCGGAGGTAAGAATTTACAACATTACATATTTTTTTCCAAGGACTAAATTTTCTTACCCTCCAATATCTTGTTTCACAAAGTCCCCCGGTTCTTGTCGTCTTGATTCCCCTTGGCTAGTGGTTCCAGGGAGAATACTAATCAGGAGAAGAAGTACAACTCTGGTCACATAGAATTGCCACATTTGTGTGATTATCATCTTCTTAGACAGCAACTTGGAGAGACCTGTGAGATCCACTGTACAAGGGAAAGGAACCAACAAAGGGGTAGAAAACAAAGTGGGGAAAGAAGGTTAGAAAGCTTTTAAATTACTTAGTGTATCTAGTATACACCCAGTTATTTGATACTCCCAACCTAATCAAGGTCAAAATATTCATTCCCGATATGTGCTTCTCCTAAATATACCAGAATTCTCCCAAGAATAGCAAAAAGTAGAACAAATCTCATGTAGGACAGTAATCAGCTGCATCTCCTTTCTTGGTTTCCTGCATGACTGGCTGAGTTGTAGAACTTCCTTAAGCCTCAGTTACCTCTTGTAATATAAGAGCTTAAAATAGTCTCCTATGAAGCAGGAAAGATGGTCCAGGGCTTAAGGTACTCTTTCAGAGGACCCTGTTTGTAGTGGCTATCTCTGGTTGTCAACNCTGAGCAAGCCAGGGGAAGCAAGCCAGTAAAGAACATCCCTCCATGGCTTCTGCATCAGCTCCTGCTTGAGTTCCAGTCCTGACTTCCTTTGGTGATGAACAGCAGTATGGAAGTGTAAGCCAAATAAACCCTTTCCTCCCCAACTTGCTTCTTGGTCATGATGTTTGTGCAGGAATAGAAACCCTGACTAAGACACTGTTCTACACTTAGTAACCACAAGGTAGCTCACAACTCTCTATAAAGCTCAGTTTCAGGGTCTCTGCCATCCTCTTCTATCTTCTGTGTGTACTAGGCACATACACAGTGCACAGACATACATGTAGCCAAAATACTCATAAAATACAATAAAATTTACAAGTAATTTTTAAAGATATTTTCTTGTGCCTCCATTCTATTTCTCTGAATAACTTGTTTGATCTTTCACAGCACAGAGGACTTTGGTCTAGTTAACTATATAACACTGCAAAAATTCTACAATAGTAAGATCTAAAGTCTCTTTATAGCATTATAAAGATCATCTCACATCTTTCTAGAGATAAACAACTTTTCAAAATATTGCAAACCTTGAATAAATGTTCCCTAGGTAGTAAAAATGCTGAGTGATACAGGATGATGTGTCTCAAATAAGAAAGAATCTCCCTATAAAGACTTACTCAAGGACAGGTCAACTCCTTTAGAAATGGGTAACAACATAAGAGAAATATAAGCCTAGCTGCACAGCATAGACATTCTTCAATTATCACACTGTACCAATGACTAAAATTAGTAATTTGGAGTATATATGTACAGAAAGCAAGAATTGTTTCATGGATTCTATATAATTAAAAATGTATACAAGATATGAGGTTAAGGAAACAGCCAATCAAATTGTAATTTTTATTTTAATTTGAGACATGAAGCATTCCAGACCAAAGCAAATCTTTAAAGTAATATCAGTAGATTAATTTTCAAAGACAACAAAAGTATATGAAACAATTTTGAGGAAATCTTAAGTAAAGACCTATCCATAAAAGATATCCCACCTGGAGATATATTCTGATCTACTTGCCCCTGCCTAAGGAATGCTGGGATTAAAAGCATGCATGACCACTGCCCAAGGAATAAAGCTCCTTTTAAATGTACTCTATTCTTACAAAGAGAGCCATTAGGTCCTTTTCTAGGTTATTTGTATGGATCTGGTACAGGTATATAAAGAACCATACTGCTGCATACATGGACTTTTGATATAATCCAATGGGTACATCAGATATGAGAATCATCATGGTATTAGCTCTTAGCATGATACTAGTAAATTCAAACATTTCTATTTCACAAAACACTATTTCTTGAGTTAAATAGTTGACACACAATTAATGATGCATGAACTGTAAAAGAGTTGTCAATTTTATATGAATGACCATACCATGTAAGTAATAAAATAGACTTACATTATTAGACAACTCTGGGCATAAACAGCATCCATAGTAGATGCTCAAATTTCCAGAGGACCTGAGTACTCTGTAATGATTTATGATCATATGACAAAGGCTAACTCTTATGTAATCTTAATATATGATTTTATTGCTACTCTACAAGAACAGACATCATTGATAACAGAAAATAATGCCCAGAATGTACAAATAAACAACAGAATAAAATATATAAACATAGGACCATGATGTATGTACAGGATGCATGAGTAACAATCTTGGTTAAAGAGAAGATTAACATTATACACAAATGAAAATGTCAATGGTCAATGCTCAAATATGCTATTCATGTATGTAAGTAAAGGGTATGTATAAATAATGTTAAATAATCAGTAAAATCTCATAATAAAATAAATGATACAGATATAACTCCTCATGACATACAAGCAGAAAATTGTTATAGCATATGATGCATAAGAAGGCAAAAATAAGTAACTAAATAGTAGTAGTTTAATAAACAGTAGTTTATTAAATAGTAGTTTAAGTAACAAATATGTTCAATTTTCCATTATGCTTGGTGCACATATAAACATAAAATAAAAGGGGCTGGGCATAATATGTGCCCTCCAAAGACCATATAATTTTGTGAGCATATATTGTGATTATGGTACATAAGAAGGGATTTATGAAATAAAAACATTTGGTCATTGTATCTGTCAGAAAATCATAATCCATAAGTTGTACAATAACAAGACAAAAGAATATTTAGAGAATTGGATATATTCTCTTTTAAGACATAGTAAATGCAGAGTACAATGTTCTGGTACAAATATTTCATTTCCTTTGACTATATACCCAGTCGTAGAACTGATTATTCATGTAAAATATCTATTTTTGTTTTGTTTCTATAGTGATTATATTAGTTTATGGTCCTACCAATAGTATACATAAAATTCCTCCCACAAGCCCCAAAAGTAAAAACAAAAATAATAAACAAGTAGATAGCTAAGAAAAGTCAACAAACTACAAGACAACTACAAAATGGGAAAAATATATTTGATAACAAAGCACTGATATCCAATGTATATAAGGAACTAGAAATAATGGGCTTTATAACTAACAGACATACATTGAACCAGAAATTAAAAGAAAAAAATGGTTTATTTTATTGACCATCAGGTAAAGTTGAATGAGAACCAAAATAATCAGGTATTATTTAACCTCAGAATGACCATCATAAAAACAAAACAAAACAAAACAATTCTCTGCCCATGGAGCAAAAGCCAGGGAATTATTTGTATACTGTTGGTAGGATTTTAAATTAATATAATCAATATGGGAAACAAAATAGTGGTTCTGCTAAAACAATAGTAGATATTATATATGATCAATCAATTCTACTACTGGGTATATAATCAAAGGAAATGAAATATTGTATCAGATACTTATACTCATGCATTTGTTGAAGTTTATTTATAAAAGCTAAAAAAAAAATACTGGATCAACCTAGATGTCTTGATAGATGAGTGGATAAATAAAATAATACATGCTTATATAGTAGAGTACTATTTAGTCATAAGGAATGAAATCCTGATATTTGCAGCAACAAGAACAGAATGGGAAGCAATAATACTAAATAAAACAAGGCAGACAAAGACAAACAAATGTCACACAAACTTCATTTCTGAAAAGCAGTAAGTTGGCATTGTAAAAGAAAGATATGTAGCACTAATCGCTAGGGGCTAGGAAGGGCAAGGCAGTGGGGGGAGACAAAAGTATAGAGCAGAGAAACTTCTTACTTTCTATCATAGTACGATAATCGTGCATTAAAAAAATCTATATTTTTCCAAATGACTAAACAAGTATAAAATTTCCAGTACATAATAGTGATTAGATGTTGATTATAAAAAAATGTTTATTATACTTGCTTGATTAGTACACTTTGTAAGAATAGATCAAATTAACATAATACATATACACACAAATGAACAAACCAAAAACCTAAGCACAAAGATATGGTGTATGATTAAAACATGCATTTAAATTATTGGCAACAATGAAGATATTTCAACATTGCTTTAATATGTAATTAAAAATGGCTATGATACAAGATATGGTGGTATACACCTTTGGGAGGCAGAGGCATGTGGATCTCTATGAGTTTGAGACTAGCCTGGTCTACATAGTGAGTTCCAAGATAGAAGATAGTGGGCTATGTAGAGACCCTCTCTCAGAAAGAAAAAAAGAAAGAAAGAAAGAAAGAAAGAAAGAAAGAAAGAAAGAAAGAAAGAAAGAAAGAAAGAGAGAGAGAGGGAAAGGAAGGGAGGAAGGAAGGAAAGAAGGAAGGAAGGAAGGAAGGAAGGAAGGAAGGAAGGAAGGAAGGAAGGAAGGAAGGAAGGAAAAGGAAAGAGAGGTACTATTTTATAAAACAGTTAAGAAGGCACATTTTAGGCTAAGGAATTTTAACTATAGATAGGGGGAAAAATCTTAAGAAGCCTGCTGCTAAAGTTAGCAAAAATTGACAGAGGAGAATTATGTCTGGTATATGGCTAGAGAAATGTTTCACATTAGCAGTAAGCATTAGATGAACATATACACAAAGCACATGCTGAGATAACCATCACATAGACACAGAAAATGGTTGTGGAAAAATAACCAAAATCTTTACAATATATGTGGTGAATTTTTTCAAATGAGCATTGTAAATAAACTGAAAACTTTGAGACCCATGAGGTATTTGGTATACTTGTCCTCAACCATGATGATATAGAAACATAGTATGTGCATCATCATAACAAAACTCAAGAGTTAGGCAACTTGACATAGGAACAGGTAGGCATAACAGTACACAATTATGAAAAAGAAACAAAAACTCATTGTCTATGATTGGGCAAACATGGTCATTTTTTTCACTAGCAAAGATAGCCAAGATATACATTAAAAGTGGCTGTAGTGAACAATGATGATTTTATGGTAATAATAACTATATTGAATAATTTCTTACAGTGTATCAACATACAATTAAAATGTAAAAACTCATAGTGAATGAACTGTAAATTATAGCAATGTAACATATAATGATATGAACTGTCAGAAAACTAAGATTCAATGAAAGAAATTAGAATGTTATATTTGTTTTTAAATTTATGTGACAAAGTCAATCAATCACATTGCAAGATGGAATCAAAACGGTGCATATTCATAAGAGTATAGCAAATAGAAAACAGTAAGGTGATATGGGCTCACATGACATTGACATACCCTCCACTCATATCTATACACTTATGATTCATATACAATTTTCTCCTTTGATTAGTAGCATTTTCACCCATTCATTAGCTCAGTGAGCAAACTTTCATGCCATTCCTGACTTCTTTTGCTTTCACTCTGCATTCAATCTATCAGCAACTCAACTGTTATTCTATTCTGAATGAAATTTACCCAGAATAAAGGCAGTAGTAATCTTCTCCTCTAATACAACCTATTTCATTACCTCTTAAAACTAGGAGCTGGTTCTTTGAGAAAATCAACAAGATAGATAAATGTGGCAAGATTTTCCCTGACCAATCTATTTAAATAGTGCATCAAGGGGCCTATGATTGGACAGGGAAAAGGGAGACTGAGCTAGGAGTTGCAGAGACAGAGAGCATCTCAGGAAGGATGGGGAAGGAAGCAAGATGGAAGAAGATCCTGATCCTGCATGGTTTTAAATAGCCATAGGTAGTTATCAAAATCCTATAGGGATAGAATAATTGGGATAACTTGTCTTATCTAGGTGGGTAGCTTGTACCATTATGTATTGGCCATAAAATTATTGTGTGGGCATCTTGTGAATTGTGAATTTATTGATATATAAATGTAACTGATTAATTATAAGTTTCTAGTGTTTTGTTTTACTGGATTACTGAAAGGTAGGACTGCCCACCACAGGGGGATTATGGCTGAGAGGGTATTGGAAGCACTGAGGTAGCAAATCAGAGCTGGGAAGACTGCAATCTGTCAGAGCATGAAGCTAACTGTGGAGGCAGCAGAGTTGGCAGGCAGAGAGTACCTGGATGGAGTGTGGGAACATGGCGGTTCTTTTTTAATATTTCTAAAACAGATAAACACTTAGCCAGACTAACCAGAGGGCACAGAGACAGTATCCAAATTAACATCAGAAATGAAAAGGGAGAGATAACAACAGACAGAGGAAAAAAAATCATCACATCCTACTACAAAAGCCTAACAAAACTGGAAAATCTGGATGAAAGGGACAATTTTCTAAACAGATACCAGATATCAATGTTAAATCAGTATCAGATAAACAATATAAACAGTCCCATATCCTCCCCCCCAAAATAGAAGCAGTCATTTAAAGTCTACCAACCAATAATAGCACAGGACTCCAAAAATTCCACCAGAGAACTCCTAAAGCTGATAAAAAATTTCAGTAAAGTGGCAGGATATAAAATTAACCCAAACAAATCAATGACCTTCTTCTACTCAAGGGATCAACATGTTTAGAAAGAAATTAGGGAAAGGACGCCCTTAGAAACAGTCACAAATGACATAAAATACCTCTGTGTGACTCTAACCAAGCAAGTGAAAGATCTGTATGACAAGAACTTCAAGTCTCTGAAGAAAAAAATCTAAAAAAACCTCATAAGATAGAAAGATCTAATGGACTGGCAGGATTAGTATAGTAAAAATGGCCATCTTGTCGAAAGCAATCTACACATTCAATGCAATCCCCATCAAAATTCCAACTCAATTCTTCATAGAGTTAGAAAGAGCAATTTGTTGTAAGAAAAAACCCAGGATAGCAAAAATCATTCTCAACAATAAAAGAACTTCTGGGGGAATGACCATCCCAGAACTCAAGCTGTATTACAGAGCAATAGTGATAAAAACAAAAAACAAAAAAACAAACAAACAAAAAAACTGCATGTTACTGGTACAGAGACAAGCAGGTAGATCAATGGAATAGAATTGAATACCCAGAAATGAACCCACACACATATGGTCACTTGATCTTTGACAAAGGAGCTAAAATCGCCAGTGGAAAAAAAAGACAGCATTTTAAACAAATGATGCTGGTTCAACTGGCAGTCAGCATGTAGAAGAATGCAAATCGATCCATTCTTATCTCCATGCACAAATCTCAAGTCCAAGTGGATCAAGGACCTCCAAATAAAACCAGATACACTGAATGTAATAGAAGAGAAAGTGGGGGAAGAGCCTCGAACACATGTGTACAGGGGGAAATTTTCCTGAAGAGAACACCAATGGCTTATACTGCTAGATCAATAATAGACAAATGAGACCTCATAAAATTGCAAAGCTTGTGTAAGGCAAAGGACACTGTCAATAGGACAAAACAGCAACCAACAGATTGGGAAAAGATCTTTACCAATCCTACATCCAATAAAGGGCTAATATCCAGTATATACAAAGAACTCATGAAGTTAGATTCCAGAGAAGCAAATAACCCTATTTAAAATGGGGAACGGAGCTAAATGAAGAATTATCAACTGAGGAATATCGAATGGCAGAGATGCACCTAAAAAAATGTTCAGCATCCTTAGGCATCAGGGAAATGCAAATCTAATCAACCCTGAGGTTCTACCTCATACCAGTCAGAATGTCTAAGATCAAAAACTCAGGTGACAGTAGATGCTGGCGAGGATGTGGAAGAAGAGGAACACTCCTCCATTGCTGGTAGGGTTGCAAGCTGGTACAACCACTCTGGAAATCAGTTTGGTGGTTCCTCAGAAAATTGGATATAGTACTACCTAATCACCCAGCTATACCACTCCTGTGCATACACGCAGAAGATGATCCAACATATACAACTATAACAAGGACACATGCTCCACTGTGTTCATAGCAGCCTTATTTATAATAGCCAGAAGCTGGAAAGAGTGCCATATGTCCTTCAACAGAGGAATGGATACAGAAAATGTGGTACGTTTACTACTCAGCTATTAAAAACAATGAATTCATAAAATTCTTAGGCAAATGAATGGAACTAGAAAATATAATGCTGAGTGAGGCAACCCAATTACAAAAGAACACACATGGTATACATCCATTGATAAGTAGATATTAGCCCAAAATTTTGGAATATCTAAGATACAAATCACAGACCAAATGAAACTCAAGAGGAAGGAAAATCAAATTGCAGATGCTTCAGTTCTTCTAAGAAAGGGGAACAAAATTCTCACAGAAGGAAATATAGAAACAAAGTATGGAGCAGAGATTGAAGGATAGGCCATCCAGAGAGTGCCCCACGTGGGGATCCATCCCACCTGCAGACACTAAACCCAAACACTATTGCAGAGGCCAAAAAGTGCTTGCTGACAGGAACCTAATATAGCTGTTTCCTGAGAAGTTCTTCCAGAACCTGACAAATACAGAAGTGGATGCTTGCAGCCAACCACTGGACTGAGCATGGGATCCCAATGGAGGAGTTAGAGAAAGGACTGAAGGAGCTAAAGGATTTTGCAACCCATAGTAGGAACAACAATATCAATCAACGAGACTTCCCAGAGTTCCCAGGGACTAAATCACCAACCAAAGAGTACACATGGAGGGACCCATGGCTCTAGTTTCATATGTAGCAGAAAATAGCCTTGTTGGACATCAATGGAAGGAGAGGCCTTTGGTCCTGTGAAAGCTTGATGTCCCAGTGTAGGGGAACATCAGTGCAGGGAGGCGGGAGTGGGTGGTTGTGTGTGGGAGCACCTTCAAGGAAGCAGTGGGAGGGAAGATTGGATAGGAGATTTCCGGAGAGGAAACCGAGAAAGGGTATGACATTTGAAAGGTAAATAAAGACGATATCCAATAAAAGAAAGAAAAAAGTCTGTACTTACTCACTTAAGTAGTAAATTTGTTCTCCACATAGCAAGCAAGGTAAACTTTTAAGTTTCTCAGTTAAATCATGCTTCCCTCTGTCCAAACCTGGCAACTTCTTCTTCATTCAAAAGTCTCACTATGTATAATATTTCTTATATGTTTCAGAGTTGACTATACACACACACCACCACCACCACCACTAACAACAATAACAACAAACAAGGAAAAAAATACCATGAATTTAAAGGAGAGCATGTGATAACATGGCAGGTTTTGGAAAAAGAAAAGGAAAAACAATCCTGATGTAATTATACTGTAATATCAAAAATAAAAGAAATAAAATATATACATATATTTGTCCACATATGATTTTTAAAAATCATACATATTAAATATAAAAACAAAAGGTAGTTTTATGAATGGGAACAGGAAGAGTAACAAAAAATTAATAAGGAAACAATTGCAAAAGAAAATATGAAGTTAAGCGGATATAAGATGGGGGTGCCTGGGAAGAGTTGGAGAAGAGGAGTAACAGTAGAAGTGCTCAAGATAAACAGCATATATTAGTTTGCAAACCTGACCTTAGCCTACCATCCTATTAGGCACTTTACTTCAGTCATTGTGGATTTCTTGCAAATCATTGCAATGTCAGGCATGCTCCTACCAAAATGTGTTTACACTGCTATATATCCCACCTAGAGCTTGCTTTTATGCAATTTCTAGAATGTTTGTTTCCTTGAGACCTTCAAGATTTTATTGAAATAACACTTTTGCAATTTTGTTTTGTGACTGTCCTTGTCCACAGTACAGTTTTAGGTCAGTAAGAACTGTGATTTATATTTATTTTATTCACAGATATATAATTCTTCTTTGGTATCTATGAGGGGTTCACTTAAGGATTCCCAAATATAAAGCATCCTCAGACACCCAAGTCTCTTACATAGAAAGGCACAGTATTTGCCTAGAATTTATGTAATCCTCCTAAATAGTTTAAATGATCTCTCTAGATCATGCATACACATGTGTGTCTGTCTGTGTGTGTGTGTGTGTGTGTGTGTGTGTGTGTGTGTGTGTGTAATACAATTTTCGGCACATCATTAT
This sequence comes from Mus minutoides, assembly GCA_902729485.2. NCBI lineage: Eukaryota > Metazoa > Chordata > Mammalia > Rodentia > Muridae > Mus > Mus minutoides. Next base: position 887,888 of record LR749863.1, read on the forward strand.
ATTCCTGAAGGAATAGTGGGAAAAATATTTGCACATAATCGGCACAGACATGAACTTTTAAAATATTCTCAGTCTATGGTTGGTTGAATCTGTGGGAAATGTCTGCACATATTCAGCACAGACGTGATATTTAAAAATATTTTCAATCTGTGGTTTATTGAATCTGAGGATCCAGAACTTGCCAATACAACAGAGGGCTTGCTGCATGAGTAATGCATAGCAAAATGCCTGACAACAGGCATTTTAAGAACAGCAAATGAATAAATGGATATTATCGTGACACAGACAGACCCTAAATGAAGTTAGATACTATAAAAGATGAGATTATCGCTTCTCGGCCTTTTGGCTAAAATCAAGTGTATAAAAGATGAGATTACCGGGTAGGCTTTACAAACTATTTGATCTAGAGGCTATTGGGAACTGACAAATTCTAGCTGAAACAGGCTTTAAAGAGCCCCCCTTCTTCAATGAAAATTAGATTTGGCAACATAAAAACTATAAATAATAGGTAAAATCACATACATAATATTCTGAGCCCAATACTTGTTACCAAGAGGAATATAGTGATAGATCCCATCCAAACACAAGTTTGTCTTATGAACATTTGAGAAATTGCTGTGGATACAACACAGCTACAGGCAAGACTTCTACTGGAATCCCAAAAACATATTTATTTCATTACTTAGCAACCAGATCATGCTAAAATTTTCCAACCAACTCCTCAGTTTTCATAATCTGAAGTTATATCTGCTAGAATTTTCCTAGATACTACAAAAGAAACTATTAAATATTTGCCCTAGGTTGTCACTAGAGTTTCTTCTAAGGCTGTGCAATCCTATCTAGCCTCAAAGCACTGCCCTTCAATCATTATCCTTGATAAGCCTCATAGAAATTGGATATTGGACAAATTGTATAACAACATTATAATCTATAAAACACTGATAGTTACACATATGTTATGTGGTAACTAAGCAAACTAAATTGAATATAAACTAAAGCACCACACTTATCTTATAAACTACAGTGGTTCATAGCTGTCAAGTAATTTTACCTGTAACTCTAATAAACTTGTCTTCTTGATTTTAACTCAAAACTTATAAAGCACCATCTTATAAGCCAGGCACCATTCCACAGGAACAAAACAGCCAAAGAATGGAATCAGAAAAATCAGAAATAATAAATCAATTTATACAAAGTCTCTGTTCTCCTAGGTGATGAATGCTTTGAAGAAAATCCCACAACATATTCACCATCTATAAACCCAGTGCTGCTTAATGCTTTGAATACTGATGAATGCATTTCTTTTCCTACATTCTAAAGTTTTATTTTAGAGGCCACTTCCGTGGCTCTAAATATATATAATAGCCTCTGGATCAAGTAGTTTGCAAAGTCTACCCTGTAACCCTATTGTCAGGTTTTTAACCCCTGTATATAAAACAGGCTTAAAAGCAGGACTGACAAGGAGAAAGTTGTAAATATTTCTGTTCATGAACAGGGACAATGCTAAGATAAAACCACAGTTTCCATGGCATCTTGCTTTATGTCCCACCTTTTATTTGCATTCTTCTCTACCTTTCTCTATTCTAGTGTTTGTGTCCTAACAACACTTCATATAAACAATGCTTCATACAAATCATGCTTATTTCTATTTGATCCCTTTGTGGATTTTGACTCAGTAACTTCTAAATTAAAATCCCAATCCTCTGAATTAATGTGATTCAAAATACATTTGCTTATTAAAAGCAAAAAGTAAATGAAAAAGATAGTGGGAGAATAATGTTTGGGTCACAAAGAAAATGATGGGGAAAGCTAAATTATATTGTCTGAAGGTAATTGTATTATGTACACTGGTGTTAAGAGTGGACTTAGGGACCAAAGAGATGTTTCAGTGGTGAAGAGTACTTACTGCTCTTCCAAAGCATACAGGTTCAGTTCCTACAACCATCTGAAACTCCAGTTACAGGAATCCAACATATTATTTGGCCCTCCATTGACACACACAGAGATAAAAGTAAAGGGTGGATTCTGATAAATACTTTTGGAATATGCAAGACACAGTCCCTCTTCTGAAACACCATATATAAGACTCAAAGATGACATTGTTCTTTGAAATACACCTAAATTGTTGAAGTAAATTACCACAGCATTAAGTTTTCAACAGATTGTTAGCAAAAACTCAGCAAAAATACATTTAAATACTTATTAACATAAGTGAATAGAAAAAAAAAAACAAATACTACTGATTTTTCAAAGACTATTCCCAATATAAATATTAAGGAAGTTAAACTAAGCAAAACTTTGTATTTCAAGTGAAAATTAACTCAAAGCTACATGACATATGTATATAATTTTACATAAATGCATAATTATACTATAATTATTCACTGCCTTTATGATTGAGACCAAAGAAGAAAAAACTCAAGAAAATGTTGTTTGGTTTTTTTTTAAAGTAACAGTAAGTGAGAATATAAAGACAAAGATATTTTCAAAGCTGAATTGTGGTATTGACAGTCAGAGCAAGATGAGTAAAAAGCAAAGAGTGAAATTTTTCACTAATAGTTAATGTAATACCACACACACACACACACACACACACACACTCTCTAGCATACAGGTCAGATTCTCCAAGTGCTATAAATTTACTTTATGAATGAATTTAGAAGCAAGTCTGTGCCTTTATCCTTGGCAGACTATAAAGGAAATTCTACTTTAGTTCAAACAGAGCTTATAAGGGAACAAAGAACTATAAACATATTAAACCACCAATAAATCACTCTTGAAAGAATAAAACACACTGTCACATTATTTGGTCAAAAAAACCCTAAAATCATGGAATTATTTTAAAATGACTATAACGTGTGTTTCAGGTGACATGCAAGAGTAAACAGAAATCATCTCTGGGCGATGACATTTTTGTCCACAGCTTTGAAAAATTCCAAGAAATAACTTCAAGGGCATTGATAATTTCTCAAACACAACCAAACACAAGGAATCTGGATACTAGGAAAGAGAAGTGACAAAAAGTACTAGAACAGCAGCACATATATCAGATTCTAAATTCATCACTATCCATAGTATAAAGAGCTTATGACTGCCATAAAAATAGCATTATAAACAATAATTTACAACTCCCAAAATAAAAATACTTTGAATAGTAAAGCATATGTATTATTAAATTGTACTAGATGAGACAAAACCCCAACAGACTGAAATCTATCAGTCCAACCAAAAATGAAATAAATGAGAAGTGAACCTAAATGGAAGTCTGAAAAAGAAGATGACTTATTCAAACCTAAATTTACCAACAAAAAATTACAAGTAATTAAACCAAATGTTCAATTATAATAAAAATGTTAATGTTGGTTAAATTCTCCAAATAATGGAAAACAGGGCTCCACTAGATATCTCTTGTCACCAAATGAAAGTTTTAGTACTGGGAATGGGTTACATGTAATCAAGCTGTCGGTCAACAGAACCCCATGAAAACCCACAAAAAAATGTAGGCTATTACCAAGGCTATTGGTGGCTCTCTAAAAACTCATGGTAAGTCTCTATTATTGAAGACAACACCCATACAACTCATTGAACATAGAGAGGTCAAACTGATGTCTACCTAGTGCTTTCATTCATACTGACTAGTGTCCATGGTACTAGAAGCTCCTCTGTATGCTATCAACCAAACTATAAACCCTTTAGTCCACAAAAGGAACCTGCCTTCATGATACACTGGTGTGATAGTGGCACAAACTTTGTGGGAGTAATCAATATCTGATTGAATTTAAGACTCACTCCATAAGTAGAAAGAACCCTTGCACAGCACTGCTTGAATGGCCAACAACCTAAAACTAGATAGGGCTTCTACCTAGGAGAAAATTAAACACTACTGTTCTGCTAAAGGCATGCAGCAATAAAATATCTCCTAATGACATGCTGCTATACTCATAGATACATGCTTGCTCAGCTATCATCAGAGTAGCTTCCTGTAGCAGTGGATGCAAAGAAATACAGGCCACATCAGATGACAACAAATACAGAGATCCTCAGACAGACAATGTGCAGGCATGGGAAGGCTAGAGACACCCAGACCTAAAAGGAATTTCTCTATCAACACCCCCCACCAGGCCTGGCTCAAGGAACACTACATAAGAGAAGGCAGAAACAGTGTAAGAGCCAGAGTGCATACAGAACACCAAAAAATAAAGGCTCTCTAGACACAACAAGGCTGGCATACATATGAACTCATATATAATATGGCAGTCTGCACAGGGCCTGCAGGGGTCTACAACAGACAGGGTCCTAGAGCTGGAAGGATAAGTGGATTCACACCTATCCTTAACCCAGAATCTCTCTCCAACTCTTAGTTACTTGTAAGTGAAAAATTAGTTTTCTTCAAGGGATTCTCAATGAGAAAACTACTCTTATGATATGCTCCATGCCCAGTGGTACATGGTCAACAAGAAAACAAACATAATGGCATCTTTGGACTTCCTGTCTCATAATGTTAAGTCACGGGTTATTTGTTTATGTGTTTGTTTGTTTACTTATTTTATCTTATAGGTTCTTTGAATATACAGTATAGCTTCAGATTTGAGTTTTTATGGGGTCCTATGTGTGTCTATGCATCTATGTTCACTACTTATGCCTTTTCATTGGCTCTTTTTCTTGTTTGGTTGTTTTGTAATATTCTGACTTGTTTGTTTTTATTTATTATATTATTATTCATTTGATGTTTGTTTTAGAACAGAAGACAAACAGGAGATGGATCTAGATGGGAGGAAATCAGGGAAGAGAATCTAACAAGAGTAGTAGTAGGAGAAATCATTATCAGTGTATTGGTTGAAAAGGTATGTATTCAATAAAAGAAAAATAGCAAAAACTAAAGCATTTTCATAATATTTTAAAACAGTTATATATAAAAGTGAAAGCATATTTATGTTTGAAAGTTAAAGATATTTATAAATATGAACCAAAATATTTTAATGTACCTACTTTTTCTGAACAAAGAGTAGATAAATTAAAAAAAAAAATACTATAGATAAAAACTTCGATGTAATTGATTGACACACCAGATCTATTGAAAATCTATAAAGCAGTGTACTCATTGATGGCAAAAGATATATATTTATATCACTACTATGCATATTTTTAAATCTATGAGATTATAATGTGTTTTGAAACAAATTAAAACTGCTTTGAGAATCCACCTCAGCCCATAAATTTTCCTGCTATCAGAATGTTCTGACCAAGCAGAAGAAGCAACTATGGGGAAAACTGTGAGCTAAGTTAAATCTTTCCTTCTTTAAATTATATTCTCAATTATCTGGGCATAGTGAGGCAAAATAACTAAAACAAGTACATTTAAAGTTTGGGTAGCCTTAAGTCAAACATCCATTGGGGGTCAATTTTTGTACATAATACAAAGGAAGAATCCAGTATCATTCTTTTGGATAGAGATAGCCAGATTTCTCTTAGTTAACTTTATATTGCTTTGATAAGATACCACAATCAGTACAACTTATAGAATGAAGAGTTTATTTCAGGCTTGCAATTCAGAGGGTTAGAGTCCATGACCATTGTGTCAGAAGAGTAAGGCAGCAGGTAGGCAGGAATAGTGCTAGAATAGCAGCTGAGAGCTTGAATCTTGAGACACAAGCCTGGGCAGGGAGATGCTTACTGAGAGATAAGTCCTTTGAAATCTCAAAGCTCACTCACAGTGATCCACTTCCTTAAGCAATGCCACAACTTCTAATACTTCCCAAACTGAACCAAATTCAGACCAAATATTGAGTCTGTTGGGGCCATTATTATGCATACCATCAGATGTCTTCAAACATTCTAGTTACTTGTGGTTTGAGTATGAATTGTCCCTTGCAGGCTTATGCATGGGAGGCTTAGTCCCAAGCTGGCAAGTCCAATATTTGAGAGATAGAAGGATTAGGATAATTTTGATCCAATAAATTGTTCAGCAGTAGATTCACAATTCAATAGTTGGTAATAAGAACTTTCAAAGAAGAAGGTTATGCCTTTGAAAATAATTTATTGTAAAAAGTGCCATCCTTTTTATTTATATTTTCGGGCTATCATATGGTTATAAGCTTTGCCCTATTCACTATTCATCTGGCACTATTCACTACATTTTGCCTTCGTTTCTGTACCATAAAAATGGAATGAGCCAACCTTGAACTGAAATCCTAAAACTATCACCCACTTTTTTGTCCTTTCTAGTTGTTTATGGGACAAATCATGTAATAGTAACAGATGGCTGACTAAAATATTACCTTTGTCAAAAAATCAACTGACTATAAAAGCATGGGCAAAATTTTTCTGGCTTGTATCATGTCCCATTTTATGTGTCTGTTATGCTAGTATCATGCCAATATAACTGCTGTAAAACAATCTTTGTAAAACAAGTACTATGATACCTCCAGTTTTGTTCCTCCTTCTCAAAATTGCTTTGGCTATTTGCAATCTTTTGTGGTTTGATACAAATAAAATAATAATTTTTATATTAAAGGATATAAAAACTACATATGAATACTTAATGTAAGAAATAATCGGAGGTCAAGTTTGCTGATGACAAATCTTCAACTAACCAAATTCAAACACATTAAAAATGTTAATCACCAGGATCAAAGGACCCCTGGGATACAAAGATAGCTCAAAACAAAGTAAAGCAAATCAGTAAGTTTAGCACAGCAAATTAATAAAATGAAAAGTAAAAGCCAAAATAGTGTATCAGTAGGCATTTAAAAGATATTTGACAAAATAAATATGTTTTCACATCCCATTCTCCATGGGGAAAAGGTAATAGTTTTCTTCTAAGATCAAGAACACAGATACCCATGTTCATCACTTCTTTCAAATATAGTACTGGGATTAAATAAGGCCAATGAGTAAAGAGAAATAAATAATACGTATCCTGATAGAAAAAAAGGGTATTAAACTGGCTCTATTAGGTAACAATGTAATTTTGCACATATAAAATTCTAAAACTCCACCATAAAACTGTTACAATATGATAATTGAATTTGATAAGGTTAAAGAATACAAATGGAACTTACATATATCGCTTGCATTATTGTACACTGATAATGAACTATCTGAAGATAAAAATAAATCCCACTTAAATTTACAGCCAATTTACTGAGATACAAATTTAACCAAGGGGGTAAAATACTTACTGACAACAATAAATCTTTGATGAAAAAAAGTTAAAAGAAAATGCAAATAAATGGAGAGATAACTTCTATTTATGGATTGAAAGAATGACTATTAAAAAAATACCCATACAATCCAAAGTGAGTTAATATATTTCCCATACACACTTCAATGACACTTTACCAGAAATAGAAGAAAAAATATAAACTGCATTTAGAGCAGAGTATCATTGGTGTCATGGGAGATAAAGAAAGAATATACACTAGAAAATTCAGTATTCAGAAACTCGCTACATATGAGCTGATAGTCTAAATATAAAGAAACAATGATAAAAACCTATGCATCTTAATTGACTTCTTTCTCAAACCTGGAGTAGGAATGAATTAGTACTAACTATAAAAAAAAAATCAATTGCCAAAATAGACTACATTAAAAACCAGAATTTTGTTCTTGAAAAGAAACAGGAGTCCAGAAGAGCACTAAGAAATATCAGTACAAAGTAAATGAGGAAAAAGAAGAAAATACAATAAAGAATTTGTAAAGCATGTTTGCCTAGTATGTGATACAAGCTCTTGCCATACCTGCTGAGTACCACAAAAATAATTACTTGAAAATGCACTCCTCAAAACAGTTATTTCATGTTACCATTATTAATAAGAAATCTATTTTCCTCATTAATAAACATAGTGAAGATTGATTATAGCAAAACATTTTTTAAAAGATTGAAATATACAACACAAGCAATGAGGCATCAATGGACATATCAAGTCAATTTTTGATACTAATAAGGCAGATTTTCAATGAAAGAAATTAAGAGACTTCATTTCACCAAGGTAACAATATCAGCAGAAATTGAGACCCTCAATTTTCCAAAAGATGGCCATAGTACAGAAACATAAAATCAACACGAGTAACCACTTCCCCATGATGTACCCTACTGGCTCATATTCTTGAAGATGAAAGCATTTTGTGGGGAGCATGGGGTGAAACCAAGAAACCTGACTGATGGAAGTCAGTAATTTGGATGACTCTTTGAGGATTATATGTGGTTTCTGTTCCAACTATGTTCATTCTGCGTCTTGAGCTGCCAAAATGAGAACAACAACTCTATAAATTCCTGCAACCACAGACCAGGCTGCTCCAACTGCTGTCCTCTAACCACCATGATAAACTCAGTTTCCTTAAGTTGCTTCTTTCAGGGATATTGTCACAGTGACTAGAAAAAAAGCTAGTTAAACCACAATACATGATCAAGAAGCCATAATATGGGATGGAACTGCTGGTCCAGGAGCAAAGAATAGAGAGACCCAATGATGAATGGGAAAAACAAGAAAAACAGTTTTTATTACAATACACTCAAGCATACCTTGAAATGTGTTACCAATTATGATTCAAGTAAAACTGATAGTCAACAATGGTGTTCTTCCTGCTCAGAGAACCATTGTCAGTTATGAAAACCTCAATAAATAGTGATTACCTTTGCAAAAGGAGTATATGACACTTATCTAAAATAAGAAACCAAGATTTAACATTAAAAGATCATCTAGAACAAGATATAATGCAAATAATACAATATGAGGAAGGATTTGCAATTTACTATGTGCCAGGCACTAAGCATATTACATTCAAGTTGCTAAGTAATAACCTATAAGGTAGTAATATTATTATTTTAAAGTGGACAAAACATAGACAATGGAGAGAAAATAAATCTTGTTCAAGAACATCAAACTATTAAATAACAAAACCGGATTTCAAAACCAGAATCTAGTTTTAGAGTAAACACTGTCTACTACTCTGATGACATTCCTTGGAGCAATGTGGCAAAAGTAAAACAATAGAGCACAGAAACAAATGGCTTAGGTCCAGAAATAAAAGACAATGTAGCAAAAGTAGAGGCTGTAGAACATGCTCAAACATCTGTGATGCATGAACAGCGACCACGGGAATGTGAGCATTTGACCATGATGCACACTGAAAGTTCCACAACATGACTTGATATCCAGCATATAGTAGTAGATACTGAAGAAGCAGAAGGTGGTAAAAACATTGAAGTATGAAGTAATTATGGTATCCAAAGTGATAATAAAGGTACAGGAATTTCCAACTTTATTACAAAGCAGACAATAATGGTTGCATTTTCAATACAATAATGAGGAATGAATGCATAATTACAGTAGAACTTCCAACACAATAAAACAGCAGAATATGTCATAAAAGTATTGAAAATGAGCCTCCACACAAATAGATCCAAGAGACAAGGTATAATAGAAAATAGCCATGAGTAGCTAATTCACAAGTACATATGTTACAAAGCTAAAAAAAAAATCAAACCACACCTCAATAGATGAATATTTATTCAGGATCATGTATGCAAGACACCTAGAGAAATCACACAGAAATCCAGAGGTTATGAAAGCCATGAGAAGTGTTTGTACATTTGATAGGATCTCACAAGAGAAATCTATACTGTGATGTAGTACTAATGCCACCCATTCAGATAGTTTTGTGCCTTATAAATGAGCTATGATACAGGAACAAAAAGCTTTACCATATGAATTGATATCACATATGTGAAGGGAGACATGGCAGAATATGCCCAGATAATCATATGATTATGATATACAAATAGACATCATTTGCTCTAGAGCATCTGATCATGCTGCTTAGTTATACAGTTTTGTGATGTAAGTTAAAAATTATGCTGTAACAAGTAGACATGCTATCATTTTGAAATTAGTAAATCATGGTTCCCTTCAGACTAGGAGAAGATCATACTGATAAAACACATGAGAAATTATTGTTACATGCTTAAGCAGTCATAGTGCATGGGATGCATTTGAGCACTGGACTATGATGCACAGGAAGTCTAGTGACAAGTTAACATCTATAAAATTGGAACCAATAGTGATGGTACAGGAAAAACACCAGTATGTTGAGGGAGCAGAGGTCCATGTACTAGGAAAAAGCAACCAGAAAATACAAACTGATACATAAAACACTGTTTTCCTATAGAGCAGTAGACAGTTAAGATTCCGTCTTAGGAACCATGGGGTATGAACAGGCAAGCATGCTGTATGCTCAGACAGCCAAGGAGCATGAGCAAAAACCTATATGGATACTATAATACAAAAGTAGATGTGATACAAGAACAAATAACATGGGAATATGCCAAGATGAACAAGATATGGGAATAAAGATAGCACTCATAAGGCCATCAAGACATGGCAATGATGCCAAAGGCATTAACACAACATATATTCATACAATTCTCTGATGTTGGAGCATTGCACCAAGGTGTATTTCCAAATATTACAAGCAAATAATTTGACTATAACCTAAGAGTAGATTGGTCAAGTATATTAGGGAAAAATTATGATAGAAGAGCAGAAAATAATCATGTTACAATTAATAGAATACTTCAGATAGCATTGATTTGAAGAGAGTCAGCACTCCATTGCATAAGCTTATACCACAGTCTTTAAAATACTATTGCAAGTATCATTGTTTTACCATAAAGACATGTATATTAGCTGCAGAACTGAGACTGGCACCAATGACAAGAAATCAAGGAATATCATATCATCACCATCATTACTGTTGTCACATATACTTCACAACATTCTACTAAGTGTTTGAAATGCAATCATGTATTAATATGTACAAATTTATGAGATAACTTTGGCATTTTGTGGAAATGAAAGAACCGAAATGCAAATTGAGGTATTTAAGACCCCACAGTTAACAATCAATACTTGCAAATTCAAACACAAATATTTTGGCTTCACCACCCACCCTTTTAAGTACAATAATAAATGACAATATGCTGTGAGTCACCTGATAGACAGACATGGAACATGGTTTAAAAACAGAGTAATTAATGGCTTTGTTCCAGAAGCAGATGGCAATGTTGTACAAGTAGGTACCATAGCACATGCTCAAGCATTCGTGGTGCATAAGCAGCCACCACAAGTATCTGAGGACTTGACTAAAATGCACACACAGAGCATCTTGCAACAAGTGTTAATGCCATGTTACAGGAGTAGGCACCAATGACAAAGGAGAAAGAAACTCATTAGTAGGAAAGCACACAGTGTACAGATTAACATGAAAGGAGCAAAATATTCCATTTCTGAAAAAATAGACAGTCATTATGTACTTTTACAAATCATATAACAACTTCAAACACATGACTGAAAATTTTTAGATATGTTGCCATTTTGAATAATGAGTCAATTCACATATGAAAATGAAATGCATGTGATGTTACAAATAATAAAATAATAAATTCCATTCAACTTTTATTAAAAGAATGAATGTATGCCATTGGTCTAAGAGAATATCTGAATAGTATAGGGTGCTTAGATGAATAAAATGTAAGAAAAAGTCTTGGATATATGTTTCTAGTATATAGCCACACACCTACAGAACACAGGCTACTAATTGTAACATCAGTACATATCAATATATTACAGAAATAAACCATGATATGATTATTACTCAGGCATGGTATGCTAATAAGAAAAGTATATAAGCAATAGATAACTCTGTTTCAAGAGGATGACAATGAAACAGAAAGCAAGTTACATGAACATGATCCCTTATGAAATCAGGCCATGGCATATGTGGATTTGTGCTTGTTTCTGGTAAAAAAAAATCAAAGGTATGCCATTATATGAAGAAACAACTATTAGTACTGATAATAGAAACTGTATATGAGCAGTCAGCATAAACTGAGGGATCCTTCCCTGTACAAGATCTAATGGCCACAATAACACAACTAATATTCATACTAATGCAAATCATTCTATATTCAGAAGGAAATGATGATTTTTTTGTCATCTATACTGAGGATAGGTTAGTAGTTTCCATCATGTATCTTCAGATAACAATAGTGGTTGATAGTGTACACAAATAATAAGCATTCAAAGAAACTGCAGTGGTGGGTCTAGACAGAAAGATAAACTCAATTCAGCATCCACAAACAAAATAAAGTTTTCATTCAAGAGAAGAGGTAAATGGTACAAAATGAAACTTTCTGAGGAACCGCCAGACTGATTTCCAGAGTGATTGAACCAGCTTGCATTCCCACCAACAATGGAGGAGTGTTCCCCTTTCTCCACATCACGCCAGCATCTGTTGTCACCTGAATTTTTGATCTTAGCCATTCTTACTGGTGTGAGGTGGAATCTCAGGGTTGTTTTGATCTGCATTTCCCTGATGATTAAGGATGTTGAACATTTTTTCAGGTGCTTCTCAGCCATTCGGTATTCCTCAGTTGAGAATTCTTTGTTTAACTCTGTGCCCCACTTTTTAATGGGGAT
>LR749863.1:900466-919217 GCA_902729485.2 Mus minutoides
GTCCTATCTGATTTAGGATTGGTAAAGATCCTTTCCCAAACCGTTGGTGGCCCTTTTGTCCTGTTGACAGTATCTTTTGTCTTACAGAAGCTTTGCAACTTTATGAGGTCCCATTTGTCAATTCTTGATCTTACAGCACAAGCCTTTGCTGTTTTGTTCAGGAATTTTTCCCCAGTGCCCATATCATCGAGGCTTTTCCCCACTCTTCTCAACAATGAAAGAACCTCTTGTGGACTTACCATCCCTGACCTCAAACTGCACTACAGAGCAATTGTGATAAATAAATAAATAAATAAATAAATAAATAAATAAATAGCTGCATAATACTGGTACAGCAACAGGCAGGTATATCAATGGAATATAATTGAAGTCCCAGAAATGAATCCACACACCTATGGTCACTTGATCTTTGACAAGGGAGCTAAAACCATCCAGTGGAAAAAAGACAGCATTTTCAACAAATGGCCCTGCACTACTGGCTGTTATCATGGAGAAGAATGTGAATTGATCCACTCTTATCTCCTTGTACAAAACTCAACTCTAATTGGATCAAAGACCTCCACATAAAACCAGAGACACTGAAATTTATAGAGGAGAAAGTGGGGAAATGCCTTGTTGATAATGACACTGGGAAAAATTTCCTAAACAAAACATCAATGACTCGTATTGTAAGATCTTAATTGACAAATGTGTCCTCATGAAATTGCAAAGTTTCTGTAAGGCAGAAGACCCTGACAATAAGACAAAAAGACCACCAACCGTTTGGGAAAGGATTTTTACCAATCCTAAATCTGATAGAGGACTAATATCCAAGATATACAAAGAGCTTAAGAACCTGGACTCCAGAAATTCAAATGACCCAATTAAAAGTGAGGTACAAATCTAAACAAAGAATTCTCAAGTGAGGAATACTGAAGTGCCGAGAAGCACCTGAAAAAAATGTTCAACATCCTTAATCATCAAGGAAATGCAAATCAAAACAACCTTGAGATTCCACCTCACTCAGGTCAGAATGGCTAAGATCAAAAATTCAGGTGACAGCAGACACTGGCGAGGATATAGAGAAAGAGAAATACTCCTCAGTTGTTGGTAGGATTGCAAGCTGGTACAACCACTCTGGAAATCAGTCTGGCTGTTCCTCAGAAAATTGGACATAGTACTACTGGAAGATCCAGCAATACTTCTCCTGGGCATATACCCAGCAGATATTCCAACTGGTAATAAGGACAGAGGCTCCACTATGTTCATAGCAGCCTTATTTACAATAGCCAGAAGCTGGAAAGAACCCAGATGTCCCTCAACAGAGGAATGGATACAGAAAATGTGGTTCATGTACACAATGGAGTACTACTCAGCTATTAAAAACAATGAATTTATGAAATTCTTGGGCAAATGGATGTAGCTGGAGGATATCATCCTGAGTGAGGTAACCCAGTCACAAAAGAAGTCACTTGATATGCACTCACTGATAAGTGGATATTAGCCCAGAAACTTAGAATACCCAAGATACAATTTGTAAAACTCAAGAAAATCAAATAGAACGAAGACTAAAGTGCAGATACTTAATTTCTCCTTAGAATATGGAATAAAATACCCATGGAAGGAATTACAGAGACAAAGTTTGGAGCTAAGAGCAAAGGATGGATCATTCAGAGACTATCCTACCCTGGGATCCATCCCATAATCAGCCACCAAACCCAGACACTATTGCATATGCCAGCAAGATTTTGCTGAAAGGACCCTGATATAGCTATCTTGAGTGACGCTATGCCAGTGCCTGGCAAATACAGATGTGGATGCTCACAATCATCTATAGTATGGAACATAGGGACACCAATGTAGAAGCTAGAGAAAGCACCCAATGAGCTGAAAGGGTCTGCAACCCTATAGGTGGAACAACAATATGAACTAATCAGAACCCCTAGAGCTTGTCTCTAGCTGCGTATGTAGCAGAAGATAGCCTAGTTGGCCATCATTGGGAAGAGAGGCCCTTTGTTTTTGCAAACTTTATATGCCTCAATACAGGGGAACACCTGGGCCATGAAGTGGGAATGGATCAGTAGGGGAGTAGGGCCGGGGGAGGGTATAGGGTACTTTCGGGATAGCATTTGAAATGTAAATAAAGAAAATATCTAATAAAAATGTTAAAAAAAGAAACCTTATGCCAAATGTTCAGATAAACATCTTAATCTTGAGTACTTAGCTATGATTCATGTCATTAAAACACAATTAGTTATAACTTTATTTCCTGGGAATCTGATGCCCTTATCTAGACTTCCATTTTGATTGCAGATATGTAGTAAAAGACATATATCCAAGAATATATATATATATATATTCTAGAACTCTAGAACTATGAGGTAATAAGCTTCCCTTATTTATAAACAACTCAATCACATCTATTCGGTTTTATCAACAGAAAATATAGTAATATGTTTGCATGGACCACAAATGCAGTGACTACTGTCTGTATAAAAAGCAGAGTGAAATTTGAACAACACCAAAAAAGATAACAGCATGTCTCAACAGAGGTAGTGATGATGCCACAAGCCAAGAAATTCTTGAAGCTAACAAAAGTTATTAAATTTTTCCATAGAACCTACAAAAATAACATAGCCCTGACAATATTTTCATTTTGCCTCTAGAAATATGAGCAAATAAGGATGCAATTTTATTTTGTATTCATAGTCCTTGGAGACAATAGTGAATGGTATTGTTCCAAAAGACAAACTCTAGCACCTGTGAGGTGATCAGTAATTTGGCATCCATATTGAACTATACTAACTATTATGTATTAGAATGAGAATTTATCAATAAGCATTAAACTACAGTTATGCACCAGAAAGCAATGCATTCAAAAGATACAGTAATACAAAGCATTTGGGGTTGCTGCCAGCATAATACAACATGGTGATTTATAGTAATGTCATGTGCATAAGCTCTTTTTTATTTTTTTTTAGGTATCAGTAATAGACAAGAACATCTTATAAAATTAACAAAACCAAACTACAGTTCTTCTAAAGATCAACCAGGTTCTGAAGAGAGATAGCAATGTTCTTGTCACACAGCTATAAAAATGGGGGTTGAGACTCTGAGCATTCAAGTAGAAACAGGGCATGCAGCACACATCTGTTGAGAAGATTGTTCCCTGGAGTTTGCTGGCCAGACTGTCTAGCCAATCAGGAGCTGTTCCAATTTCAGTAAAAAACCATCTCCAAAAGTCAAAGTGGCAGAACAGAACACCCAGAATTGAACACACACACACACACACACACACCACACACAGAGGGGGGGCACACACACATATTCTCCCTCTGTCTCTCTCTCTCTGTCTCTCTATGTATGTATGTATGTATGTATGTATGTATGTATGTATGTATGTATGTATATGTGTGTTTCTCACATATAGTACACACACACACACACACACACACACACACACACACACAGAGTGTCAACTGGCCAGACAACCCCCTCCCGGAGCTTCCAGGGACTGGGCCACCAATCAAAGAGTACACATGGAGGGACCCATGGCTCCAGCTACATATGTGGCAGAGGATGGCCTTGTCAGTCATCAGTGGGAGGAGAGGGCCTTGGTCCTGTTAAGGCCTGATGCCCCAGTGTAGGGGAATGCCATGTCAGGAAGACAGGAGTGGGTAGGTGAATGGGGGCACACCCTCATAGAAGCAGGGAAAGGGGAGATTGGATAGGGGGATTCTGGACAGGAGACCTGGAAAGAGGATAACATTTGAAATGCAAATAAAAAAATATCCAATAAAAGAAAAAAAATCAAAAAATGAAAATCAGCAAAATCGATAAATGAGACTAGATAAGAAAAACAAATTAATGTGAGTTAATATGAGAAATGAGTGAGTGATATAATTATAGATCTAATAGTTCAAGTTGATATTTAAAAAGTAATAAATATGTGTGTTGCTCAGTCCAAATTGATACATCTACAATACAATCCGTACAGCTAATGCTCAGGGATCATCTCTGAAGACAAGTTGGAAAGACTGTAAAATCCAGAGTAACATGAAGCTTTCCATAAGATTATGTCACTAGAAATGTCAGAGAAGCTAAACACTAGCAGCAGTCAAAACTATATTATCAGACACGATGTCTGTTTGCTTTGCTGTTTATGATGCAGTAACACTGGTGTTACTGATGATGATAAACTTGTTTAAAATAGCAGAATACAAACAAACAAGCACAACTCAAAGACCATAGAGGAGGTTCAGAATCAGGAAAATGTAGTAAAACATGAGGACTAAGTGCAGCATTAAATATAAAAAAGCCACAATAATAAACAACCATGACACTGGGGTAGACAGTCTTTATGTGGAAGCTGTCAATTATAGAATTAGAAAGAAAATTATAAAACAAACAAAGCAAAATGTACTTGACTTCATGAAATTCGTAGGCATATGGAACTAGAAAATATCATTCTGAGTGAGGTAACATAGTCACAAAAGAGCACACCTGGTATGCACTCACTGATAAGTGGATATTAGCCCAAAAGCTCAGAATACCCACAATACAACTCACAGACCATATGAAGCTCAAGAGGAAGGAAGACCAAAGTGTGGATGCTTCAGTCTTACTTAGAAGGGGGAACAAAATAATCACCGGAGATAGAGGGAGCAAGGGGCCTGGGAGGGAAAGATGAGGGGAAGGGAAAAGGGGGTGCAAAAAGTACTTGAATAGATGATCCAAGTACCTTAAAAGAGAATCATAGCCCATTGTGTTTAGTATATTAATTACTTTTATTTTAATTGTATGTCTACAAACATACATATTAAAATTGAACACAAAAATGGTTCTCTTAACATAGTGTCATGATTTTATTTCCCATGATCTTTATTCACTAGTATTACACCGCTGTATATGTTCAGATCACATGGCCAAAGTGCCTTTGCAGATGGTAATAAATGATAATCTAGTATGTTTAACATAAAGAGAATACCCTATATTCTCCAAGTGGGTTCTTTAAAGGAGAAAAGCAATGCAGAATAAAAACCAGAAGACAGTCAAAAGTGGTGAGAACTAACTGCTGCTTTGAAGATAAAGAGATCCATAAAAAGCAAATATAGGTGGCCTTGAAAAGCTAAGAAAATGCTCTGACCAATGGCCAGCAAGAAAATTGCGACCTGAGTTCAGCAATCACTAAAACTGAAATCTATCAATAATTTGAGGAATCTTGGAAGCAAATTTGTCGTCAAAGCTTTCCAGAAACACTGATGATAGCATTTTAACTTGACAGACTCTTTAAATTTTTCAATGTTTATTGTTTTAAAGTGTTCTAGTTGTGATAGGTTTTTATATCAGTGATAAAAAAAATTAATACACTTGTTTCCTTCATCTCTGAGAGAAGGATAATGTTCTGTTTCTTTTTTATTGTAAAATGCTTTAAAAGAAAGATAAAAGACAAATATAATTGTTGATTAAATATATTTGATTAAAGTAGATAATATATAATAGATATGCAATCAGTACTTACAAATTATGTTGCTCTAATAATAATTTCTGTATATTCATGATATAATTCGGCATCTGTTATCATATTTTATCCTTAACCCAATCAGGATATGTAGGAATGATAAGAAAGTTTCAAGCTAAAAAGATATAAATCTAAAACATGAAGAGATTTTTACTTGCTCAGAAAGCAATACCGGAATGTTAGAGAAAAAACTAAGCCCAAATTGAATAATTTTGGTCACACAGTATTTCCATAGTTCATTTAAAGTTGAAGGTGCCCATAGGATTGAATAGAATTCAATTATATTTTTAGGAGGGAAAGAAATACTTCTTGGGCAATTTGCTATTTGATATCTCCCATATAACAAAGAGCCAGCCTTGTTTCTAGAAACCAAGCCTAAGCATGTGCAAGAAATATAATTTCACTATGGATCTGCTGGGAAAGCATTTTAGGAGAGCAGCAGAGAATGTATGATAGAGAGATTTGGATAATGCCATGTACAAACCAGCACTAAGGGATTTAAAAATCTGATATAGCTGTCCAAAGAACAAAAACCATGTAGTTCTTAAACCCAGGGTGCTTTGGTTTCAGCCAAAGCCATTAATCCTCTTCCCTGCTTCCTGCCTCTTCAGCTTATTCACATACCCCTTGCAACTGAGCTCTACAGTTCAGTTTATTTCAAAGTTCAAGTATCTCAGATATAAACCCAGCATGATACTTGAAATTAGAAAGCAACCATGGGTAACAAAAACAAAGGTTATCTAAGGTATTTTAATATATCCAAATAAAGAAACTCAAGACTAAAAGTTCACCCCAAGGAATACTATTTGCATCTAAGTAAATGGTGAACCAATGCACAATTTGTATGCTAAAAAACTGTTGTATAAAGGGGAACAAACACACCATCTTTCCCTCTGTACAGACTAAATCAATGCCATGAACAAATGCTGATCTCTACACCACCTTAACCTCATCTGCATACCCAGGTAGAAAACCATCACATAGCTTATTCCTTTATGATGGTATCTCTATGGAGTAGATTATATATTGTCTCTGAGTTTAAAGTCCTTCATTTGCAAATAGATCCCAGTTTGTTGTTGTTGTTGTTGTTGTTTTGGTTTGGTTTGGTTTGGTTTGGTTTGGTTTGGTTTGGTTTGGTTTGGTTTGGTTTGGTTTTTTTTGAAGGATGAATGAGTCAAACTAGACAACGGTGGAAAATGTCCCACAGAGGCTCATGTGGTTTAACACGTAGTCCTTGGCTGGTAACATTTTGATATGAAAGTAGAATCTGTGAAACTGTGACCCAGATGGCAGAAGTGGGTTGCTAAGGTTGAGTTTCAAGGATTTCTTCTTCTGGCTCTGGATAGAGAATTCCTGTTTCTGACTGAGACATTCCTTGCTGAGACATGAGCAAGCCATACTATAAGTTGTTTTCATGTCTGTCACAAGATAAATGTCTCCTTTCAGATACTTTTGTCAATAATTTGGTCATAGCAATGAGAAAATCAGTTAATATAATGACTAAACGTCCTGGTGTAAAATTATATAAGCCAAAGGAATATCAACTGAGTAGTAAACAAGAAGATGACCACTTATTTCCTAGGTCAAAGCTATCATTAGGATCAAAAGTCTACAACTTGAACAATTATATATTCATAATTAAAGAAAATTAAAAATATAGACAGTCAAATATAATAACAAATTATAAACGAGACAACCCATTACATAGTTATTGACTTTATGGCAAGTAACTGATAGTATGCCAAAAATAGAACTAAAGATTTTTTTCAAAGTAAAATCTGTTCCAGGGACAGAAAAGAACAACTAACATTTGTTTCAAATTAGAATTAAATAACTGAAGCAACACTATAAGCATTAAGCTATCAGTCTACTGGATAATAAATCAGTCATGAGCTATCAGTCTACTGGATAATAAATCAGTCATGATTTGAAAGACCAAAAATGTAGAAAATTAGAAAGATGAGATTGTAAGCCAGCAAGATAGCTCCACCATTAAATATGCTTGCTACAGAGCCTGATCAGCAGAGTTTGACCCCCAGGACCCACATAGTAAAAGCAAAAAACTAACTTCTCCAAGTTGACCTCCACAAGAATGTCATGATACACATGCACACATACACACAAGTAAATCAAAAGATGTAGTAACTTTTTAAGAGTTATTCAAACTACAAATAGTTGATATGTCCAACATTGTAAAGAATATTTGAAGAAAAGTTTAACCAAAAGCCTTTTTAATGTTGAAATAATGGCTATTTTCCTGTTATAGTCAGTGTCACAGTGTTTATTCTCAAAACTCTTACAATGACAGTGGAATCTTAAGCAGTATAGCAAGAAATGACAGTGGAAAGGGGAAAATGGAAAGGCTGAAAGTAAAGCAAGGCCAGATTCCTATATCTAACTAACAAACACAGACTCACATACACTAAAAAATCTGCACACTGATATTAATACTAGCCCTATTCTTTTTTTCATTTCTCTGTACAGTGAGTTTTAAGAACACAATTTTGTAATAGTTAGTTGTTAACAGAAATGTATATACATTAATGTGACTAAAAAATTAAAATATTTGAAGATTTCTGTCACTACACATGATAACCAATAGATTTTTGAAGGTTTATAGTAATTTATTTACAAACATGTAAACATACATTTAGACTTTGTGCGTGCCTGTATGTAATGTATACACAAGTATGTTTGCTTGCTCATGTGGATACTCAAGCATTTGTATGTCTGTGTGTGGAAGCCAGAGAGCAAAGTCAGGTATCTTCCTCTAGATCTACTCTTTTTTTTTTTTTTTTAAATCTTTCAATACATAGTTTTATTTTTTTTTCAACTTTTATTAGATATTTTCTTCATTTACATTTCAAGTGTTATCCAGAAAGTTCCCTATACCCTCCCCCCTCCCGGCCCTGCTCCCCTACCCATCCGCTCCCACTTCTTGGCCCTGGCGTTCCCCTGTATTGGGGCATATAAAGTCTGCATGACCAANGGGCCTCTCTTCCCACTGATGTCCAACTAGGCCATCCTCTTCTATATATGCAGCTAGAGACATGAGCTCAGGGGGTACTAGTTAGTTCATGGTTATTCTTCCACCTAGAGGGTTGAAGACCCCTTCAGCTCTTAATAGTTCCAAAATTAGGACAACATGAAAAACATTTCATTAGATAGACAAATTCAACTATTCTCCTTCAGAATAAAGCTCAGCACTGAGAAAAAATGATTACTGATACAAGGACCAATTAGCAGTGAACTCAAGGAGATCATGCAAAAGACATCAATATCTCATCACAGAAAATAAATAATTTTCTTAGCATCATATGTCATTAGAAAGTGCAAATTCAAACAACCATGACTTAGTTTTTCCTTTTGTAAGAATGGTTGAAATACAGGACTTTGAAAACACCAAATGCTTATTAAGGGTATGGAGTAATAGCAGTGCTCATTCATTACTGTGAGAATGAAAGATGAGAGGATAACTTTCAAAAACTGGCCATTAATTTCAAATCCAAACATACTCCCAAATATAATTAAGCTTTTTAACTTTTTGATATTTATCCAAGTAAGTTGAAAACTTATAGACATGTGACAGTCTATACATAAATGTTGACATCAGCTTTATATATAATGACTGAAAGTTGGAGTCAATCAATATATACTTATAGAAATGAATGCCCTGTGGCACATTCATATAATTAAATATCATTTGTTACCAAAAATGAATAAATTGTGAAGCCACAAAGGAAACTCTGAAAGAATCTGACATATCTATCATTAAGTCAAAAAAGCTAGCCAATTATATGACATTCTAGTAAAAACTATATGAAGTTTAAAATATCAAGAGAAGAAGAGTGATGTATAGAGGACACAGAATTTCAATAAGTGAAAATGCTCTGTAGTTGTACAAATATAATATTATATATTACAAGCTATGTAGTTAACAATATTGCTTTAAGAACTGCTTTATGCACCAATAATAATAAATACATCACACTAAAACAATAATAGTAAAAACATAAAAGAAATATAGAAAACTTGTACTGTTTGCTCAATTTTCTGTAAACCTAGAACTGGTCTAAAATATAGTCTATTAAATTTTTAAAGTCAATTTCAAAAGGTTATATAATGTGTAATTAAATTTTTTCCAACTTTTATTAGATATTTTCTTCATTTACATTTCAAGTTCCCTGTACCCTCCCCCCTCCCGGCCCTGCTCCCCTACCCACCCGCTCCCACATCTTGGCCCTGGCGTTCCCGTTCCCCTGTACTGGAGCATATAAAGTCTGCATGACCAAGGGG
This sequence comes from Mus minutoides, assembly GCA_902729485.2. Classification (NCBI taxonomy): domain Eukaryota; kingdom Metazoa; phylum Chordata; class Mammalia; order Rodentia; family Muridae; genus Mus; species Mus minutoides. Next base: position 910,263 of record LR749863.1, read on the forward strand.
CCTCTCTTCCCAATGATGGCCAACTAGGCCATCTTCTTCCATATATGCAGCTAGAGACATGAGCTCAGGGGGTACTAGTTAGTTTATGTTATTCTTCCACCTATAGGGCTGAAGACCCCTTCAGCTCCTTGGGTACTTTCTCTAGCTCCTTCCTTGGGAACCCTGTGTTCCATCTAATAGCTGACTGTGAGCTTCCACCTCCCTGTTTGCCAGGCATTGGTATAGGCTCCCATGAGACAGCTATTATTAAACTGGCAAAGGTATATAGAGAGATAGAGAATATATTATTGGTTTGAATGAAAGAGGTGGATGGATACTACTGGAATTGGATAACATGACAGAGTTTCAACTCTATACCTTGATTGTAGTATTTTCTTCACAAATATATATGTCTTTGTGTCTGCATATGATTAGGCTTCATAGAAGTATACCCATAGATACTCATATAAAAAATCCTTATATAGCTGCATATACTAATGTAAAATTGGTGTGGAGTTCATAATAATCTATGAATTGTTTATGTATCTTTCCATGAATTCATTTTCCATGAATTATTTCAAAATTAAAAAGTTAAAAATAATGTAGCCAGGACCTTTTCCATTTTGATTTAAAATAACATATTCAAACAAAACTTACAAGGAATAATTTAAAACCAATGAAATTTTGATATACTAAAAACAAAAACAAAATCTCACATGTAATCCAGGTGCTATATTATTCTGATGTCCTACAAAATAATGAGAATTCATTGACATATGCAGAAGATGAGGAAGAAAACCATAAAAACCAGAAGGGATAGATGTCATCAAGCAAACAGTATCTTCCAGACACAAGACTGATATTGATATATCAGTCTTGGAATATATATATTCCACAGAAACTACAGAAGCATGAACAGGGCCAGCATAGGTTCAAGTCAAAAAAACTCCACTTTTTTTTCATTTTTTTTTAAATTTTATTAGATATTTTCTTATTTTACACTTCAAATGCTATCCTGAAATTTCCCTATACCCTCCCCTCGCCCTTCTCCCCTACCCACCCACTCCCACTTCTTGGCCTAGGCATTCCCCTGTATTGGGGCATATAAAGTTTGCAATACCAAGGGGCCTCTTTTCCCGATGATGGCCAACTAGGCCATCTTCTGCTACATATGCAGCTAGAGACACAAGCTCTGGGGGTTCTGGTTAGTTCATATTGTTGTTCCCCTTATAGGGTTGCAGGCCCCTTCAGCACCTGGGGTACTTTCTCTAGCTTCTCCTGTGGGGGCACTGTGTTCCATCATATAAATGACTGTGAGCATCCACTTCTGTATTTGCCAGTCACTAGCATAGCCTCATACGAGACAGTTATATCAGGGTCCCTTCAGCAAACTCTTGCTGTCCTATGCAATAGAGTCTGGGTTTGGTGACTGATTATGGTATGGATCCCCTGGTGGGGTAGTCTCTGGATATTCCATCCTTTCATCTTAGCTCCAAACTTTGTGTCTGTAACTCCTTTCATGGGTATTTTGTTCCCTATTCTAAGGAGGAATGAAGTGTCCATACGCTGGTCTTCTTTTTTCTTGATTTTCTTGTGTTTTGCAAATTTTATCTTGGGTATTCTAACATTCTGGGCTAATATCTGCTTATCAGTGAGTGCATATCTAGTGACTTCTTTTGTGATTGGGTTACCTCACTAAGGATGACATCCTCCAGATATATCCATTTGCCCAAGTACTACCAGAAGATCCAGCAATACCTCTCTTGGGCATATACCTAGAAGATGTTCCATCTGGTAATAAGGACACATGTTCCTCTATGTTCACAGCAGCCTTATTTATAATAGCCAGAAGCTGGAAAGAACCCAGATGTCCCTCAACAGAGAAATGGATAAAAAAAAATGTGGTACATTTACGCAATGGAGTACTACTCTGCTATTAAAAACAACACTCCTGCTCCTAACCAAGAAGCTATCTCCAGCATACAAATGTTTGTAAATTATAACCTGCTGCGGTGGCACATATCTGTAACCCCAGTANATAATAGCCAGAAGCTGGAAAGAACCCAGATGTCCCTCAACAGAGAAATGGATAAAAAAAAATGTGGTACATTTACGCAATGGAGTACTACTCTGCTATTAAAAACAACACTCCTGCTCCTAACCAAGAAGCTATCTCCAGCATACAAATGTTTGTAAATTATAACCTGCTGCGGTGGCACATATCTGTAACCCCAGTATTTGTGAGGCTGATGTAGAAGGATTGCAACTTAAAAGCTAGCCTGCATTACAAACAAGTTTAAAGCTTCCTTGAGCTACAAAGTAAGATTTTGCATCAGGAAAAAAAAAAGAAGACAAAAAGAAAAGAAAGAAAACTTGAATATAAAATAAATTTGAATAAGAAATTAAGCAATTAAAAAGAAAAATGAAGTTCAAAAATACCTTATATGACATTAAAAAAGATATATAGCAAATTAAAAGTCTGAGAAACAAGATTCATTATGAAAGTGAGGTTTATTGCCATAGTGAAGTATATTTGAAAATTAAGAATTAGAAAACTTATTATTTAATTGACATGAACTCCTGCTCCTAACCAAGAAGCTATCTCCAACATACAACATACAACTGGAGTAACAAAACACAATCAAGCTAAAACCAAAGAAAATACATTTCATTAATTTAAATATTAAATTTAAATATTAATTTAAATATTAATTTTAATTAATGAAATGAAAAACTTGTAATAAAATAGAAAAGAACAAATAACAATAAAAGTCATCTTGAAGACTGATAAATAACTATTAAAACAAACAAAAACCCAGTACTGGGAATGGGAACAAGGGCACATTTGTATATCCAATTGATTTAAAATGGATATCTTTATGCCAATAATGTGGAAATTTAGATGGACATTTCAAAAAACAATACTGACAGAAGAAAATATGTAATCTGACTATTCTTTCAACTATAAAAAAAGTGGCTATGCAACTAAATATACTCCCCAAAGAAAACTTGAAATCCAGATGGCATTAACAGTGAGTTCCTCTACACATGCAAAGAATAAATAGCCTCACTATTACATAATGTCTTCTAGAATGTACAACTAATTGTTTTCACTCATTTTTTAAAGCTAGCATCATTTTCTAAAACCTAAGAAAAATTTGACATAAAAGAAAAAAAGTTGGTCTTCTTGCATTCCTGGAGACCTGCTGGCATCAGAGATAACCAGGTGAGACCCTTGCTCTTCCCACAATGCCCTGCCTGGTGGTTCCCCCTGGAAGCACATTCAACAGCAGTAAGCTGTGCCCTATCCCCTGAGCTCTAATTTCTGGCTCACAGCTCTGCTTGCTTTTCTGAAGGCCTGCCAGCACCTGGACAAGCAGGTATGACCCCATCCCAGAACCCTTGCTTGCCAGGTCTCCCTGGGAAATACCCAACAGTTACAAATTATACCCTGTACCCTACATTCTATTTTCCAGCCCATAACTCTACCTGCATCCCAAAGGCCTGCCAACAGCAGAGAAAAATCAGGTCAAAACCCTCAACCACTACCTACCAAGTCTCCCGAAAGCATGCCCAACAGCTATAAGCTGCATCCTGTCCCCTGAACTCCATTTTCCAGCCCACAGTTCTGCCTGCACTCCCTGAGATCTACTAGCACCAGGGACAACCAGATGCCTTAAGAGCCACATAAAAACACAAACAACAAGAGCCAGGGCAATATGGTATCAGGAGAGTCTAGCTACCCTACTACAGCAAGCCCTTGATATCCTAACACAGCTAAAACACAAGAAAATGACTTTAAATCCAATATTGAAGATAATTAAGGGCTTTAAAGAGGAAATTAATAAATCTCTTTTTTAAAATCCAGGAAAATACAATCAAACACGTGAAGGAAATGAAAAAAATTGTTCAAGACCTGAAAATGGAAATAGAAGAAATAAAGAAAATACAAAATGAAGGACTCCTGGAGTTGGCAAACCTAGGGAAGAGAACAGGAACTACAGATGCAAGCATCACCAACAGAATATAAGAGATGAAGGAGAGAATCTCAGGTGTAGAAGATAAAATAGAAGACATCATTACATAGATCAAAGAAAACATTAAATCTAAATTTTTTCTGACATAAACCATCCAGGGAATTTGAAACACTATGAAAGGATAGGAATAGAAGAAGATCCCCATCTCAAAGGACCGGAAAAGATTTTCAACAAAATCGTAGAAGAAAATTTCCCTACCCTAAAGAAGGAGATGTCTATAAACATACAAGAAGCTTACAAAACACAAAATAGATTGAACCAGAAAAAAAATCCCCCTGTCACATAAGAATTAAAACACTAAATGTACAGAAAATAAAAAGAATATTAAAAGTTTCAAGGAAAAGGGGGCCAAGTAACATATAAAGGTAGACCTATTAGAATTACATCTGATTTCTCAATAGAGATTCTAAGTCAGAAGGGCCTAGGCAGATATCCTACAGACTTGAAGAGGCCACAGATGATAGTTCAGACTACTATGCCCAGAAAAAACTTTTAATCACCATAGATGGAGAAAACAAGATATTCCATGACAAGTCCAAATTTAAAAATTATCTATCCACAAATTTAGCCCTACACAGAATATACAAAGTAAAACTCCAACCCAGCGTGCCTATCTATCACACAAGAAAAGCCAAGAAATAAATAATTTCATACCAATAAAACCAACAAACACACACATACACATACTACCACCACCAACACCAAAATAACAGGAATTACCACTCATTGGTCATTAATATCTCAAAACCAGTGGTCTCAATTTCCCAATAAAAACACAGGCTAACAGAGTAGATGCATAAACAGAATCCATCATTCTGCTGCAGATAAGAAACACACCTCAGCAAAAATGACAGAAATTACCTCACATTAAAGGGCTGGAACAAGAAGCAAGCTGAGTAGCCATTCTAATATCTAATAAAATAGACTTATTTTATTATATATTAATTAACCCTAATTAATCCAAAGAGAGGGGAGAAACACTTCATACATATCAAAACTAAAATCCACAGAGATCATGTCTCAATTCTGAATATCTATGCCCCAAATACAAGGACACACACATTTGTTTAAAAGAATAAACACTATAGCATATGCCAGCAAGATAATGCTGAAAGGGACCTGATATAGCTGTCTCGTGGGAGGCCATACCAGTGCCTGGCAAACAGGGAAGTGGTTGCTCACAGTCAGCTATTAGTTGGAACACAGGACTCCCAAGGAAGGAGCTAGAGAAAGTACCCAAGGAGCTGAAGGGGTCTTCAACCCTATAGGTGGAAGAATAACATGAACTAACTAGTTTCCCCTGCGCTCATGTCTCTAGCTGCATATATGGAAGAAGATGGCCTAGTTGCCCATCATTGGGAGGAGAACCCCCTTGGTCATACAGACTTTATATGCCCCAGTACAGGGGAACACCAGGGCCATTATGTGGGAGGGCATGGGTAGGGGAGCGGGGCAGGGATGCAGGAGGGTAAGGGGAAATTTCTGGATAACTTTCGAAATGTAAATGAAGAAAATATCTAATAAAGAGAAAAAAATTAAAAAAAAAGAGAGAGAAAACATTGCTAAAGCTTAAATCTCACATCGACCCACACACATTGATAGTGGGAGTCTATAACACCCTACTCTCACCAATGGATAGGTCATCCAAGAAGAAACTAAACAGAGAAATAATGAAACTAACAGATGTTATGATTCAAAGGGACCTAATGGATATCAATAGAACATTTCGCCAAAACACAAAAGAATGTACCTTCTTCTCAAAACCTCATAGAACCTTCTCCAAAATTGACCATATACTCTGTCAACAAAGTAAGCCTCAACATATACAAGAAAACTGAAATAACCCTCCACACTCAGACCACCATCAATTAATGTTGGATATCAATAACAACAGAAATAACAGAAAACTTACAAACTTATGGAAAATGAATAACTCAATGACCACTGGGTCAGGGAAGAAATAAAGAAATTTAAGACTTTCTAGAATTCAATGAAAATGAATGCAAAAACATACCCAAACTTATGGAACACAATGAAAGCAGTGCTAAGAGGAAAGTTCATGGCACTAAGTGCCTTTATAAAGAAATTGGAGAGATATACTAGCAAATTATCATCAACATGAAAGCTCTAGAACAAAGAGAAGCAAACAAACCCAGGAGGAGTAGACAGTAGGAAATAATCAACTCAGGACAGAAATCAATTAGAAACTAGTAGAACAATACTCTCAGCTATTTGCAAATGATATGATAGTAAACATAAATAACCCCAAGAATTCTACTAGACAAGTCCTAAAGTTGATAAACACCTTCAGCAAAGTGGCCAGATACAAAATTAACTAAAAAAAAAAAAAAAAAAAAAAAAAAAAAAAAAAAAAAAAAAAAAAAAAAAAAAAAAAAAAAAAAAAAAAAAAGTAGCCCTCCTTCATACAAACAATAAACTGGCTGAGAAAGAAATTAGGGAAACAACACCCTTTAAAATAGTCACAAAAAATATAAAATATCTTAGTGTAACTCTAACCATGCAAGTGGACGATCTATATGACAAGAACTTCAAGTCTCTGAAGAGAGAAATTGAGGAGGATATCAGGAGATGAAATGATCTTCCATGCTCATGGATGAGTAGGATTAATATAGTAAAAATGGCCATCTTACCAAAAGTAGTCTACAGATTCAATGGGATTCCCATCCAAATTCTAACACAATTCTTTACAGACCTTGAAAAATCAATATTCAATATCATATGAAAAAACAAAAAAACTCATGATAGCTAAAACAATCCTGTACAATATAAGAACTTCTGGAGGTATCACCATCACTGATTTAAGCTGTACTACAGAACAATAGTAATTAAAACAGCATGGTATTGGCATAAAAACAGGCAAGTTCATCAATGAAATTTAATCAAACATCCAGAAATAAGCCCATATACCCACATATACTTGATTTTTTACAAAGTCATATAGTAGGAAAAAGAAAGCATCTTCAACAAACAGTGCCGGTCTAACTGCATATCTGCATTTTGAATAATGCAAAGAGATACATGTTTGGCACCCTGAATGAAAGTCAAGTCCAAGTGGATCAAAGACCAAATGCATTAAATCTGATATAAGAGAAAGTAGAGAATAGCCAATAATATATTGGTACAGAGGACAACTTCCCAAACAAAATGCCAACAGCTAAGCAACAAAGTTCAACAGTTAATAAATGGGACCTCATGAAAATACAAATCTTCTTTAATGCAAAAAACACCATCAATAGGACAAAATGTCAACCTACAGAATGGAAAAAGATCTTCATCAACCCTGTATCCCACAAAGGGCTGGTATGCAATCTTTATAAAGAATTTGAGAAATTACACACCAAAAACCAATAACCCAATTTTTTAAATGAGTGAGAGATCTAAACAAAAAATTTTTGACAGAGGTATCTCTACTAGCCCAAGAAACACTTAAAGAAATGTTCAATATCCTTACTCTCCTTAGCCATCAGGGAAATGCAAATCAAAATGACTCTGAGATTCCATCTTACACACATCATAATGGCTAAGATCATAAATGCAAGCAACAACTCATGCTGGCAAGGATGTTGAGAAAGAGAACGAACACTCCTCCATTGTTGGTAGAAGTACAAACTTGTACAACTACGTTGCAAATTAATTTGGTTGTTTCTTGGAAAACTGGAAAGAGTTTCTACCTCAAGGCCCAGCTATCCCACTCCTAGGCAAATATCCAAAAGATGCTCCACCATACCACAAGGGACTTGCTCAACTATGTTCATAGCAGCTTTATTTGTAATAGCCAGATACTGGAAACAACCTAGATGTCCATCATCCAAAGAATGGATAAAAAGAATGTGGTACATTTACAAAATGAAATATTACTCAGCTATTAAAAACAATGACATTATAAAATTTGAAGGCAAATGGATGGAAATAGAAAAAAAAAAATCATGCTGAGTGAGGAAAACCAGACCCAGAAAAAACAAACATGGAATGAAGTCACTTATAAGTGGATATTAGCCATAAAATACAGGAAAATCATGCTACAGTCCACAGACCCAGTAAAATAGACATGGTGGAATGGATGGATGGAGGGAATAAGGTGGGAGAGCAGGTAAGGAGGGAACAGGTGGGTTCAAATCTAGGGAAGATGGAAGAAGAAAGAACTAGGAAAGTGAACTGAAATTGATAAGGGGGCATCTCTAGGATAAAGTAAAAATATAGGACAATTAAAACTCCCAGGAGTCTATGAGGGTGACCCTAGATAAGACTACTATCCCCTGATATAGCTATCTCAAGAGAGGCTATGCCAGTGCCTGGCAAATACAGAAGTGGATGCTCACGGTCATCTATTGGATGGAGCACAGGGTCCCCAATGTAGGAGCTAGAGAGAGTACCCAAGAGCTGTAGGGGTCTGCAACCCTAAAGATAGAACAACAATATGAACTAATCAGAACCCCCAGAGCTCATGTCTCTAGATGCATATGTATTAGAAGATGGCCTAGTTGGCCATTATTAGGAAGAAAGGCCTCTTGGTTTAGCAATCTTTATATGCCCCAGTACAGGGGAATGCCAAGGCCAAGAGGTGGGAGTGGGTGGGTAGGGGAGCAGGGAATGGGGAGGGTAGCACTTGAAATGTAAATGAAGAAAATATCTAATTAAAAAAAAAGAAAGGGTCATGGAATACATGGAATAGAAAAGGCAGAAGGGGTAATTACAAAGAGAATGAGAGAGAAATCAGCACAAGATCAAAGGATGGAATGAGAGACAAATAAAAAAGAAATATATAACATGTATATACATACAGGACATAATAAATTGCATTACTTTTGAACCAAAAAAAAAAAAAAAAAAAAAAAAAAAAAAAAAAAAAAAAAAAAAAAAAAAAAAAAAAAAAAAAAAAAAAAAAAAAAAAAAAAAAAAAAAAAAAAAAAAAAAAAAA